>CM059280.1:21275070-21380070 GCA_030347295.1 Setipinna tenuifilis | reverse complement strand
TCATGTAGCGACAGGCCTCTTTCGCTCCTCATGGCGCTTTGTTCCAGAAGTTGGTTTACGGCGCTCTGGCGTACCTAGGGGGCTATGGGTAATCAGCCTCCCTCCCCTCCCCTCCCCGCCCTGACCCTCCCTCCTGCTCCTCATAGCAGACACTCCATTCATCAGGCATTTTTGCTCGTGTTGGGACGAAAACCATGGCAACTGGACGCACACGGCGATTGAGAGTTGACTGACTGCTGCGTTTGGGAAACTTCTGATCACTTTTTCCACAAATACCGAGAAACAAGCACTCGGGCCGTCTCCATCGTTCTTTCTCTCTTTCCCTTTCCTTCTTCTCTCTCTCTCTCTCTCTCTCTCTCTCTCTCTCTCTATCTCTCTATCTCTGCCTCATTTCACTCTGGCTGCCTCCTCAGCCAGTTCCCATTGTAGTGTTTTTTGATGTGCAAGTGCTTCGCAGCCACACTTTTTACGCTCTCTTTTAATGGGCGGACCCCCCGTAGGGTGCTACTTAGGTGCTGACCGTTTGGGGAGAGGTGGGGAGCCGCTCTGTGCACCTCGCTCGGTACCGCGGCAACAATCAGGCCTCTGTTGGAGGCCTCTAACCTACGCCAGCTGCCTCACCGTGCCACCCCCCCTCCACCCCCACCCCCCCAGCCTTATTTATTTAATAAGAGACTTCCAGCCAGCCAGCACGCATAGTTATGGCCCTCGCCTCAGTGCCTCTCCAGCAACAGAGAAACATGTGTTTTAACAATGCATTACTTTTTATGTACCCTGCTCACAACACTTTACTCCCTTAACCCTGGGTAGAGGGTAGATGTAAATAATAAAAAAAAATGTGTCATTGTAATGAAGCAACGGATGGATGTCTTGCATGGCGCCTAAAGCCATCAAATGAACTGGAGGTGTTTTTTATTGAGAGTTTATGTGTTGTGGCGACTTACATTTTAAGACAGAAGAGTGTACACATTCACACCCTCTCCGTCTCTTTGACTCCCTCGCACTCCTCTCTGTGTGACACACACACACACACACACACACAGAAAAATAGCCTGACTCCGGATGACATGCCACACCACTGATGCCACTGAATGGAAGAGCTTTTTCTTTTCTTTCCACTTGTCGTGCGCTCGTCTTATTTTCATTTTCCACGGGCCCTTCGCCATCCGCCACGGCTGTTACTGGGCTGCACTTCTTCGCCTGTTGGACAACACTGCCCCCTACTGGTCCCTTACCTGCAGAGCCTCTCCTGAGCTGCAGCAGATATTGCTATACACAGGGCTGAGTATTACGGATCAATCTGCTGTTTTCAAATCGCCTGTTGGGTCTTTATGCTGTGTATCTGGGGTGATATTCTGGAAAAGCAAGTGTAGTCGCTAATCTAGTCACACTTACCTGTTAATGTGAACTTGAAGCAAGTGGCACTTAACATAGCACTATGATATTGTTTTGCTAGGAGAGTGAAGCCATGAGATTCCTCTGTCAGGCCACCTATGTGGACAATCCTCCATATTAACATGACATTAAAGAGTTCAGTTTTCATTGGAAGACACATTTACTGATTCTTTCTTTTTTCACATGCACAGATTTTTCCTCCAACTCCTGGTAAACTATTTATAAGGCTGAAGTTAAAAAGTGACTGTATGCTGTATAACATGACGTGATGTGTTTGTGCCCCTCCCCCATCCCCTTTTGTTACAGTGAATGAGATCATCGGCAGGGACATGTCCCAGACTCCAGGGGCCCACCACGCCGCCCCCGCACCCCACAGCCAGTCCTAGCGCCCCCCCCCACCCAGCGCCGCAGCAGCAGGCCCCAGAAGCCCCCCACACACATCCCTTGGCCTCAGCACCCAAGCAGCAGCAGCAGCAGGCCTGGCCCGATCCGTGGGCCTCGGCTGCCCCCTCCCTCCCCTGACACAGTCGTTCGGCCCAAGCAGCAGGCCACGGAGCACCCCCCCCCACACACACACACACACATGTACACCCCTTGGTCCCAGCGCCAAAGCAGCAGCAGCAGCAGCAGCACCAGGGCTGGCACGAGTCCTGACACACCCTTCATCCTCAGCGGCTGCAGCAGCCATACTCTGCCTTCCTCATCATCACCATCATCATCATCACCGGCAGCAGCAGCAGCGCCATGATCGTAGATCTTTCTCAGGTCTACCACACCCTGCTCTACCATTCGCCACTCCTCACCCCTCACACACACACACACACACTCACACGCTCACACGCTCAAATCACAAATATGTAACAGCCACTGTGGCACAGAAACAAATGTAGCCTACAAGCATATGCACACACACACTCACATCCACATATTTGCGTACCTTGGATTTGTGATTTCAGCAAAGACTCACTAGTCCAGCTGCCACCTAGCAACGCCGAAAACGCAGCTAAATCAGTCAAACTGAATAAAGCTATGCAGCAGACCTGACCACCAGACTAGCACACCAATGCAAATATGTGACGATGGCTCAGCCGCCTGTGCTAATGATGTGTGGGAGCCATGATCAACCTGCTCACCCTGGGTTTCTGACAAACACCTTAGGTCCTTGGGGAATCCTTAGGCGATAGCTGGAACACAAGGGTCTATCACACTTAGTAGTAAAGGTGGCACGGCAGTACCCACACACACAGACGCACACAGTTTAATAATACTTTTATTAGGATCTTTACAGATCCAAACATTGATAGAAATACATCATAGTAATAGTTAGGTCTGACCACACACACACACACACACACACACACACACACACACACACACACACACACACACACACAGCTATGCCCGTCCAACCAGCAGTCCTCCACCCACCCTGTCTTCTTCGGTACAGTTTTGACACAAGATAAGCATCCGGTGCTCTCCTGGGTTCAGCAGTATGCAACATTCCACACTTCTTAGTGACCCTTCGGCGTTGTAGATAGTCTGTTTTCCCCCCCCCCCCCTCCCCGGCCTTTCCTTCAGGTTAAACTAATGCCTTATTCGAGTCTAGCAGCTTTGAATGACGAGAACATGCTTTAAAGTATACAACAAAATACTTTTTCTTGCACAGTTGACCTTTGTGCTGATGACGTGGTTGAAGCCTAAACAGTCATATTATTTTAGCATTAGTGTAGTGTTAGATAGATAGCAGTAGCAGTTGCTATTTTTTGATTGCTATAGCGTGTTGGTCAAGTGTTACTTTTTTTTTTTCTTCCCCCGAATACAGTGGTTTCTTGCAACGAGTGATTGTGGAAGATTTTTTTTTGTTTTGTTTTGTTTTGTTTGTTTTTGTTTGTAAAAGTCAAAGACTGAAACGAGCAGAGGAGAACTTCTTGTGTATTTATGTGAGAGTAGGACTCGCATGTCACCCTTTCTGTGTGTGGGTGTGTATTATGGACACGGAAAAAAGGGATTGGACAACCCAGAGACAGGATTCTTCTGTTTTTTTTTTTTGTTTTTTTTTGCGGAGGTCGAGACCTCTCTGGCAATACTGTACGATGAACACGGACTTCTGTGTGCCTTTGACTCTCCACTTTTCTAAAGCAGCCGCGCATAGTTTGAAGCCTAGCTACCGTTCAGAATACACACACACCAACCTGTTTATGCTGAATTTGACGTCAGTAGACAGACCATAATTAAGTGGTTGTATTTTTTATTTTCTTTTTTTATGTGTGTGTGTGTGTGTGTGTCAGTTTGTGTCCCACACACACACATTTAAGAACAACCCTGTCCAAAGTGGGTATGGTTTTTATTGACATATAGATTTAGTCACATCCTGACAATCAAAAGACCAGCTGGGTTTGATTTCTTTTTGCGTTCAAATTGCAATGTGGTAACTGAATTGCACTATTGGGACATAACAGAGTCACACACAAATATCCTAGGAGAACACAGCATCTGTATAATATACGCAGAAGAATCTGCAGAGCATTGTACATTTTTAGAAAAGCATTATTTTACAACTCAGTCAGGATGGTAGTCCCAACATCGCACCAGAAGGGTATTTCAAAAGGCGACTGGTACACATACAAAAACAAACTTAGTACAAAAGTGGCTGCTTCCAACAGCTTTGGTTTGAAATGAAACGGTTCCTCGTAGCAACCCTTTACTGAGCGTGTGCAGTGACGTCAGGAAGTGGGCAGGGAATACTTTATGAAGTGCTTCATAAAGACAGGAAACAAAATGTACAAATGTCTGTGAGACCAGGGACGAATGACAGGAATTCAGGTCAGACTTGCATGTTGTTGATGAAATGGTGTTAACAGCTAGATAATGTAGTTCTGAGGTGCAGTTCATCTGTAAAACTACATTTTTTTTTGACAAACGTGTTTTTTTCGAGGTTTGATACAAAACAAATCTATGAAGAATTGTACCGGCTCCTTGCCTTAATTTGTTTTTTTCTAAATTGACAGTGATGTTGCATGTATATTTTTGTATTTTCAGAAAAAAATGGTACAGCCACTTAATAGAGGGTTTTTTTTTTGTCTTTAAGACTATAGCTATATTGACGACTGTTAATTTTTGTCCAAGTCAAAATGTTAAAAAAAAGAGAGAGACAAATCTGCTATGCACTAAGAACCTGCCTGATGCCTTTTGAAAAAAAAAATCATAACAAAAAAAAGACAACCTTGATGCCTCTAGGTGTAGCATCTCCTGAGACGCTTTATGTTAGACTAGCATGCCACACACCGTATTCCTATGTGAGAGAAATAAAGGGGTTTGCAGTACTGCCTTGTTTTGACAAAAAAAAGAAAGGAAAAAAATATATTGAAAAAAAAAAAAACAAACAGTGCAAGCGTCTTAATAGATCATGTTTGCGTGTGTGTATGAGTGAGAGTGTCAGGGTGTGTGTAAATTGTTGTGTTCTTGAGTGTTCCTATTCAGTAGACTGTAGATATCTTTTTTTTTTTCACTTTTTTTGGATTTCAATATTGAGAAAAGCACACAAAACCATGAGGCTATGCAAGATGAGAATCAGCAACTTCATTTGGGTGGTACTCGGCATTAGGTGAAAATGGTACGGTAGATTTGGTTTTTCTTCAGCTTTTCAGCATGTACCCAGCTGGATGTAAACCCCTTTACATAGAGTAATTGTGGATCAAGATGCCACTCACTGAGTTATTTAATTTAAACTATCAAACATACTGTAGGAAAGCCTTAACTCGTGTTTAAAGTACAGATTACTGATTTTGGTGTAAACCTTTGGGATACATTTAGGACTGGTTAGGTTTGGATGTCTTGAGGCAAGATGTCAGTGGGTCCAAGGGCCCTGTCTAGTAAGACCTCGATGTCTATGACGAGACCAGTTCCAACAGTAAGTCCTTTCCTTTCAAGAAACCAAAGACCGAACAACATGTTCCCATTTTACATGCTGGTAACAACAGACTTTAGAACTCTATTTTTGATACTTTAAAGTGGATGTCATTCCTAAAGGTTGGTGATATATAAATATATATATATATGCATATATATTATATATCTATATATAAAATGTTTTGTAAATTAAAAGGGAAATACAGGTTAGCAAATGTTTACGGAGCCTTGTATTGTCATTTCATGTACATTTTGTATTTTAACATTTTGTAATTTTTAAGACTGCAGTGCTTTTTGAAATTATTCAAAGGGAATACCTTGCATTGTAGGCTCTTCTATGGTAATGTATCAATAAAAAGGAAAACCCCCAGTTATTCTTGTTTGTCTATTTTTGATCAGATCAGACAATTAACTAGGCAAATCCTGCCAATATGTCCCCAGGGGAAAAATACTATACAGTATTTATTATAGTATACTATAGATTACCTAATATAGTGTGGTATTTACTGTAGTGTACGATACATTGTTATACTATAGTAAAACTACAGCAAGCAGTACACATTGTAAAGTACTATAGTGAATACTGGTTAGGACTGGTTAAGTTACTTCACAATGTAGCATACTATACTATAGTAAGACACTAAGGATCATAGTATACTACACTAAATATTATAGTCAGCCACCAAGCATGGTAGGACAATATACAGTTAAGCCCTATGCCCTATGCCTTAATTTTGCTAGGAGAAGGAAGCCATAAGTCCCTTCTATTACAAGATTTAGCACTTTTGTAGGGTTACTAAAGCACCCTTGTGGAATACCCCCTGGTGTTCTGTAGTTTGTTCTTAGGCTAACCATAACATGATCATGGCTTCTACTGTTCACTAGTCTTCCACTCAAGACACTTCAACAAAGCTTATTATTGTACGACAATGTAGTAAATAGTTAATATTTAATAAATCAGGTCTGTGGTTGCAGTTACTCAACAGATTTATATAGACCAGTAATTGTCCAACTGGGGTATGAGTACCCCTAGGGGTACCTTGATCAACTCTAGGGGGTACACAAAATAAATCTGTGAATGAGTGCTCAGCTTCTACGAGCATAAAAAATAGTAAACATACTATATGTGGAAAAAAAATCTTACATTCAAGCCATCCCCTATACAACCAAATTGGGACTACGTTATTATGTACCATTAAAAATGCACAATTATGTGAAACTACTCATGGGGATACTTGGTAGGACAGTGTCTCAGGGGTTACAAAACAGTTAAAAGTTTGGAAACCACTGATTTAGACAAAAAAAAAAAAATCATTTTTGCTGTGCATTTTGTGTAACCAAACTAGCAGTATAATGTTCATAACCAGACACATCTCATAGCACCATCTGGAGGACGTCCGTGGGATTGCACATGGTTCATTACCAAGATTCAGCGTCTCCACTTATGAAGACACAAAAGATAAGTCTAAAAATAAAAATGGATAAAATAAATCATATAGTCAGGAACTTGGAGCAATTTTTGGTTTATTGTTAGGTTACAGGAGTCACATAAGAGAGCATTTCTAATCTTAAACAAGTGTCAAACTTGTCTAAAGCAGGGGAGGAAAAAACAAAATATCCACTCGGCTGTTGCAGGCCAACCCAGACTTGGAAGCTGGCTCTCTGGGTGATGGCGAAAAACCAGAGGGAAAGAGGGGCGGGAATGTTCACGGTGGCCTCGTCACAGTCACAAGGGAACAGACAGAAGACATGCCATGACGTCACTCAAAACACACTAAACGTTAAGGACAGGGGAGTGAGGAGGGATGGGCTGGGCTGCGCTGGGGGAGGGGGTTTTCAAGTGTTTTGCAATTGACATCCTCTATGCATCTTGAATCAACAAAAAGACAAAAGTTCATTGATAAAACTACCAATGACAAAGAAACGCATGCACACCAGACAAAAAAATATCAAACTCCTGGTTCAATAAAATAACTTTTTTCTCTTTAAAGGGGATAGGGGTTGGATTAAACTATTAAATCACAATTCTGAGACATGCAAGTCTAAAGAATACATAGTAAGAGGCACATTTGGTCTATACTTGATTATAGCATTTGATATACGTATAAAAAGCTCCTTGACTTCTACAGTGCTTTGACACTTCCTATAGAATAAACATAACATTTTTTTTTTCTTCTTACTGCAACAAAAAAAGCAGACACGTTTGGCTTCTGACTTTTGTCCATTTTTTTTTGCACACGGTGGCTTTGGACAGGACCAAACGTGTGGTCGAGTTTTAGACAAGAGAGTCATCATCAGTAGTGCTTTGGCTTTCCCTTCGCCATCCAGTGTGTACTGTGAGGCCAAGTAATTTACAGCATATGGCTTTTTGTATGAATATTGCAACAGCCTTGGCATGTCAGCTTTAGAGTGAGAGCGAGAAAACAAAAACTATCACCACCTTAATCCATAGGGACATGCAGAGACATGAGGTCTTAAATAGGAAGAGCTTTCCTTGTTGTAATGCAGCACTTTGTTCAGCCAAAAACAAACAAACAGAAAAAAAAACTAAATCAACATATCCCCATCACACTGAGGGGCTTCTATGCCTCCATGCACACCTGGTGTTTTTTTTTTTTTTTCCATGACGGTTTTCACCGCTATAGATTGGGGTTGGTACATTAAAGGGCCCCATCAAAACCATGCTCACAAGTTCACACACGCACACACATGTTCACACTTACTTTCTCACACACACACATACAGATATCCACACGCATTACAGGCACTTAGAGCGAGACTTCTAGAGACACGTTTTTTTTGTGTGTTCTATAAATACAAATATGTACACAGAGTTTATACATGTAGCATGTTGGCTGCCCTCCAGCATGAATACAACAGAACAGGAGAGAACAAGAGGAAGAGAGAAAGGGGAGGCGCTGGTTTTTTGCTGATCTAAACCAAAAAAATAATTTCTTTTAAATAAAAATAAACCAGTCAGTGTGAGGAGTGAAGTGGTGAGATGCAGTCCTCCATTTTTTTTCCCTACTTTTTTTTTTTTTTTTTTTTCACTCCCCCCTCCATCTCCATCCTCCAATCCTGGTCACTTGCAGCAGAGCAGGTGTACGGGGTGGCCGTAGAGGTTGTGGTTGGAGCGCTCAGCCACGGCCTGCCTGGCTGCCTCCTCGCTGGGGAAGGTCACCAGGGCCTCGCCGCTGCGCTGACCGCTCAGGTTGTACAGCACCAGGACAGCATCCGCACTCAGCTGCAGCGGGAAAACGGACGGACAGGGGACACACACGTGCACACACACACACACACACACACACGCAAGCATGCACAGACACACACACAAAGACAAAAACAATTTCTCCATCAGACAGCCAAAAGTTTGACCAGTTTTTTTTTGCAGCCAACATTGATCTTTCCTTCAGATCCAAGCGACCAAGCTGGAAGTTCATACAAGATTCTATACATTAAATCACAGGGGGGGAAAAACAGGCAGACACGGGCAAACAGACATAGCATGCCAAGGCTCTCAGTTAGTCATCATCCCAATACAAACATCTCATTATACCTTATACCACAGATTGTGACTAGTAATGAGCATTACAAAAACACAGACAAGACAATGGGTAGGTGAAGTGGAAAATTGTCTGTGCATTGTTAAGAGGCCCATTAACCAGTCATTAATGCATGTTACACCAATGCCTCCTAAGGCAAACACCCCAGGCAAAATGCTGCTTTGTAAAGGATTACCACCAGCTAGAGGGCACCACCAGCTACAGAGGGTTAGGTTGTTAATCAAACAACAGCAGAGAACAGAAGAACAGGGAGACAACTAAAAACTATTTACCCACCCATAGACAGAGAAAGAGAGCAAACACTGTTAGATGAGAGATGAACAGAGCTGTGAGACAGAGGCAGAGAGAGAGACAGAGAGAGACACAGAGAGGGAGAGACACAGAGAGGGAGAGGGGGAGAGGGAGAGACACAGAGAGGGAGAGAGACAGAGGGAGAGGGAGAGACAGAGAGAGACACAGAGAGGGAGAGACACAGAGAGGGAGAGACACAGAGAGGGAGAGACACAGAGAGGGAGAGAGGGAGAGAGGGAGAGGCAGAGAGGGAGAGGCAGAGAGGGAGAGGCAGAGAGAGAGAGAGGGAGAAGAGATAAAAAGAAGAGGGCCACCGTAAAGCGATCTTCTGATTAGAGGGTTAGGGAGCCGGAGCGGTGGGGTCTTTAAGGGGGGGTTACACGCATGCCGGAGTTCCTTACCTTGTGGGGCTCTCTTTACAGGCAGAGCCACTCTTTTGGCTGGATCAGACTCCGCGCCTGATCGCCCATCTGAACCAAGCTGCTGTACTCATCGGGAGCGTACTACAGCACAAGTGGGTGTACAGTCAGCACTGGGGCCTTAACATTCGTTCATTTATTCATTCAGACAGCCTTTCCATCACACACCCGTTTCATGTATGGACACCCAACTTCCCCACAACTTTCTAATGACCTCTACAGTGAAACACTCATGAAAAGATTCATTAAAAAAACCTACAAGGCCCATGACACCCTAAAAAAAGGTGAGAAAATAAAATAGTCCACACAAAAATCACTCCTCCACCCCTACAAAAAAAAACACACCTGCAAAGAACTGCACACAGAACCCAAGAGGACTGGATCCACTGGCAGGACCTAAAGCAGCTAGCGTGAAATCCAGTCTAGGTACACCTAAGGCAGTTCAGCCAAGAGTCAACCTTCGATATTCAGTTTTTCCACAATCTCTCATTCAAACAGACAGACACACACAAGCACACACACAAACATACACACGCTCCCCCTCCCAACAAAAAGGTTTCAGCTGTTGAATGCCAGACAGCATAATCCACCTTTCTCTAAGGAGAAATACTGTGCTCTGTCACACACACACACACACACACACACAAAAAGACTTTAGTTTTAACCACTCTAAATGCGAGAAAGAACAAACAAAAGAGCCAAAGCCCAACCCAGTAGGCTACATCACAGGAGTATGCACAGCAGCACCCATCCCCCCGCCTTCCCCCTGACCCCCCTCTACCACCCACCCCACCCCCACCTGAAAAAAAGCCCTCCAGCACTGCTTGTTAGAGCTCATACCGTCCTCTGAAGACTCCGCCTACTCAGGTGTCAGCCCACAAGGGAGAAAAAGGTAGAGGTGGAGCAGGGGGAGAAAAAAAAAAAATGCACATGGGAGGTTTCAGCAACGCACACAGACTCAAACTCAATTCAACCCTGTTGCTCTGGTTACACGGAAGAGAGCTACCGCCACCGCCTGAGTAGTCCGGGGTGGAATTTCTGACATGACACAATCAAGATTTGAAAACTGAAACGGTTGGGACTTCTGGTCGCTCGCCAAATTCTTTACATTCAGCCAGGACCTGAAGCTAACTAAAGGCATCCTCACACAAAACACAACACTGAAGTCATTTATATTTTAAACATTTTATCCTAACAAAAGTGCTTTATGTAGGATTGTGGACAAAATTGGTACTGCAAATCACTGCTGTTACTGCTCTTGAGGCAAAAAGGCAAAACACAAAATCAAAAATTATAATTAATGGGATGAAAATCAAGCTTGAAAATGTCAATATTTTCGCTGAACTGTTGTCAGTGAAATCAGCACGTGGCACACAGGCCTTAATTTCTGGAGATACATCAGGACCATTTAATTAGTTTGCCATAAATTCATTACATATAGCACCTTTAAAAGCACTCTGGGGGGGAAAAAAAGCAGTGTCAGACATTAGGAAAGCACCAGTGTCAAGTGCTGGTTAAGAGTGATGGCTGTGCAGGGGAATTTTGTGCCGGCGATGCTGAATAGTCTTTTTATGTGGCCAGTGCGGTGTCTGCTTCTCAACCAGCAGACGACAGCAGCAACAATACACTCACGTTGCTGCTCCCTGGTCAGGGCTGCCGTGTGTCTGTCACAAGGGGGGGGGGTTGGGGTGGGTGGGGGTGCAGGGCAGTAGGGACTGGGACAAAGGGGAGGACTAGGAAAGGGAATGGGAAATGAAAGCTGTGTGGCCTGCTGCTTGACTCACACTCACTCCGACTGACTCAGAGCTTCTGTGTGGGAGTCAGCGCTGTGTCTGCTTTGACGATCACCAAAGTCACGCAAACACACAGAACCCAGATCTCCCCCACAACAATAAGTCTACATGTTAAAGTGCTTGGGGGATGGGAAGTAAGCAGACCAAAAAAAAAAAAAAAAAAAAAAAAAAAAAAAAAAAAAAGACACCATGGGGCCAAAAAAAGTGATCCATTTCACTGACTTGGCACCTGGAAGTGATGCCAGACAAAAGCTGGATGTCTGCACAAATTAAACTGTATGACTAATAACTCAAGCCAACCAAAGGGTTTCTTTTTTATTTAAATAATTAAAAAGGAGATCAAAGCTCACCTGGTAGCCCTGGAAGAAGCTGAGGATGTCCTTGACGCCGGCGTTGTACGGCAGGCCCTGCATGCGCACCAGAGCTCCGTGCTGGGCCCCGTGCTGGAGGACGGCCGGGGAGGGCTGGGCGGCCACTGCGGCGGCCACAGAGCCGGGCGGCGCCGCCGCGAAGTAGCTGACTGTGGAGGGGGACACCGGAGGACTGAGGGGCCAGGGGGGAGGACACACACACCACAGATTAGTGTGAAACTGAGGAAATGGAGGACGACGGATACCATAGACACTCAAAAGTACAACATCATGACAATCACCCAAAAACAACAACGATAAGGGAACTCCTCGCTAGTTCTGGAAACACTTTGGTTCATTGCTGCTATAGTATTTTCACACTTCCCCATCTTTTACAAGAGAGCAAATGAATGTTACTATTCAGAATCAGAGGACTACTGCTGTTTGAACACCAGAGGGGGGAAAAAAACACTTCACACAAGCAGTTCACCCAGTTCACAGTGAGTTACAGATAGGAATGGGAGTAGGCTCCATGCAGTCGACCAACCTCACACCCTTCACACGTGCACTGCGCGCACACACCCACACACACACACACATGCATACGGTTGCTGAGATAGGTACCTTGGGTAGTAGGCTGTGTAGTTCATGTTCATGTTCATGTAGAGCTGGGCGTGGGGTTGAGGCGGGTAGTAGGCCAGGGCCGGGGCGGCGGTGTGCGTGGGCGGCTGGGGGGTTCTGGGTGTGGCCAGCAGGGGGGGCTGGTAGAGGGCTGCCTCGGTGGGGAGGATGGCAGCGGGGCTGGTGAAGGCGGCATACGTTGGTGGAGACAGACCTTTGAGGACACATTGAAAAAAAACGTCAGAGATTCGTCTTTTCTGAGAGTGCTTCCCTTCCTAACAAAACTAACCTTCGCTCACCAACATCGTCCTGCACCCTGGCTGCACTAACTTTGTTACGCCTTCGCTTAGGCAGGTGTTCCTCTGCATATCTATAGCTTGTTCATGTCCTCTTTGGTAAGTGAATTCGGATAAAAGCGCCGGCTAAGTATAATGTAAATGTCAGCATGGTTATTCAGCCACAAGTATGTAAGGCTCAACTGTACATGTATAGACATAGAGCAGCCAGCCTACAGTATAGAGGGTGGTGCTTGGGTGTTGCTTAGGTCTGGCTTGACAAGTCTGGTTTGGAATGGTTCCAGCCAGTTGTGAGTACACGAGTTAAATCAATATATGATAGGAATTTTCTACTAGTTCTGCTGAGATGGCATCATTGAGGGCTGGCCAGGTTATCTAAAAGAAATCAACTAGTGGGAGGGGACTGATTCTGGTGACAAGGACAGAGACACACAGCCAAAATGTCCTTGGGGAGATCTGGGTTGAGCTCAAACACACACACACACACACACACACAGCCACACCTCCCCAGGTATTTACACACAAACAGGCTGAGCAGGGCTATGCGGGAGGACACATCTACTCTCCCTCATCAACAAGCCGCCGGCCGGCTGGCGAGACAAAAGGGCTTCCTCCCTGCCCGCCCACTGACCCCTCATACATACGACTGACTGACCCCCAGACCCGCTGCAGCACACCCCATTGGCTGGGGAGCCACTGCAGCAACCTGGCTAATGATTAGCCACCCATGATTACAGCAAGGTCAGAGATCCAGAGGAGACCCCCTCTCTCCCCACAGCATGGCTGTAGCAAAGGGGCTGGCTAATCCCTCGCTCGCTGCTAAAGCAGGACGTTTTGACATTGTGTGGTTGAACACAGCGAGACTACTGTTGCAGCAGGCAGGCAGGCAGGGCTAATTCTTCCTTGAAGATAAGCCCGAATCTTATCTCCAGAACGGCTATACTGATATGAATGGCAAATATATGGGCAGGGCACTGTATCCTACTTGATTCAGTCAGCACTACTTTTCTCTTAGCTACTCTGTAGTATTCAAATCCTGGGTGTCACAGCACAGTCTGCAGTAAGATTGCTCCACAAATAATATTTATTTTATTTAACACAAAAAAAAAAAGGTTTGCAACTCTCCCAATGTTTAATCTAGTCATCCTCCTTGTGTGACAGTGAAGCTCACCCATTAGGGGAGCTGTGCTGCACTAGGCATGCTCCCCAGCTTAGAGAAGCCGGAATTTGAAACCAAAACCCTGACCTTCATACATGACATGCCAAAACGACAATGTCTGAATTAGTGAAAAGTGAAACAGACACACATTTTCCCACAATTGTGGCAGCCCAACTCGACAGGTTACAGACCTGTTTTGGCATGCTTACGTGGCGGTACAGGGTGGGGGGTGGGGGGGTGCAGGGGCAGGTAAGTACTCACAGGGCAGCTTGCAGGGGGGAGGGGAGAGGCCGCTGCGGTTGAGGGTGCCCCCCATCAGCACGTAGCTCATCTCCTCGGTGGAGCACTGGAACACCTCCACGTAGCGGTCCTTCATCATCTTCTTGTGGCACTTCTGGGACACCATGAAGGCCCGGTCCGCAGACTTCATCTGGATGAAGGCGTCACCAGAGGGGCGCCCCTGTTTGGTAAAAGGTTATTAAAAAAAATCTAATTATATCCCCTTTGCAGAAGAGCACATGGCATTTTAGCCGATGGCATTAATAACTTGTGAGTGCTTGAAGCCAAGTGACAGTTTCATGCATTTGTACATTGGTATGGAGTTGATTTATTCATTTTGGAATGCTTGCAAGCAGCTGCCAGCCACTTTTACTGGCTTGAACACTCTGCAGAGCCGGCGTGATCCTGTCCGTACCTGCTGGTTGAGCACCATGTGGACCCCGTGGGGCTTGATGTCGACCGTGTGCTCGCCCATGAACTCCAGGATGTCCTCGATGGCGGCGGTGTAGGGCAGGCCCCGCAGCCTGACGCAGTCGCGCGTGTTGCCCGTGGCCAGGAAGGGTGGCGTGGCCAGCACGGGCACAGGTACGGACACCATGGGTGTGGGCGGCAGGGTGGAGATCAGAGGGGAGGACATGTAGCGGTTCAGCACCTAGTGACAGGGACAGGGAGAACAGTGTTGAATGACTGAGTGAGTGAGTGAGTCACACTGGCTGATGAAAGCCATGCCAGGGAGAACATTATGCCCTGATAGTGTGGTAGTTTATCAAGGGTAGTAACCTAGGGCTGATACAAGTGACTGAAAAGAATTTGTCAAAGGGGACATTATGGGGGCTATTAAAAACTCCTCAGGGGCTGTTTGCTTGTCCAATATTGCTTCAAATTCATTCTTCCACAATGGCAGCTGCTTTCACACTTACAGTGCAGAGAAATAAAGACTGTGGGAATTTAGGTTCAGACTTTTGCAGGAGTTGACCATTCACACTTGGAGTTGGGCACAACTGGATTTAGGTGTATTTATAGAAAGGGGGTATTTGGGTGCCCACCCTCTAACTGAGTTTTACTACAAAACGTCCAGGTTTTCTCTAGGGCTCTAGCTGTAAAAACTCAATCTTTTCTGGCTTCCTTTTGCATTACAGCACCTTAATAAAAAGGCTGGACAAATGCAGGAGTTTGGGCCAAAACTGAAAGCAACTGAAGTCAGGACTTCTTTAACACAACAGAAGAGCAGTACAAACTGCCAACCCACCTGTTGCACCTCGGCGGCTGTGCTGCGGAACAGCTCGATGTATCTCTTCCCCAGGATCTGCTTGTGCTTCTTCAGGGCGTTCTGGGCGTACTCCTCACAGGCGAACAGCACGAAGGCGTCGCCCGTGGGCCGCCCGTCAGGGTACTTGACGAACAGGAGCCCCTCGGTGCCGTCGGTCACGGGGCTCTCGGGCCCCAGGAAGCCCAGCACATCCTGGGGAGTGGCGGTGAAGGGGAGCCCCCGCATGCGGATGATCACCTGGTTCTCTTTGGAAAGAAACTGGGCCACCTCATTGGATGTGCCTGTTGGAAGAATTTGATAAGGTAAGCATTAATATACAATGAGGAACAGTGAAATCCTTATAAAAGGGGTTAGCATAAGTCTTTGCACATCGAATTTTTTTTGTTAAAGCAATTAGAGCTTGTTTGGCTGTCTGGACACAGTATGTAATGTCCTTTTAAATACAAATTCAATTCAATCAAGTTCAATGTTGTATTGTACTTCACATCAACACTATAAAGTTGACAGTAGGGTTTCATTTTCAATAAAAAAAAACAGCACAAGTGAGAAACTACAAGAAGTGGTGTGAAAAACTACTAGTGAAACATTATTGATCTCTTGGAGTCGGATCAAAGTCCTGCTGTGGATGACTTCGTTTATCGGGTTTATCAGCCGAGTGAATCTGCCTTCGCTCCTTCCACCCCACCCCACCCCACCCTACCTTACCCACACACCCAACCCCAACCCCCCCCCCCCCCCTTCAAACACACTAATCTCAGCCTGCCCTTTGTGTCTTTACACCCCCTTTGTGTGGTGTCAGAGCCAGACTTTTCACTGGCCGCCTGCCCCCCTCTCTCCCCCGGGTATCGCCTCTCTCCGTGCGCCCTGGCGGGGGCCGGCTGCAAACAGGTGAGCCGCTGTTGGGCGGGAGTAGGGTTTCCAGCAGCTAGCCTCGGCGAGGCAGGCCCCGGGAGCGTGCTCACAAAGGCCCTTTCATTCCCACAGGATAAGCCTCTGAGAATGGGCCCCGGGGAAGTGTGTGTGCGCGCGCAAGTACGTGTGTGTGTATGCAAGTGTGTACGTGTGTGTGTGTGTGTGTCTATGTGCAGGTGTGTGTCTATGTGTGCAGGTGTGTATGTGTGTACATATGTGTGTGTGTGTGTGTGCGTGTGTAAGAGAGAGATTGGAAGGGGGCTGGTGTGACAGGACGAGTCTCTCGCTGAGGAGCTGCCTGTGTGCCTGCGGATGCGTGGTGTTGTGGTCATGCACGCATGCAGCGGCTGAGGGGGAAGGAAATCTGGAGGGATTGGGTTCGCCGCGAGCTGGCACACAGACTCTTACCTCCGGCAATCTTCAGAAACTCCTCACCCGTCGCTTTGTACACCTGCAACAATAAGGCACTGGATCAACAAAAGCAACACTAAACACATTCTCTAAAAAGATTCATTATTAATGCCGCTTTTTTCCCCAACTGCTCTCATTTTTCTCCAATGTAAATAATTCACAAAAGGGAGAAGCGTCTGGATGTGGCGACAGACAGGCTGGCAGGCCCACCTCGATGTAGCGGCTGCCCATGTGGTGTTTGTGGCGCTCCAGCGCCATGTCCCTGTGCTCCACGTTGATGAAGCGCACCAGAGCCTCGCCGTTCCTCCTGCCCTGAGCATTCAGACACAGAGCAACACCGCCCCTGCAACACACACACACGAAAATGATAAATACCATTATATAGGATGGGATTAACTTCATGGTAGCACCTCACATTCCTCTTGTGGGAGTATGAAGGTTAATGAGGTGCTCCCATGGACCAAGACAGACATATAATACAGTATACTTATCTTCACACACAAATTACATTTCATACCACCCAGAGTATTAGATTTAAAAATAACTGTAGTGTACAAATGTTGTGCACACAAGCGGCTTACTTGGCAATGTTCAGGCCCTTGAAGAAGCGCGCAATGTCCTGATCTGATGACTGCCATGGCAACCCTCTGGCCCTGATGACTGTCTCGCTGTCCACTGCCTCCGTTTTACTGCTGTGCCCAAACCACACCACCACACACAACAGGTGACGAAATTAGTGAAGACGTCACACAGCAAACATGCGTCTAAATGCCAACACTGGAGTAGTCAAAACGTAAAAAAGGCTTTGACATGTGGAAAATTTCAAATTTGCACATACCATGCTCCAGATTCAAATTTGTACTTGACGGCTTCAAATCCTGTGAACTTGTGACCTAAAAGAAGATGACAGGATAAATTAGAGATGATTGATGATGCAAACGCCCCATCGGCACTTGAAGTTCAGCTAGTTTTTTTACATTTTCAAAGCCAGTTTTTCTAATGGACATTCAAATTTCTTTGACCGAGGCAGGTAGGTAGCACTAAGATAACATGACTCATCCGCACGGCTCTCTGCGGAGAGACGGGTTTAAAAGCCAGTCACTCAGGCTGCACTCAGTGCAGGTCCACACAGGCTGGCAAAGAGTCAAGCTGCCCCATCTTATCCCGGCATTCCAAGCCACAATTAATACGCATGGAGACCGGTGGTCTGGGTGGGTGGGGTAGTTGAAGGATTGAGAGAAGGGTGTGGGGGGGTGGGGTAGTTGGAAGGGTTGAGAGAAGGGCATGTGTGTGTGTGTGTGTGTGTGTGTGTGGGGGGGGGGGGGGGCTTGCGGTGGTGCAGTTGACTCACTGTAAGGCTCAGCCAGGATGTGTAGTGTGATCAGGACCATGTTCTCCACCTCTGTCACCCCCGCCACTTGATCCGTGACAGGAGGTATACAGGCATCTGCATTTTACACAGTTAAAGGGAATGTGGGGAACTTGGAACAAATATTAGAACAAAAAGCAGTTGAAACTGAAAAAACTTAAACTGACAACTGACAACTGAGTGTGATGCATCAAACAATTTACATTTAATGTTTTAATTGCAAAATGTCCTGTCTTAATGAACTAAAGCCAAACTTCAAGTTTTAGAGCCAAAGTCAGACAACGGCAGCCATTACAGGAAGAAGCACACTCGATTGCAGGGGTGGAAAGGATACAGTCCAGCATAGAGGGCAGGGTCAGCTCTCGGGCTGAGCCAGAGTTGGGGCAGCATTTGTGAAACTCTTTCCTCAAGTCCACGAAGGAGTAAAAACATTCGGGCAGGACCAAATTCTGGAATAAACAAACAGTCAGCTCGAATCAACATGCGGGTAAAAGCACTTCACTTTGAACATGACGGTCTGACTTGTCCTCCATGTTACTGCACAGAGCTATGTCAAGCTGGTAGACATGCAAGAGATTCTACAAATTCCCAAAGACACTTGAGTATACTAAGGCATACGAGCAGTTTGACACACAAGCATTCAAAAAGATCAGGGGAAAAAAAAAAAACACTGCCAAGATTCCCCTGGGAAATTGCCACATCACTTTAGCACAAGATGGCACATGACATGATTTCAACACCTGCAGTCACCTGGCACGGACCAGTGACAAGACAGAACAAAGATATGCGCACCAAGTGAGATGCTTGCAACATCCTAATGAATCATGTCTGGACAAGCAAGAGAGTCTTGTTTACATCAGCAAGATTTACATTTTCATTTAGGGGATGCAAAGCACGCATTCCCCAGTACGCAGCACATTCAAATTCCAACAGCAGCAGGCTCTTGTGGCTTACAGCCTGTAGTATGTAGTGCGCTGGCACGGTTCTGGAGATGGCCGATTTACCTTTTTGGAGGCTTCTGGATGGAGGACCTGTCGAACTATCAAAGGGCCATCAACACACAGCGTGTAAGAACTTCTGCCAAGGGCCTTCACTTCTGCAGATACCGACTGCTGGAACTGGAGTAGGAAGAAAGGAGGGGAAGAGGGAAAGAATAAGAGAAAGAGAGAGGGGGGAGACAGGGGGTTACTTGAGAGAATGAGACTGAAACATGGGGCTTTCAGCCTAAGTCACATGTTAATTTTTTCTTTGGGTTTCACTACAAAGTGACTGCAAAAAAAAAACAAAACCAAAAAAAAAAACACAAAAAAACATGAAGTGCTAACAAGTTTTAACAAGACTAGAGGGAAGTTAGTCATTGAATGGATGGCCAAGTTTTTGAAAAGTACCTTGGGGCTTGTTTGCCTTGTTGCAGTTTTGGCAAACAAGAATGGTGTTTAGTTAGGAGTTTGACTGATTTCTCGTGTCATTAAAGTTGCTCTACAGACATCTCAGGCAGTACAATGTGTACACGCTGTTCTGTGCTCTATAGGTGTGGGCCATGCTGTGCAGGTGCAGGCTGGTTGGACAGGTTTTTTTCTTTGGCTCACATACGTTGCTAATCGTAAAAAGATCTAGATTTTCACTTAACAAGACGACTAAAGCCAGCAACTGGGGAACAAAAAAAGAACAGCTAATGCAGTTCTTGCTATTGTGCCCACAATTCTCTTTGTTTGAGCACAAACATCACCTTTATTTCTGTAAAATGCATTTGTTTTGTAAACAACTTCCTGATTTCAGTGTTTGTATCAGGTCACCGACAACCCTCATTACCCATATAAAAACAAGGCAAAAACAGACTGAAAAATGATAGAGGGTCTGATTTTAAAGGCTTCTCCATCATTTCTACATAGGGTGCGATATTCAACAGGGTGTAAAAATGTGTGTTAGGCATACAAGGACAATTTAACTTACTCCAATAACTTCACAAAGACATAGAAACAAAACATAATTAAAAAAGGTAAAGCCCTTTCATTCCACCTTTTTGTATAAGTGTACACATACATCAAGCAAGATTTAAATTTATTTTTTGGAAACTTTTTTTCCTTTTGCTGTACCCCACCCAAGCAAAAAGCCTCACAGGCGCTTCCAAATTTGACCTACAAAACAATCATTTGTCTTTCATACGACGCCACCAATGTGGTCCCGCCCCACTTTGCTTCTCTCTCATGCTAACACAAGAGCAGCCAATCACATCGGCTGCTCTTTGGACATGGCCTTTGGCTATTAACGACAGGCCTCAGACTGAGTGATCTGAGGAACTGTAATCATGCCACAGCATGCTGCTATGAGAGAGAGAGAAAGAGAGAAAGAAAGAAAGAAAGAAAGAAAGAAAGAGAGAGAATACAAGTGAGAGTGTGAGAAAGACGACAGGAGATAAGCTTAGCCATTAGCTACTGTCATTTAGTTGCAGAAACAGCTCTTTATGAAGAGATCATCTCCCTAGTTTACCATAATATTTTCTGTAAAGGTGGAACCGTAGTTCACTTTAACTGCAGAAGTTCAGAGATGACACAGAACCACATGTCTCTCTGTGTTATGTAATCTTCTCATTATTTCCAGCCAACGTCCTGTAATGGCTGTCCATTCACACAAAGTGAAAGAATGGCTTGTGACCCTTCCCATTGCCACACGTGCTGAGACATTGTATAACAGCACTGGTGAAAAAGCTACAGCATTCTAGCCAAAACGGCCATTCAAATCATCTGTTACTCATTGACAGGCCATCCCAGCATGCACCGAGTCTGACAGACAACTCCTCCTATCGTGACCTACTCCACATTTCGTAATGGCCAACAATGACACCTGGCTGAAACCTGACACAGCGGCCACATAACCAAATATCTCAGATAATCAAAAGGGTGTCAAGAAAGAGCTAACTAAGCAATGACCATAAATAAACAGTAAACATACACACATACATCAAAATATCAACTCAACCACTGTTAGCCTGTATTAGGCTGGTGGTGATGGTACTACTACTACTACCGACACTACTACTACTACTACTACTGGATTATCCAGGAGTGCAACATAGTTGCATAAAGCAATTAAGTCATTAACTATGGTTAACACACGAGATTAGCAGCAGTTAACTAATGCTTTCAGGGAGAGGACCAGTTATTAAGGGTGGGGTAGAGGTTTAAACTGTTAGCATGTAATCTCATTGAACCGCATTCTTCTACCATCCAGAGTATTCTGTCAACACACAAAGCTATTCCATCTGGTCAAACAGGATAGAGACCCAACCCATGACTAAGCTCATGCCAAGGCTCATTACAGCAGAGCTACAGAACATGTCAATCACGCTGTTGACAAAGTTGTCCAGGTCGATTACCATACAGCAAATGTCAGATATGCTTGTGCAAAAAAACCCAATGTATTAACTCATTAAGGGGAGTACTGGAGCAGCAGTCCTGGCCTGTGTCCTGTTGTGCAACGTGCGGACGTAAGGATAACATCCCAACACCTCCGCGCAACGCCAACACACTGTTTACTCACGGCTGTTTTCACAGCTATGTGGCCCCACCTTGGGCAAATCACCTGGGGGATTAGCCAGTGCCACACAAATGGTTTTAAGGTATAATTGACACACCTCGAGCCTCACCCTCTGCCATTAAAGGCTAAGGCTCAAAATGAGAGCGGAGATGGTGCGAGCAAACATTTACAAACTCTTCTTTCTCCCTGGGGCAACCAACAGCCTTTACAGACAAGGAGAGACAGAGACAGAGAGAGAGGGAGAGAGAGAAGGAGGGAGGGAGGGAGACAGAGAGAAAGAAAGAGAGAGAGAGAGAGAGAGAGAGAGAGAGAGAGAGACAAGAGACTAACAGTTACTCTCAACTACTATTAACATGAGCAGAAAGTAAACAACTTAAAAAAATGGACCCAAACTAACATTAAGTGCCATTCAGTTTCATTTTCTCATCATAAATCATGGCTAGACTATAATGGAAGTACAGTTAGTGAGGGAGTTGATCTTTAGCCCCTTACGCTATCGATCAACTCTTCCCGAACAGGGATGTTTGCTCTGTGGCACGGCTGACGTGTTTGTACACCAAGGTCCGGGCCAGCAGACACACACACACACAGAAACACAGAGGGGGGGTGGCAAGATAAGGCACCAGGAAGTGCCAGGGCAGCTGGGCTGTTAAAGGCACAGTAACCTGGAGACTACTCTGCCAGCCCTCATGGCTCAAAGAGGCCAACTACACTCCCCCTCACACACACACACACACACACACACACACAAGCAGTGCTGAACAATCACCACAAAAATGCCATCACCAGTTAGTCATGTTGCCTGCGTTTGTGCATTTAGTGTACATGATTTATCTCACTAGTTCTTTTCATTATGGTTACGTACAGCACAGGAAGGCTATACTTATTTCAGTACACGAACATCTTGCTGATGCAGGCCGTGACCTTGGCATTACTACTAGTGCCTTGCTCTACCAGTTCAGCTGCAGGAACACAACACAGGTTGGATTTGCATATTAGCAGAAGCTCCACAGCTCTGCTGTCCATCCCCACTGGTGGGTCTGTAAGCCTGTGGGCGTCAGACTGACTATTATGAGGCGAGGCAAGGGAGGTGGTGGCACCCACACACACACTGTGGCTTGTGCACCCATCGACCTCCAGCTGAGGCCTGCTGGATCAGCTCTGGCTAATTCACACAAGCGAGATGGCGTCACTCCTTTCCCACACACACACACACACACAGGTTTCAGCAGGTGCAGAGGTGTAGATAATGAGAGAGTGCCCAGGGCCGTAAAACTACCTCTACCTACCTACCCCCCCCCCCATAGCCCCCCCTTTCACCATCCTTTCCTTAATCTTTAAAATGTTCCTAAAATATAGGCAAAACCAAAGTCACAGGTTTGTTACATCATGGGTTGATGTCTTTCATAAAATGCCACTCCCAATATCATAACTCATTCAAATGATTTAGTAGATAGGTGGGTCAACGAATCAAGCCCTCCATAAAATATATTCAGTGCTACATGTTAGTATAATCGTGAGCTAGGTCAACAGGTGTAGAGGGCAAATCAAGCAAAATAAAGGGTTTGGAACTGCATTTATACTTAAATGTGGTTATCCTGTCCAAATGAATACCTGACTGGAAACTAAAAAGTAGTCCTTGACCTCTTTATTTACTTTTCTCAGCAAGTCTTGCCACAATGCTCCAATGAAAAAAACCCTTTCAGCAGCCTAATTGCGTTACTCAAAACAGGAAAACAACCCATCATTTGAAGGAGAACATATTTCACAAGTCAGGGAGTACAATTGATTTTGCTGGTTAATATTAACAAGAAAACACTGTTTTGGAAAGAAAACAATCAGTATGACTTTACCTAAAACAAAAACAACCACTTCCAAACACCAACACCTTTAATTCACAGTTTGTGCCGTAACCAACACAAACTAACCTGTAATTTCACACTTTTAAGACAACAGAATATGCAAAGGCTTTGCATATATAAAAGAATGGAGGGCAGGGGTGGGTTTACAGAGTACAAACAAATTCTCTCAGCCCCAAGGTGGAGAAACACGTTTGGCAGCATATGCTTTTGACAAAACATACCTGCACAGGTTATGAGGAACCTGAAACTCATTCACATCCTGGTCATGAAACACCCAACAGTGTCTTGAACACAGCCAAAGGAAAAACACCTTGACAGTCAGTGGACCAACAGGTTGTATTGGTTTCTACCCACACTCTCCATACCCCTCCTCCCTCCTCAAATCCATCCTAACTTTTCTAATTTCCACCCTTGGCCAGCCTCTTATGGCCCTTGTCTCTCTTCTACCTGAGAGAGCTGACATTTACAGGAGGGTGGTGCACTCACAGGTAAACATTCCGCCATCCAGATGTCTGTGGAGTGCCTCAGCCTTAAAACAAGACCGGACCTGCTGCTCCCCCTTCAAGCCTCTGGCACTGCCCTGCCCATCTTCCCACAGCAACTTCTACTCTCAGCAGTGGATAGATACTTACTGACTACTGACTGACCGATTTAACTTTATGCTCGAACCTAAAAAAACAATTTTGAGTCAGAACGAGCAACAGGTGGTCTTTACACATGACAGACCATGAATATGAAATGAGAACACCACACCATTATCCAAGACACTAGCATTCAAGAATTTCAGACAGAACAAATACAGTGTAACGTCCAAATGCGCGGAAAGCTAGTAAAAGTCACGTCAAAATAACACATTCATTTTAAATTCTTGAACTGCAGAGCAGTGGGTAAGGAAGCGCCCCACCAATTTTACATCAAGCATAGCACGTCATCAGTTGTAATTCAGCTCACCTGTTGAAGGACCGTGTCGAGTGGTTCGGCCTTCAAAAGTTCGTCCACTGTCAAGCCAGTCTCCTCTTTACATTGTTCTGTTAAATCCAGTGAGTCCGGCTTTACTAGACGTCTCTGAAGTTTTCCCACCTGTTGATGAGATCCAGGGTTTCACAGCATGTTGTTCTTTGCTACAGTATACGGTTCAAACACCACGCACCAAAAGGCCTTCCACAGAAAAAAAGGCTACCAATATGCCTCAACGAAGCTCAGGGTTTCCCTCACACACCAACCAAAGCCATGTGCAATGAACTCCAACATACTCCGCAGACATTTTTTTCTTTTTTTTTAACAATGTGGCAAAGCTGTTAGCACTACTTAATCGCCGGTAGTCACGCTAATAGTATGGCTCTGACATATTATTAATGAGGTACGTTTTTTCTCACTCATTTTTTTCAGTGAACTTACAATAGTATTTTTATGAACCACTCAGCAAACTAATTGTAACGAAGGCCCAAACATAATAAGGCTTCGGCGCCGAGAAACTTTACATTGATCTGGTCGCCCGTTGTTTTGTGAAATAATCAATCAGTCATCCGATGTAGCCAACTAAACTTCTGTAAACGTACCTCGTTAACAAATATGTCAGCTGTCAAGGTAGTATTTTAATTATGAGCTAGTTATATGCCATTAAAGTAAGCCACGTTTAGAAACCTTTGAACGGGTCGGAGGGTTCGTACCTTTTTCTCATGTAGATCCACAATTTGCCACACCAAGAGAATTAATTCCCTCTCATCCGAACCCAGTTTACCCCCATTTGCACCAGCTGTTGCCCCAAAGAACACCACCAGAGTATCACTGTGCGAAGCCATCAGGGACCACAAGGGTAAAAACTACAATTAAAAGCAAAGACCAAACAAAAATAACACGAGGGTTCACCTTTCTCCAAGTGATAAGAGAAGCAAACAAAAGAGCTGGAAATTCAATTGCAGTAAACGAAGAAGGAAAGGAGATAATTTTCGAAGAGAGGACGAGAGAGTTTGCGACCACAGACTCTACCTGATCCGGTACTTGTGTGTGCTCTATCCAGAGTTACTGGTTTAACTGGTAAAGAAGGTTGGAAAAAAATCTTGGTTTCTTTCACTCTAACCCCATAACAAGCCCTAAGGGTTTTTCTCCTCCTCGCTATTTTTTTCTCAGTTACCTGCGCTTGGTTCTGCCTCTCTTCTTGTAGTCAATCTCCCAAGGGAGTTGGTCTATTGGCTGTTTCCAAAAGGTGAGGGAGGGACGCGATAGCACCAATACCTATGTAACCCAACCTGATTGGTCTATTATGTTGAAAGGAAGTTACCACATTCAAGAATCCATTTTTCCCTTCGCGCTCACCTTTGCAATTATAGGTGCGTCTGTCTCGGTGACATTGTGCGCCACCAGCCCGACCGAAAACCTGTTACACACATTCTTCGTACCGAAGACTTACACCTTGGTCAAAGGTGTGTAGCTTTTCTGTTGTTGTGGGTTAACTGAACAATGTATCGTGGTAGGCGACATACACCGAGGTGTCTGTAAACGACGTAAATGCATCTACAACGGAGAGTGCTCCTTTAGAAGAATCTAACATGAAACCGCTTAGGCTTTACTGAAACAACAAGGTAAAACAATCCTAGCATGCACTGTGTAGGTTTAAAAGCGTGCTTTTTATTACAAAGTCAAAGCATTGGATAGGTTTAAAAGCGTGTATTATCACAAAGTCAAAACATGGAATGACCTTATTCATAAAACTTTTACTACATACAAATAATATATTTGTATAAAATTATCTTTAAAACAATGCTAGTTTTATCCCTGTTGTATTTTCCCATATTCTGCTTTCTCTGACTCAGCAGGGCAAGGAGAGTATTTTGACCCCATTTTCCTCCTGCTGTGAAACCAAAACCAGGGTGTCAACAGGATCATTAAGGTCACAAGGGTCAGCAGTCTTCCTTCAGATTGTAACATGAGTGTAGCCTAAATGATGAAATTCAGGAATCCTTTTTGAAAAAAATCCTAATGTGGTCATCAACCATGAATACATTTCAACTAAACATCTGATCCAGAATCAGTTACATCAAAGCTATCACTGTCACCATACACATACACCTTATCACTAAAAGGGTATAGGTCTATGTTTATTTTTGGACATTTGTACTAGATAACCCCACCCTGATCAAGGCCTAGACAGCTGAAACCAGTCGGCGTTTTTTACCTCTGCACCCCATGACTAAAATAAAGGGTTTTCAATACTTGAATTCCTTCACTTGAAGGAAAGTGCGTGGAGTGCTAATCTTGGATTAAGGCTGCCTTAATGCACCTCTTTACCTAGAGAGAAAAGACTATCATTGCACTAGATAACCTTCTGGTGTATCTGTAATGATAATGTTCTTGTTTGACAATGGCAGAATAAAAGCATACAGAAACAATGGCAGAACAAAACACATACAAACACCTGAAGTACATAGACATTTATAACACCATGGCAGTCAGAACAGTTGCGATACTCATTGGCCCCTTGTCATGTCAGTTAGTTTTTATAATTCAGCAATTTACAGTTAGCTTAAGACAGAAACTACAGGTTCAGACACGAGGACCTGTCAGTGGATAATAAGTCAGCTTTGGAGATATCTCTCTCTCTCTCTCTCTCTCTCTCTCTCTCTCTCTCTCTCTCTCTCTCTCTCTCTCTCTCTCTCTAAGTGAAACTTACCCAGGCAGGTGGAGCTAATGTTTATCAATAATGGCCAGGTGGGGCACCGAAGAGCTTCTAAAGAAAGAGTTTCTAAAGAAAACATTGTGCATCTAATCAAAGAAGAACAAAGTATCTCTGCCAAGGAAGAGTAAAGGTCTCTGAAAGTCTGTTGTGACACTGGGGACTGAGCTGTTCAGTTTTTAAAAATAGTTATTTCTGTCTGTACAGTGAAATAACAAGCAGCAATAAGACTTCCTCCAACAGGCGCATGTTTTACCACTTGTACATATAGGCTTTAATACAATATAGGTCATCAGAAGGGGAAAGCACAGTGTTGGTAGACAGGAACATTCCTCATATGAGGAAAACAACAGAGCTTTTTTTACACGATACATCAACCTTAATGCTAACAGAATACATTCTGTCATCAAAAGTTGTAAAATGAGTATGAACAGAATGGAATACCTAACACATATTCTTACATCAATTGCACTAGCTACCAGGTCCGTAAAGCATTATGCAAATACTATACACAAATAAGAAATCTATGACTCCATGTGTGTTGCAATGACAGATGTATTAATCTGACAAAAGCCACTGGTGTGCAATATTAATACACTGACTAAATAAGGAGAGCCACCAAAGGCATAGCACCATAACTCCAGATTTACCCAACTTGAAGGAGGAGCAGAGAAATGCCTAAAAGCTCAGGAGAGAACTTCAGGAGAGTTTCAGGCGCAGATGTCTCAGTCGAGGGGGACTTTTTGAATGTGTCCTTATTGATGTGTATCTGTTGCAATTTACACAATACAAATGGCATGTATTATTGCCTTGGCTGTTAAATATTGATAAACAATGGACATTGGTGTCACAGCATCTTTTTGTAAATTTACAAATATATTTCAGAAAGTAGAAAACACATTTAATCTGTTAAGTTTGCTTTAGGCCATTTTACTAAGGTAAAACAAAACAGCAATACAGCACGTTTTATAATCATTAAAAAATGACTATTTACGCAATATCCCACACAGGCAAATAACGTGCATGTCTCTTAGCAAATCTTAACAAAAACAATGTGACATGGGTACTCGTTTCCCCTTTTCTCACGCAGCGGTGATTGTGACATCGAGAAAGCAGATGTTGCTGACATGCAGGCCAAGCTCACACCACTTTACATTTGAGAACAAAATTTATGTTAAGTCTGCAATGTTCTTAGACTATACGAAGCTGTTGCTTTTGAAAATAACATGTAGTAATACACTACAGTATAAGTAGTAGGTCAGTCTAAAAGACTGTTTACCAGGAAGATAGTGGTTTAAAACTAACTAAACCTGACATTTGAAGTGCTGAATTTGATGACAGTGATAGCATTTGGTGTGAATTTAAACTTGTCAATATCCACCAAATTGACAAAAAAAATAATTTATATTAAATTCTATTAATTTTGACCCTTTATGCCATTAAATTAGTTATCGTTGTTACATTATTCATTAATTAATTATTTAGAATTGTGTCCGCTAAAAAATAGAAAAGAAATATGTTTTCTTTTGCAAACTTAATTGTCAAAATATGCAGTATATTGAATCAAATCATGATGAATCATATTTCTGATATCTAAGAACCCTATACACAGTTACAGACAAACACAGTAGTAAAATATAAAATATGGTCAGGATAAAGCTCTTTCACAAATGTCCACGTGGAGGTCTATTTGAGCTTTCGACTCTGTGAAACACTGTGAAGACTGAGTATGCGAGGTTTGTCTCTTGGATGTGAAATGCAAGTCTTTATTCCCCTCTCCAGTGGCCGTGCTGGAGATGTGACGGAAAAGCTTCTGTATGCCTGTGTCCCCCAGTGACGTTCGAAACGACCGAGCAGCAAAGGCGTACAACACGGGATTCACTGTGCTGCTGACAAACGCCAAGGCCCCCGCGATGAAAGCCATGGTCACCCTAACCTCCTCTACGTGCGTGGCCACCTCTGGATAGGACGTTTTGATGCCAATGTAGACCAGGGAAAGTATGTTCCCAATGTGGTGAGGTGTCCAGCAGATGACGAACGCGACAACCACTGTCGCAATGAGACCCGTGGACTTGCGCTTGGACCTGAAGTTCATCTTTGCAATGCGACTATATAAGCAGCCATAACAGACCACCAAGATGGCGAGTGGAGCAAAGAAACCCACAATAGTCTCCAGCAACAGAAATAGGATTTCCTCAGTGTCGGATGTGTACTGCCTAAACGTACACAGCTCTTGGCCGTCACTATCACCGAGCTCTTGGGTGGGAAGGACTGGGATACTGAAGAGAAAGGCCGCCACCCAGACTGCAAGCAGTAGCTTATGAAGGGCTTGCTTTCTTCTCCAGCCAGCAGAGGCAAAGGGGTAGCGCACAGCCACAAAACGCTCCACGCTCATTATGGTGATGAGAAACACACTACTGTACATGCAGGCGTTGACGATGTAGACTACAGCCTTACAAGTGCCCAGTCCAAAGATCCAGGAGTGCACGAAGGAGTAGATCCACAGGGGTAGCGTAATGAGGACGATGAGATCTGCCACAGACAGGTGGAGGATGAGCAGCACAGTGTGGGAGCGCTTCTTGACGTGCCTCAGGATGGTCCAGATCACAAACAGGTTCCCAGGGGCTCCTACCGCAAAGGAGAGGGCGAGGATAACGCAGGCCGCTGTTAGCCCCGGCTCCAGGATCTCTGGCTGGCTCTCTGCAGTCGCCATGTTTCACGCGGGCGTCTCGAGTGTGTGACTGCGTGCACACACTTTAAAAAAAGCATTCACCGAAGACACCGCTTCTTAAGACACGGCCCCCCACTTCCCATTTTTGAAAAAAAAGGAGACCGAATAAAAAAGAAGAACAGGAAAGATGTGTTTTCTCTTTTAGAAAAAAGCAGACATTGCAGTGAAGAAATAAAATATGATTTCATCATTTTGTTATTGTTTTTTTTCAGACAGACAGATGAAGAAAATGTGGCTTGAGTTACCAGAAAAATGTAAATGCTGCAACGACTTTTTTGTAGCTTGTGTAGCTTGCATGACCTAGACAATCCAGATATCAATATCACAAATAACACAAATACCCATAGCAGCCATACCCATAGCATTCCCATCTCTTTCTGTCGACTGCACCTTAAGGTAGATAATAGATTTAGAACAAAAGTAAAAAAGACGGAGTTAGAAATAACCTTTCTTTTTCTCCGCCCAAGTCTAATTGAGTTCAGTTTTAGTTTAGCCATGTTTTTTTGTTTTGATTATTAGATAATATTTAAGAATTATTTTTAAGGCAAAGACATTATGCAGTTTTTGTTTAAATATATTTTTGCTTGATTTATTACCCCCTAGTGGTGAACTGCCACTATTTTTGTACAGTGTTTCACAAAAGCACACCCTTTGTATTTCAGCAAAAATGCATGAAATCTTTTGAAGGGACAATACTACAGAAATTAAACTTAATTAAGGCATTGCTAGACAACGGTGCTGCTCACACAAAATATTGATGATTTTGGAGATGTTCACTGTGGGGTGTACTCACTTTTGTAGCCTGCTATTTATACAAAAAAAACCCTATGTGTAAAGTTATTTTCAGAGCACAGTAAATATAGACTGCTACACAAGTATACTGACTACTCTAAAACAAATCCAAGTTTTATTTCTGTAGTATTTTCCCTTCAAAAGATCTAATGCATTTGTTGCTGATATGCAAACTTTTTTGGGATACTATACATCATGATGGGGTCCAAGAGAAGTCAGCCTAAATCAAAGCACTGCTAAGATACAACCTCACTTCCTGCAGCTTCATCGCTAATTTCAAATGGCTGATGCGCAAGTGCTTCCACTGATCAAAACACCAGTAGCCTTTTTTTGTGATGATGTGTGTCTAATCGCATGAAGCTTGGACAAAGTGTCTGGCTTGAGCTGGTGATGGCACTACAGCACTGTGGGTCATCAAGGGCATGAAACCTCTGTCCTCAGCAAGGCGACATTTGGTTCACACACTAAAATGTTTATTTCTTTGAAAAGCAAGATGTGTCAGTAGTATTACAAGACCGTAGCATATAAAGGCACTAGCTAAAAATAACATTTTTTTTGTTGATAAATTGTAAACGGCAGCGTTTTGCAACTCTGACAGCATGTAACTGACAACTTCGAGTTACTGTAGCAGTGACCCCATGTTTAATTATCTGAAGATGATACACCATGCTCCTGGCTGTGTTCTTACTCCTTTAAATGCTTCCTCCTCCTCTTCAAATGACCTTTCACCCAAGACACCAAAAGTAGTCAATTTGTTTGTCAGTAGAACATGGACTTCATTGAAGTCATTGCACATCAACAAAAGAGGAAGTGGAAAGGAAACACTCTTCTTTAACGCATCATTATAGCTAGATGTATAGCAAATAAGTCTTTAAGTTGAATGTTTTTACTCCAACTTATTCTGAATTGGAGTCATTTGTGTATGGGTTGAGTTGTGTGTGTGTGTGTGTGTGTGTGTGTGTGTGTGTGTGTGTGTGTATGTGTGCGCATGTGTGTGCATGTGTGTGAGTTTGTCTCTCTGTCTGTGTGCTAGGGATGTAACTGCTATGAAAATGATAACAGGAACAAAAGCGGCACTTCACTTTTTTTCACATGTTGGGGTCATTCCAGCCTATTCCTAGTTTATAACCAGCTCCTCGTACTTCACTTCGATTTGTACAGAGGGTCTGGTAATGGTATCATTCAGAGCACCAGTTGTAGGCAGACTCAATCAAGGCCAGTCAGCAGACGGAGGGAGTGGTCATAAGCGATGACGTCGTTGTGTGCGCCACATTTCACTTGTAGTCTGATCTGTGGATGTAGCTCAGCAATGGCAGTGGAGAAAAATATAAGCAAGGCCATTCAGTCTGTTGTGGCAGCACTTCGGAATATTAAATAATTAAAGTCGGAGCAAGAAGATTTTTGAGGAGTTTCATTTGTGGAAGAGATGTTGTAGCCTAACCCCCAACGGGCTTCGGGAAAAGTTTAATCTTCCAGCTTGCGCCGTCAGTTGTTAGTCTGTTAGTTAGTCCGTTAGTTTAAGGACATTTTTAATAAGATACAATGACCTGAAGTGTTAGCTATATATTCTATGAATATATTCTGTACATCAGGAGGAACAGTAACAGAACATCATTCCATTCCACTAACAGATGCACACACACTACAAGCTAAAACACAGATCTACACAAACAAATCATTTCAAACTACTTATCCATCAAGCAGTTCTATTTGGTATTAAAAATGTTTTTGCCAACAGAGAAGCCACACATGGCTGGAACACCAGTGCTAAATTAAATGAAATAATAACAAAAGCAGAGATGAGAAAACAGGTAATGGATGACTTCCCTTTTATCTATTTGTCATCTTCCTTCTTCTGGAAGATTATGAGCTGGCTGTCTGAAAAATCGTCTGAGTCAGTGCTAGTGGTCCACGAAAGGAAAAGGAGTCAAAGAGTCAAAGAGTGCATTTACCAAATGCTTAATTGTCTAAACCCATTTAGTGAAGCCAAGCCACCCAGGGAAACACAATTTACAGATTTCATGGACATCCTTCTTTTTCTCTCTCTTTTTAAAAAAAACGTAACATTCTAAACACTTTTTTGGAATAAAACATATTTTCACTGTGATACACTTGTGATGCATAATTGTAACAGCAAGTGACCAAAAGTTAACACAAATACAACACAGAGTGTTATAAGATAAAGACAGCATCTCAAAATATATCACACTTGTTTCAGGTGATAGGCTATAACATATTGAATATAGGCCAGTTCAAAGTAATGAAGGTCACAGGTTCATGTAAACAATAGACAAAATATATCAGACAGCCCTGATCATGATCATGATTTTTTTCACATACAAATATCACTTTTCAGTGTATTATTTAATTATTACAATTAAGTGCACCTTTACTGACATACATACATACATACATACATACATACATACATACATACATACATACATACATACATACATACATAAATTGCTTTTATGACCAAATCTATATTAGCAACCTTGTTTTTACATTTTCTATAATGCCATTACAATACTATATATTGTGAGAGCAGATCACTAGACTGTTTTAGTACAGGACAAATTCTACTCCTGATTTCCGCCAATTGTGATCATATATTGATCACTAGCATACATAAAATAGCATGCAATCTGTAAAACACACACACACACACACACACACACACACACACACACACACACACACATGCAAATAGTTTGAGTGTTCAACTTAATTTTTAAAAATCTCAGTTTGTAAGTTTTGATAAAGCATCTTCATCTTCATGTCCTGTGTTCGTATGCTCTTCCTACATATCCACATTAACACATCACATACATTTCATCATTTCATTGTATTGTGTGGTAAGCTATAACACCTTATAAGTCCTAATAAGATATATTACATACTACTTTGTGCTGCGGCGTTTTGAACATTTGAGGTCTGTTTTATTTTCATAGTGTTGGAGGCTACGTCAAGGAACAGTTTAACAAAGCCAGACCTTCTGAGACCACCCTGGAAATTTCGAGCAGCAAAAGTATATAACACTGGGTTCACAGAGCTACTGATGAACACCAGTGCCCCTGTGATGAGCACAATGCTATCTCTGAAGTCTGGTGCAGTACTCCCTGTCAACAGGACAATGACATCAGCAATATTGAGGATGTGATGAGGAAGCCAGAGAAGGACAAAGCTCACCACCACACTGGCAATCAGAACAGCTGACCTCGTCTTGGTGGCCGACCGCACATGCCTGAGCTGTGAGGCCACCTTGCAGTAACAAACAGCCAGAATAGAAAATGGAATGACAAAACCAACAGAAGACTCTAGGCAGAGCTGAAACAGCTCTTGGTTCTTAGAGGTGAAATTTTGGAAGGTGCATTGAAGAGTACCATCATCAGTCTTGTCCATGTTGTGGAACAGGATCACTGGAATCCCCAAAACAAAAGCCAAGAGCCACATGACTCCCAAACACTTGGTCAACATACCGACACTTTTCTGGCCGAGCATCTTGAAGGGGTAGCAAATTGCCACGAAACGCTCCAAACTCATTATGGTGATGAGGAACACACTGCTGTACGCGCAAGCGTGGATGATGTAGGCTACAGCCTTACACATGACCAGTCCAAAGATCCAGGAGTACACTAAGGAGTAGATCCACAGTGGTAGAGTGATGAGAACCAGAAGATCCGCTACGGCCAAATGGAGGATGAGGACCACGGTGTGGGAGCGCTGCCGGATGTGCTTGACGATGGTCCAGATCACCAGCAGATTCCCAGGAGCCCCAACCAGGAAGGAGAGGGCCAGTATAACACAAGCCACTGAGGTACTCACCACAGACTCGTCATTTAGGGCCATGCCATTATGGTCGGAGGTGTTCATTTTGTGCTCCAAATGAAATGAGTGACCAGTCTTGAGAATGTATCAGCTTTGTGTAGTCCTGAGAAGTTCCGTTAGCTTACCTTTTAGTCAGCACAATACTGTTTTCACTTCTGCAAATGTGGTTTTGTGTTGACTGAGATGCTATGCCAATGTGAAGAAATACCTACTTTCAGTAATAGCTCAGGAATTATGAGTAATGGAGCACTCCCCATCCTAACAACGCTAACCTCCACTTACCAGCACTGTCCTGTACCTTGTTATGTCCCTGCTTACTCTGTTTTCCTCTGCATATCTATAGTTTGATTTATGTCCTCTATTGTAAATCACTTTGGATAAAACCGGCTGCGAAATGTAATGTAATGAGTATCCAGAAATATAAGTCTGGTTTCCATTCCATTCCATTCCACTGCATTCCATTTTTTTTTGTTCTGATAGCAAACAGTGTCAGCAGTCAATGTGTTTTACTGATGCAGTGGAGGCTTACAAGCAAAAGGCTGATAAAACATACTTGGATAGGAAAATATGGACTATATCATTAAATATGCAAAAGATGACAATGAAAGTGTTAACTACTTCCAACTAGATCAATAAAAAAACAAATCATGTATATCGTACACAGCTGTCTTTCTACCATTATTAAGTAGAAAGATGCCAAAAAGGTTCAGCCGAGGCTTTTCCTTTAAACCAAGGTTACTATTTCCCCCCAAAGTGTACACATTTCACGGACCATATTTAACTAGATTATCCAGCTGTGACTTATAGAACTATAGACATGCCTTCTGTCGACATACAGACTAAAGGCAAGTCCTCCAATACTGTGAGGCAATGTCAGTCCCCCAGCGTCTTACATTCGACACTCAAGCCAGTAGATGGCACTGCAGATTAATTCTTTTACTCCAGAATAGAAAATCCAGTGTTCTTCACTGCACTTTTTCACGGGTCGGGGAGGAGTAAACATTTGGGGACTATGCGAGGAAAGCAATTCCAGTCAAAAATCTGATAGAGCTAATGGCAAGTTTATAGAACTGATTTGGTAGATCTAAATTTAAAGCTTGATTGTTGGAATAAGCCTTTTCAAACTCTGACGTATTTATCTACGTGTACCTGTCATGGTATCCTGGAACCAAAGCTGCTAAGTTAGCTAGCCAGGTCAGGTGAGCCTTAGTTTGATAATTCATGTGATAGCTAGTATTAGCTAATGCAAACATATGTTTTCCATTGGTTCAAACGCTGTACGTAATCGTGAGACATCTGTTCTGGTGCCTACTGTTTATCAAAATCTTACATGAAAATATGAGATCGTTCGCTACCAACATCTAAAAGCCGAGGTTAGCTGCCAATTGATACTTTGTTGTCCAAGCTAGCTTGGGGTTACCTAACGTTAGCGATACACTTTAAATCGCAGTTTGCTGACGTTGTCAACTTCATAACCTTATTTTACAAGTCGGGTGTCCGAAATTTAGACACGTATGTGGTAGAACAGTAGCGTAAAAGGTAATCGTTGACTTGTATGGTGTTAAATGTTACTGAACGCAATGATTAGCCTCGAATTAACCTAGTTAGCTAGCTAGCTTGCTAGCTCAATATTAGTTATCCAGCTGTCTGGTCTACGCAGCTGACCGACTCAGCGAACGTGTTGACAAGTGTAAAGTTATTCCGCCCAGGTGGCTAACTTTTGAACACTGGTAGTGAAACTTGTTGGAAAGTTAAGGATCATACCTCTATAATACTGACAAGGTTTTGTCATTTTAAATCAAGCTTTAAGTTGCAATGCCACTGATGTTTTTGGAGAGATTACCATGGCCCAGTTTGCAAACCTACATAGCGCTCAGTGTAGTCCTGCTAGCAGGAAGCACCTACAGCGCATACAGCACCCTGACAGATTTTAGGTTGAAGGTGTCATCTTTGGACGAAGCTCCCCAAGGCTCTGTTGATGATACCACCCAGCACTCTGATCAAGATGTGGACAGTGAAATTGTGCTCTCTACGGTGCTGTGGTACCTTGTTAATGACAGTGTTTACGTTTGGGTAAGATTGAAGTTTAACTTTTTTCTTGTATAAAAACATAAACAAACGTCATAAAGTGTTTAGTTTTCTGTGAACTAATGCAAAATCGTTTTTGTACCTCAGGTGCTTGTCAACACAGCTTGCTGCACTCTTATGGTCATTGCCAAAATCATCCAGTGGATGGTTTTTGGGGCCCTCAGAGTTAGCGAGAAGCAGGTATGGATGAATATGTATTCCAAATTGGCATTAGATGAATCAGTCAAAAGTTGGGAGAGAAAACAATCTGTTAAGAGGCACAGCATTAATGAGAACTGTCTTTTAACATGGGACTGGTAGTGCTCTTTTGGGAGTTTAGCTGTAGCATTAACAAATAACTCCTACTGTAAGAATTCAGTAGGTGTAGAAGTGCCAAAACAATTGCAGTAGGGCATCATAAGGCCTTGAAATTTGAGCGCTGGGGCACTTGGGAGTTATAAATTAAAGCTGTTAGATGCCCAAGGTCTCTCACCCAAGGTAGCCCTTAAATGTTATATTGATGCCCACTATTTATTGTGGCATGTGACTTGATGACCCCTGCCAGCTTACTAACACTGCTGTCCCTCTGTCTGCAGCACTTGAAGGACAAGTTCTGGAACTTCATCTTCTACAAGTTCATCTTTATTTTTGGCGTCCTGAACGTGCAGACTGTGGAAGAGGTGGTCATGTGGTGCCTCTGGTTCGCAACTCTCATCTTCCTCCACCTCATGGTTCAGCTATGCAAGGACCGCTTTGAATATGTGAGTTAAATATGATGCTTGTTTCACCCTACTGTAAACACATGGGGAAGTCTGCCTTCTTACAAGTAGGTGTTGGTGTGAACTGGGAACCTTTGGGGACATAGGGTTGCCTCCGGTCTCGTGACAGATTTTTTACATGGTTAAAGACCTGAGTGACTGTTCCTTTTTAACCCAACACTGAGCTTGTCCATGTATACTTTTTCACAGTTGCTTACCATGATGACACACATTGCGAATGTCATTATGTTGGAGTATAAACTATAACAAATTGCCATGACAACGAGTGACAACAGTCAGACAGATCTTTTTCAGGTTTGCCCCTATATTTAGCCTCAGGCAAAGCATGTGAGGCCCACACGTCTGGCTGTGCAGGGGCTGCTCATGTTGTCTATCTGAGAACTAGTTCATCGTTTGCTTGTTTACATGCGCCGTCAGATTCTGACTGCAGTTAATAAAAGTGTAGGTCAGTTGCGAAAATGCCTTTTGTTTGTTTGTTTGTTGATTTTTTGATGTTCAGGCTGTAACAGGTCCTAGTCTGTCATCTTCCTTTCTTGCAGTAGGTCATAAGTTAGCTGAAATGAAATGATCTGTCCCTCTTATGTAACAATGAGCAAAGGTCTGCTTTGCATTAATGTACAGTGTTGCACCCAGATCTGACATAACAGGCTGGACTGTGTGTGGGAAGGGGTGTGTCTTTCAGCTGTAATGTTTTAACAAGTGTATGTTTGTGTGTCTTTGTGTGTGTGTGTGTGTTTGTCCCATAGCTGTCCTTCTCCCCGACCACCCCTCTGGGCAGTCACATGCGTGTGATGTCCCTGCTAATGGGCCTGCTCCTGTCCTGCTGTGGCCTGGGAGTGTTGTGTGGCTTGTGGGGGCCAGCCCATGGCATGCACACTCTGGCTTTCATGGCTGCAGAGGTACATAATAAAAATGTATATTACAGTTGCATGATTTGAAGAAAATATCTTTTGTGAGTTTGTTAATCACTATTGGTATTGCAATTACATTTTTTTAATATCAATTTGAAAGTTTAGCTTCTGTTCACTTTATGTGGAGCCATTTGTGATGGGTGAGCATACCTTGTGCAATAAAAATGGCTAAAAATAGCTCAGCACTCTTGAGCTTCACTGACTTATTACACAAAGAGAATGACATGAATACAAAAATTGCACATGTGACATGATTAACCTCTGTGCAAGAGATGTGTACCAGACAGTTAATTGCAGTCTTTAGGATAAACTAATGGCATTAGTTCAAACTGCAGCTTTGATTAGAAATGAATTAGCTGTGCAGATCCAAATCTCTATATTAAATAATGCATGAGGTCACCCATGTGTTTTCCTCTCTCAGGAATAGGTATCGTTTTCATACACTCCTAAGCATGTGAAAGAACATCCAAGGCACTCTTCGTCTTCCTTAAAAAGCTTTTAATATATGTGAGCTAGTTCATTTTTAACATAAAAAGCTAACATGTTTCGTCCTCAGTCTAGGCCTTCCTCAGGGCTAGAAGAAGGCCTAGACTGAGGCCGAAACATGATGGCTTTTTATGTTGAAAAAAAGAACTAGCTCACGTATATTAAAAGCTTTTTAAGGAAGACGAAGAGTGCCTTGGATGTTCTTCATTCACTTTAAACTGAGTTAACCAAAGAGCACCTTCGCATACTCAAAAACAACGCCACAGCCTCTGATCGACATCCGTTTGTTTGGTATACTCGTAAGCGTGTGTTTGCTTTTGTTTCATTGGCCCCAAGGAATAGCAGGGTGTCTTGTGGGATAGGTATTCCCCAATGTGGAAATTAGTCCTAACCGTCCTACAGAAGTGGATGTAGTGTTGGCTATAAGTAAATGGTATAGGGGCAGCATTTATATGGAGCTTTATTACACTCAGGAGAGCTTTACAGTTCAGTGCCTCACTTTTACATATTTACACATTCATGCAGGTGTGACATATCTGTTTGCATGCCACAAATACAGTATAATCCCTTTATGTGAAGGAAGTGTTTTGATGATGTCTGTTCGGTGTTGTTTTCTCTCTCTCTCTCTCGCTCTATTTTCAGTGCATGTTGGTGACAGTTCGCACTGGCCATGTCATCATGCGGTAAGTCTCAGCATGCATAAACATGATGATCTAATTTTGTGTTTGTGGGTTTGTATGTTACTTCCCCTTAGTCTTGTTTCAAAGAAACTCCCTTTGTCCTTGCTTACCCAGAAGTCACATCAGCTGAAATGGCAGCATTGTGTGGCAAAGGGGAAGGTAGATTAGGCCAAGCTTTATTTAGTAAGCAGACTCATTAATTTAAGGATTATATTTGGGCACGAACAGCAGACTTGTCACAAAGACATTCTAGTGTGTAAAAGCTGTAAACCGGTTGATGAGGGAAGCCGTAGAGGTGTACTGTATGCATAAAAGACTGATATCCACAAAGATGTACACAGTCATCTGGCCATGATGTTGCTTATGCTCTTCAGCACCAGAATGTTTTGAACCATTCATGCTTCATCAAGCACACTTCAGAATTTCCTGTTGCTCTTTATCAGTTACATGTTTTGCCATTTTGGAGGGGTTTATTGTCTCAGCCGACAACATCCTGAATATAACCCCTCTAAGTAGTTAAACACTGTTTGTTTGTGCGTGTGTTTGGCCGCATTCTCTCACAGTTTGAGCACACCGAAGCTTTAAAACGTAATGTTTCAGGAGCGTCACATGAGAGGCATGTGTGTTGGCTGTCACTCAATCCCCCCTCCCTCCTTCTCTGTCTCTCTCTCTCTCTCACTCCCTCTCTCCCTCCCTCCCTCCCTCCCTCGCTCCCTTTTCTCCATCAGGTACTCCATTCATCTCTGGGATCTGAACCACGAGGGCACCTGGGAGAGCAAAGGCAGCCACATTTACTACACCGACTTCGTGATGGAGATGATCATGCTGTCACTGGATCTGATGCACCACATTCACATGCTGGTGAGTGACATGAGCCTTTGCTTCTCTTTTGAGTCTGTCAATTCCAGGAAAGCAGGGTGCATGGAAGTGCAGTGTTGCATTGCAGGGTTGCGTTGTACCCATGAATTTCCTCAGCAAATTCTCAAGTGTGGTTTTCTGAGAAAGTAAGTAGATTGGGAAAAGCATCTTGCAAATAAGACTAATGGACCTTGAAGAGAAAAACTGAAACGGCTCTCCGCTATGAAACATTAAGTGTGTTTGAAAGACCCTCCTTTTAACTCTTTCTCTTCCACCCTCTGTCTTTCTCTCCCTCCTTGTGCCTCTTTGTTTCTCCCTCCCCTGTCTCTGGTCTCTGGTCTCTGGTCTCTGGTCTCTGGTCTCTGGTCTCTGGTCTCTGTCTCTGTCTCTGTCTCTGTCTCTGTCTCCGTCTCCGTCTCTCTCTCTCTCTCTTTACCCCAGTTGTTTGGAAACATCTGGTTGTCCATGGCCAGCCTGGTGATCTTCATGCAGCTGCGCTACCTGTTCCACGAGGTCCAACGCCGCCTGCGCCGCCACAAGAACTACCTGCGCGTCATCGACAACATGGAGGCCAGGTGTGTCCTCAGCCCTAGCTCATCTTATCTCATCTCATCTCACTAGCATTTCCCCTAGTCCGTCTGTCGCAGCTTGAGATTTACCGTTAGCTTAAGATTTAGTGTGTCGGTAATCCTTGGCCAGGTTTTGAAAAAGAATAAAAAACTTGTCGTCTGAAGAATCACCTGGGGGCAATGAATTGACCTGGGAGAATGAATGGACTTTGGCTATGTGAAGTTGTTGGGACAACATTTAAGTTGTTTTTCACTGTCTGCTTGCACAGATTTGCAGTGGCCACCGCAGAGGAGTTAGCGGCCAATAATGATGACTGTGCTATCTGCTGGGACACCATGCATACTGCACGCAAGCTGCCATGTGGACACCTCTTCCACAAGTAAGTTGTGGATCACCTTGCTGCTGAACCAGTGATAGAATGTGATAAAATGAAACTGTAACACCGGGGTAGTGATGACTTTTTACATAGTGTAAAAGGAATTTTGTTGTTTTTCATTTTCTTTTTACATATAGTATTGCTAAGAATTTAACGAGAGATTTGCTGAAGTCGCATGTAGGTCATGTCATTTATCATGGTCAGACCATGTGCAAGACTTTACCTAAGTATACAGAGGAAGTTAGCCAAGCCTCTACGTGTATTTGATCTGTGTGCACGTTTGTTTACGTGAAACCGGTCGCAGTGCTGTTACATTGTTACGGTATTTGTCTACCTGCAGCTCCTGTTTGCGCTCCTGGCTGGAGCAGGACACGTCATGCCCGACATGCCGCCTTCCCCTCAACATCAGCGGGGAGGGGGCCCACGCCCGGGACCCTCAGCAGAGGGGAGCCCTGGAGGGGAACCTGGCCCCTGGGGGCCCTGCCGCAGACCCTCGACCCCACATCAACCAGCACAATCACTTCTTCCACTTTGATGGTAAAAGAGCTAATGTCGGATCACAGATCTGACCTCAGATAACAGTGAGGCTTTTATTATGCGTGATGAGCTGGGTATTGTTTGCTTTACCTGGCCGACCTCAGTTTATTAGCTACAGCCTCTTTGAAGTAAACTTTCCACTGCTATTGTTTTCCCTGTAGTAAAGGCTTGTAGTTTCACAGAATGCATCTCAATACTGTTAAGGTTGTAAAGGTTCTGTACATGTGTATTCAACTGTAATTTCTGTGTGTGTGTGTGTTTTGATGAAGTATTGATGTGTAGGATTGAAACATTTACAAAATATATTTTAATTGGGTAATGATTTCTTTTGTTATTCAGTCTGCTTTGTTATTGTAGGGATTGCTGGTGTGTGTGTGTGTGTGTGTGTAACTGTTTGTGGTATTGTGTTTCACAGGTTCTCGTATCGCCAGCTGGTTGCCCAGTTTCTCTGTGGAGGTCATGCACACCACCAACATGCTGACCATTGCACAGGCTAACAACTCCCAGCTCAATGCTATGGTGAGACACTTAAAGTATTTATTTATTTAATGACAAGAGAAAAGTAGGAAATTATCAAATTGACTGAATATTTTATGGAGTGTTGCACTGACAGTTGTTATTTCCAGTGTCTACGCCATTCAGCAAAGTAACGTGAGGTTAAATAGCTCACGAGAGTATTTTGGTTGCCAGTACCTCACAATAAAGGCACAGAGCCTAGTTTTTAGTCTCCTCAGGAATGCACCAGGAATTGCAATAAGAAGTGAAATGCCAATGCAGGGCAAAAATAAGAGGCCTACAGAACTGTATAGTTGACCTGAATCCTTCAGGCACATTTTCAAGAAATCCAGGGCTTTAACTGACAAACAAGCCCAGCAAATATATACCACCATGTTTGAGTAATGTGACCACTAGAAAGGCAGTTTGTGCCTCTTTGGGTCACAACAACCCCTACTTCCTCTTCCTGATTCTTTTGTGGCTGTTCCAAAGACTGCTTCCCTGGTAATGTCTTGTATCTCTGACTCTGTGCACAGGCCCACCAGATCCAGGAGATGTTCCCCCAGGTGCCTTACAATCTGCTCCTGCAGGACCTCCAGCTCACACGCTCTGTGGAGGTCACCACCGATAACATACTGGAGGGCCGCATCCAGGTGCCCTTCCCTACCCAGGTGAGCACTGCTATTAGTCAGCCTGTGTGTGTGTGTGTCTGTCTGTGTGTGTGTGTGTGTGTGTATGCTTGTGTGTGTGTGTATGCTTGTGTGTCTGTAATATCTAAAATATCCCTGACCATTACCATTAAAGATGCTGGCAGTAAGAATTGTCATTGTTGTGGAATTAGGTTGTTGTTTTGACCTAAAGATGGACACTTACTACCAGTCCAAGCCCTTAAAATAGCAGTCACTTGTGGATATTGCTTTGTTTGTCAGCTTACTGTTCTAGTGTTTGGCAGCCTGGGGCATACACATAGACTTGTCCTGCACAGGCTGTAACCTTATGGACTGAATAAGGACAGTTAAAAAAAAAAAAAAACTTGCCATTTACTGCTCCATCTCTGCCATAATAGGTGGAGGTATAATAATTTGAAAAATGAGATACCATAACAACAATAACATAATAGGTAGTATAACAATCACAATCTGGAAAAGGAGATGCCCTTAAACACCAATGTAGTACAATGTATAGCACAGGATATTTTTGTGATTGATCAGGCCTTACTAATCCTATAATCCATGATTCCATCAATGCTTTGATCTGTCATGACTTCCTTATGTCAAGATCCAAATAAAAGTATTAAAATGTGTAAATTTATGTTCATGCTTGTGTGCTCCCGTGTGTGTGTGTGCGTGCGTGTTTGTGTGTGTTTGCATGCCACAGCCGACAGTGGAGCGGGTGCCTCTCCAGGTGAACGCGTCCTCTGAGGATCTGGGAGCGGGGAGCAGCTCCTCCTCCTCTACAGCCGCGGCGTCCGTGGAGCCCGAGAGCCTAGAGGTGCGGGGCAGCCGCTTCTCCAAGTCTGCGGAGGAGCGCCAGAAAATGCTGCTGCAGAGGAAGGAGGAACTTCTCCAGCAGGCGCGCAGGTATGCAACATGCAGTTATGCAACAGGGACAGGCCAGTGTGCAGAAACGCAACTGCGATGCAGTGCCAGGGCCAGTGCAGGTATGCAGGTGCTATGGCTTTGAGCCATAACCACAGTATGTAACTGTATCCACTGTTTTGCATTGGGGTAGTTTTGATATTGAGCCCTTTGCAGAGTGTACGTAGGTACAGCTATTGTCTTCATAGAGCAGTGTAGGATGGAAGTGTTGGGCTCAGGTTGCAACAGAATAGTTGATGACGTTCTCTATGCTTATCAGCATAACTCTTAAAGTCGTATCACCTCATGACAAAGTAACATGTAAATGCTTGGTCATATCATGCTAAGGGCCTGATGGGTAAACGTGTCATTTTGCTATTGCGCCTCTCCGTTAAATGACCTTAATGATGACATAGGATTTCTTGAGTAAAACAAACATGAAGATGTGAAGGCCATCACAAACAGCCTGAAATGAGTCCACCTCCATCAAACACAGTTATGAGGTCACATCAGTGATCAGTCTGTGTCAGAGTACATGGAATTGATTGCATGGTGTTGTATCATCTTTAGGCGTTGGCCTAATTTAGTCACTTCCTATCTATGTATTGTGACTAATTTGAGGGAAGTGTACGGTGTTGGCTAATGGCATGAATTTATCTCATAGGAGGTTCATGAATAAGAGCCCAGGAGAGGAGGAAGAGGAGGAGGAGGAAGACGACGACGAAGAACTGCCCTCTCTAGAGGAGGCTGAGCCCAACTCAAACCCCACCCTACGCAAACGTCACACTCTGGCCGCGGCCGCCGAACGCCGCTTACACAGGCAGCACGACCCCACAGAGTGAGCTGGAGCATAGAGGACCCTGAAGCTGCACACACACACACACACACACACACACACACACACACACACACACACACACACCACACACACACACACACACCAACATACACACTGGAACCAGTGTAAGCCGCCTGCGCTCTTTCACTCACACACACACACACACACATACACACACACAGCCTTCTCTTAAAACAATAATTGAAAGTACCGCCAGACAGACAACCAGATGAGCCAAAGCGGAGAACTGCTGCTTCTAGGGGTTTGCCTTAGCCAGATCTGATGGATCTGAGGAGTGTGTCCGCATACTCCTGATTTACTACTAGAGGCTGTTTTGGGGAAAGCGCGGCATGGCCTTTGAAACGGATGTCAGTGTTTGCTGGGGACTCGAGGAGACGCCGGGTGGTAGCATGCAAGTTTGAGATGGCTACTGCATGGTTTGTGTTCAGAAAAAAAATGTAGTGGTGCAGAGTCAAAGCAAGCAACACAATGGTTGCTTCTCTTTTTTTTTCCCTTTTTTTTCTTCTTTGGGTTCTGAGAAGAGGAGGTTGATGTTGTACTTGTAGTGTAACCTGGGAAGTCAGTGTTGTAAATGTTCTGGATTCTCAAATTACTTTGCACTCTCTGTCTCTGTCTCTCTCTATCCCTTTTTTCTCCTCACTTCCCTCCCTCTCTTTCTGTCCCTATTTTTCCATTTATTTTTCTCAAGTCAGAATCCACCACCAGAGTATTCTCATTTTACACTGTTGATTGGAGACAAACTGTAGTTAGGCTGTGGTCACATATTCATCATACTATTCCTTCTAACCTCATGGTTACATATCAAGACGTCCATATCATTCAGTGTCTTCCTGATTGGATGCCGTCAGCTTATATGTCTTTTTAACAAGCATTTTTTTTCGCTGTCTAACCCTGCATGGATGTTTTTTTTTTAATTAAACTTCTTTGGTTTATTCATTGAATACAGGTGATAACATTGCTTCTTGTTCAGTTAAGACTGGATCTCAAGCCCCTCCTTGGAAAATGCGTTATTACTTGACTATCATGTCTTTGTGTTTGCCTTCAGTTATTTTTATTGAGAATATCAAGGACTGTAAAGGAAATTTTTACCTTTAATGATCAGTATTTTCAGAATGTATAGGTTAGGTCTTAAAGGGACACATTTCCTCTATTGCTCATGGTATTCAAAGCAGAATATGGAAAATTGTGATGTAAAACATTAACACCCAGATATAAAAACTGTTTTGTTTTTGTTTTCCAAGGTGTGATCTATATCTCAACATTGAGACTCCCAGCACTACATTGGGGGTGATGTGAAGTTGACAAAAAAAAAAAACATATATATTTTTGTTTGGCTGTTTGAATGGGGTGGCCTAGTGCGTCACATTTGTTTCCTCATAGCTAACAAACATTTACTTTTTGGATCGGAGACCTGAAGGTGCTATCACAGTGCCTGGCCACAAGGGTACAGCTGTTTTCTACATATGTACAGCACTCCATTGAAGGTATTACGTTTGACCTACCTTTGGTCATCTTTAAACAGAGAAACTAACACACCTGGTCATGCCATAATTGAAGATGTGCAATGGAGGATTTATATTTTATTTTAGGTCATTGGACATTCAACTGTTTGCCCTATGCAAACAACTGTTTTTGTCAACTATATCTTTTTTTTTTGTCTGAAATCTTTTTCAAAATGAGATTTTTTTTCCAACAATGTAGATGATGGTCTGAAATGTTTTCTCAACAGGAGATTGACTGTAGGGCCTTCTGATAGAGCTTTATTAAATTATTGTGCCTAAATGGGAGAATAGTGTCAGTGCTGAATGAATTAGTTTTTATATTATAATTGTACCATTATGAATACACCTGCTAATTAAAGTTTTTAAATGAAGCTTTAAACGATACTGTTCCAGTCTTGTTTGTTAACTTGACTCATCAGTAGAGGGCAGTGCTGAGATTGAAATCCCATCCAATAAACCAAAAATAGGCTGATTTCGTGTCGTTGTCCATAATGTTACGCGCAATTGCATCCTGGGTGGAGCAACTCCAAGTGTTCATAATGCAACAATCTGTCAGTTACACGAAATACATAACCTACTGCGACCGTATGGTTTGCATTCAAATCCCTGGTGCTCTGGAGTACTTACAGTAAGTTTGCTGGTGGCATTTTGCGTTCTTGAATCTTGCGTAGTTTCTTTGACCTTAGCCTGTCAAACCACAGTAAGGATACGGTAAATTAAACGTTTTCCGTCTTTGTTATAGATGACATAAGTGTTGGCCTAGTTAAACATTTCATTTCATATTTGAAAACATTTGTTAGAGGTCCACGTAACAGAACAAAGTGACTCCTGCTGTGCCAGGTCTCTGTTATATGATGCGCAGTGGTTTAACTCGGAGAAGTTAAGGTGTCAACCTATTCTATGGAAAGGAAAGTGTTACAGTGTATTTATCCACACATAGTTATCTCTTCTTTTATCTGCTTGGATGTACTCTCATCTCGCATTGAGGCACTTTTTTCCATTTATATTTTTTGTCGTTAAAAAGCCCTTTAGAACTAAATTGTAAAATCGATGTAGTCGCTTCGTTCAGTGCTTAATTTTTTTTAATTTGACTACGTTGATACAGAATAGGAAATGCTGCTCCATTCATTTGGAGCCCACATTGTGTGGATTTGTTCAACATGGTGCGTCTTGGTCCATGGTGATGTTGACTCTGAGTCAAGCTTGAAAAATCAAACTTTGGATCTTATGGACAAATATCCATTAATAGACGGGTAAGACCATTTATTTATGATTACAATATTCGTTTTGACAGTATCAGTGTCTGCAGAAGTCCATCTCAAACTTGAACTAAATGGATAGTTAAACATTTGTCGTAATGCTTAGCCTTAGGTGAGTATTCATTGCAGGGATGTTCATAGTAGGCTACTTAAATGTCATATTTCTCCCTTTAGACACAATGACCTTGCTCTACAGCTAAGGATTAGACATAAAAACAAACTCAGTCAGGTTGACCCATACCACATTCCACAAGTTGCCACAGATATAAGTCGTCTGCGCTCAGGCCGTGTTGGAGCACAGGTGAGGTTCATTTATTCATGCCGCAAAATATTTGTGATGTCATCTTATGACTTCTACCAGCATACATGTTTTACTGGTCTTCTGTCTCGGTAGGTGTTTGCTTCGTATGTGATGTGTACTGCCCAGGACAAAGATGCCGTGCGACTGGCCCTTGAACAAATTGATGTGATACTCCGCCTGTGTAGCGAATGGCCAGATTTTGAGCTGGTGACTTCATCCGAGGGTACAGTAAGAAAAACAATGTGTCAACAATACCCAATAGGACTTACAGTCAGTAAGACAGGTGTGGAGTGCACTGTTTTAAAGCCAAAGCAAACATAGGTTGTTTTATTTTCTACCCATGGCCAGTTACAACATTGTTTGGACTTTCCAAACTGTAATATTTAACAGTTATAAGATTACTTTAAATGATGGACTGTACCATATCTGTATTATGTAATTGTTTTAATCACTCTTACCTGAAATTATGGGGGTGAGGGGGACTAAATTATGGTATGTAAAATATAACGTTCAGATTTATCCGCCAACCAACTTGACAACCTCAGTTAAATGTTTGTGAGAAAATGACTGAAAAGAAAATCAACAAAAACAAAAAAAAACACAGCACTGGGGCGAGTTCAGGCTGATAACCTGTAGCTGTAACGTCAGTTGGAAATACAACCAGGTAGATGCACCTTACTCTGTTACATTATGAAAAAGCCAACAGAGTGCTGTTAGAGTCATTGAAAGGAGTGAGAGCAGATGTTGAAGATGACTCACATGCAGACCAAATAACTATGAGTTTGGGATTTGGCATGACTCACTGTAAACAAATGGGATAGACTTGTCAAGTTAAGTCAAGTGAAGTTTATTTTTTATAGCGCATTTCATACTCAAAGGCAGTTCAATGTGCTTAACAAAAATAAAATTAAAAAAAGCAATATATAAAAGCATAAAAGATAACAAGTGTAAAATAAGTATAAGATAAATAAAAGCAAACAACAATATGTAAAAGCATAAATAATCAAATAAGTGTAAATGAATTAAAGGTAAATTGCTAGCAGAAAGCATCTGAGAACAGTTTGGTCTTAAGTCTAGATTTGAAACTTCCAACCGTAGGAGCATTTTTTATGTCTTCTAGAAGTTGGTTCCAAAGCATCACATTTTGTTCTGACAACAAGTTTTACTTACAGATTCTGCTGTGATCTTAGAGGCCTACTTGGTACATATAGTTGAAACAGATCTAATAGGTTGGGTCCCATCCCATTTAATGTTTTAAACACAAGAAGTCTTAAAGTCAATTCTACATCTTCCTGGGAGCCAGTGCAGGGACCTTAAAATTGGAGTAATGTGGTCAGTTATTTTTGTTCTTGTAAAAACCCTTGCTGCTGCATTTGGAACAACTCAAGCTGTTTGATGGTCTTTTTAGGAAGGCCTGGAAAAAGGCCATTGTAGTAATCAACCCTACTGAAAATAAAGGCATGTACACGTTTTTCTAGATCTTGTTTTGACATTAGTAAGTAAGCAATGTTTTTTAGGTGATACAATGTGGATTTAGTAATTGCTTTCATGTGACTGGTAAAAGTTAGTTCACTGTCAATAAGGTCACCAAGGTTTTTAACAGTATCTTCTGCTTCAAGTCCCTTAGTCTCAAGAGCAGTGGCGATACTAAGTCTTTCTTCCTTTTTCCGAAATATAATTACTTATTATAAGTTTTGTCTTATAATAGTCATAGTCATCAGGTGACAGAGCTAAGTAGATTTGGGTGTCATCAGCATAGTTATGATAATTGAGTGAGATATTCTTGATGATTTGTCCAAGCGGGAGAATATAAAGATTGAATAGTAATGGTCCATATATTGACCACTGGGTGACACCTCTGGTCAAGGACACAGGTGCCGAGGTACAGTTTCCAATGGCAACAAAAAAGCTTTTTTTCTTGCAAGTATGATTTTAACCAATTGATAACTATGTCAGTGAATCCAACCCAATGTCGATGCAGTAGTTTGCAGTGATCAACAGTGTCAAAGCTGCACTAAGATCCAGTAACCCCAAGACTGATGTTTTGCCAGCATCAGAATTAAGACGTATATCATTTATAACTTTAATGAGAGCTGTTTCAGGGATGTGATTGGCATGGAAACCTGACTGAAACTTATCAAACCAACTATTTGATGTCAGAAAGGCAGTTCATTCTTTAAAGACTATTTTTCAATTATTTTCCCGATAAATCGTAAATTGGATATAAGCCTGTAGATGTTAAGCACTAAAACATCAAGGTTATTCTTTTTTCAGTAAAGGTTTGACAACTGCTTTTTTCAAACAGGAAGGAAATATGCCAGTCTGTAGTGGTCTATTTATAATCTGAAGTACATTGATTCAGATTAGGTGAAGAACAGATTTGAAAAAAAAAATGTTGGCAAAATGTCCATCTTAGATGTGGATGGACTGAGATTTTGTGCAGTATTTTTTAAGCATTTTATTATTATTATGCTAAATGTTGGCATTAAGGGGGGGGGGCCTCTCACTGCAGCCAGTGGTTCCAGATTTTGAGCTATTTGCAGTAGAGAAGCTATATTTAGTCATATTTTATCATTTTTTTCTTTTAAAAAAAGATACAAAGGCATAGACAAGTAGCTGGATGGTGATGCATCAGAATTTGGATGGTTTCACAGAACTATATGAAGTGCAGATCATATTATCATGTTAGCATGACCCTCTGCTTCACTTTCCCCATCGTTCAACAGTTTTATGATTTGACACTATCTTTGAAATACAATTTTTTAGTGTTAGAGATGGATGCATTAGGAAGGCAGCATACAGTCATCCATTCTCCTTTTAAATTTCTTACAGTGGAGTGACCAGAACAAGAGTTGTAGGATAAGCAGGTGTTGATGGCTGCTTTTCATCTTTGTCCACTCCTTTTTTCTTGTGGTTCAGTCTCTGTCTGTGGTGAGTTGTCTCTCTGGGAACTACTGGTTTCAGATGTCTGAGGCACTCAAATGTGTTCTAAAGGAGACAGTCTAGTCGCATGTTGAGATCACATTCTCACATCAGTAACTCTGCTACTGTCCAATTGTTATTACATCACTGACAATTTCAGAGGAATTAATAAATGTATTTTGTGTTCCTGCTTTTACTAGTTTACCATAGTGTTACCATGCCGAAAGTCATGCTTATATAAACAGGCCCGTACATTGTTCGGATAATGAGATATGTATGCAAAACCTTCTTGAAGCAAACCATGCTATATACAGTAGCTGTTGTTGTGTTGGTGCTGATTTATGTCTTAGAGCACTGAGACAATACAGGAATTGGGGCTGGGACACGAGCCACCACTGACAAGTCATAGATGAGATTCCATAAAACACTAAGAAAGGAAGCTCAGTAGTCCCAATGGTGATGGGTGCATCTTTGTTGTTTTGGTGAAGTATTGTTAAGTATCTGCATGATAGTTGTAGTGCATGCTGTTGTGTTGTAGTACTCTGGCTGGATTATTTGGTGGGAATGAGTTCTTGTATTAGGCAGTGAGAGGTTTGATTGTTTTGTGAATTTCCCACCCAAAACCACAAAAAGCTTGTAGATGAATGTAGAATCGTTCAGAAACAAAGGGGGTTGTTGTAGGAAAGTCTGTGTTCATTCTGTATGTAACATCTGTGTTTTAGTCATTTGAAAGTAAATGTGTGGCAGTCCTGTATAATTACCATATGTTTACATATGCTACATCGGTTTTGGAGTAACTGATATACTTGAGTATAAAGTATAGGCATACTTAACCTCGTCCCTAAATTCACTTCTAATTACTACGCTGTGAGTCTCAATAATCCATCATAACATACAAAACATTAACATACAAAAAAACAAAATAGTTTGGTATTGTCAGCTGGTATGGATCAACATGAATTGGCTGACTCGCAATGGACTGTTATCCGTTGTTGCTGTTTTAAGTCAGCTAATCCTAGCTTTTTACTCCAGCCTAAATTAGATTGGATTGAATTGCCCTTTGTAGCTCATTAAGACATTGCTGCTCTGAGCAAAGTGGAAGAATGAAGTGGTGGTTTGTCTGTGCATTAGCTCTGATAGCTTGGCAGTCACTCACACAGACAATAAAATGGGAAACCCTCTTAAATAGCATATAATGAAGGGAAAAGCCAAACACACCAGTTTCCTAATGCCATTACAGATGCCAAAGTAATGGCAAATGCAGATGCTCATCAGCTGAAGCATTTGTTATTGGATCCGGACATGTCTTTGTATGTGGTGTTTGTTTTCCACCCAGGCCTGAAGAATACCAAGAAGATTGCTTGCATCCTGAGCCTGGAAGGAGGACACAGCATAGACAGCTCCCTGCCGGCCCTGCGCATGTTCTACAGGCTAGGAGTGCGGTCCATGTCGCTGACCCACACCTGCAATACACCCTGGTGAACCCATGTCACACACACTTACACTATATGTCTTGATTGGTCAAACCTACAAGTAGCCTCTCCCAGTTCTGTCAGAGCACCGAGTTACAAGGATGAAAGTGAAGCAAGTCCATACTGTTTTGATAACGTGCCATTTTATTCCTCCAAGGGCTGAATCATCATCAACCATTTACCCAACTTATAAAAAGGAGAATAGCAGTTTATCAGACTTTGGAAAGGTAAGATGTTTTGGGTGAAATCATTTAATGGACTTTGGAATGATGATTCATAATGACTGTACATCTTACTAAAGGTTATTTAAATGTAATCCTTAAGTGTAGTTATCTTCGTCACCTGTTGCTACAATCCACAACAGTTAAAGTCCTTTAGGGTATCACAGTAAGCAAGCAACAGGCCTGGACAAGTGATTTATATGGTGCATCTTCATTGTCTCTGCAGAAACTTGATACATTTTGTCTGTTGACTATAGTCATGTTCAAACCTTAAACCACCCTTAAACAATCCTTTTTGTCTTCTAAACTGATGCAGACATAAGATTGATTGCATGGCATCATCTGTAGGAATCAACCTAATGTAGTTACTTTCCATTACTGCATTGTGACAAACAGTCATATGGTACTGAAGCTTTTAGTGATTCCCTTTTTGTCTTATAGTGAGGACCACATAGTGTATTTGCTCACACATCATCACGCACACACACAGGGTCATAGATGTGTTACTGAGTGCCAGTGTGCTCCATCTCTCCAGGCTGTGGTGCAGGAGATGAACAGACTGGGCATGCTCGTAGATCTCTCGCACTCTTCCTTGGCTACAGCATGGGCAGTGCTGAATGTCTCAGAGGCCCCGGTCATCTTCAGCCACTCCTCAGCCTACACCGTCTGCAACCACGACCGCAACGTTCCTGACAACCTGCTGCACGCACTGGTTAGCTGAAAATGCATGCCTTGCTTGCACTGGCCGAAATGGCCAACACTATCTATGTTATTACCTTTTCTCAGACTTGGAGTGAGGAAACCTGATGTTCATGTCTTGTTGTACTTCCAGAAAAGGAACAAAGGGCTGATTATGGTTAATCTGTACAGTGTGTTTGTCGGTTGTGGTCCGAGAGCAAATGTCTCAGTTGTTGCTGGTGAGTGGTCATTAATGTCTGTTATTGCAGTTTGCATGCTACCCCTCAAACAAATAACTTAATGAATTCCTCTCTAACATTTTTTTTCTTCCAGATCATTTTGACCACATTAGGAGACAGATTGGGGCTGAAAGCATTGGGATTGGAGGGGATTTCGATGGTGCAACAAAGTATGCACTCCCTCTAGACCTGATGTAGCATACTGTTGACACATCACTCACTCTATTGCTCACCCAGGACATACTGTAGTTAGGGTCAAACATGTGGTTCTGAGTACTGCACTGATGGTTTTAAAGCTCCATTCTGAGCTGTTCCGGTAATGCAGGATCTCTGCTATGCTTTCTAGCTTCCCAGATGGCTTAGAGGATGTGTCTAAGTATCCAGCCCTCATTCAGGAGCTTCTCCGCAGGAACTGGACAGAGGCCGAACTGGCAGGAGTGCTCAGGCTCAACTTTGTGCGGGTCTTCGAAGAAGTAGAACGAGTGAGTCGGCCCATGAATACGCACCAAGTACCGTAGTTTAATTTACTGATTTAGTTTGCTGTAGTGCTGTATGTGCATTGTATTTGGTGGTGTTCCTTCGTAGTGATTAGTTACATTTTGTATTTGCACTTTCTATCACAGTTAAGTATTTAAAGACACTTTATTTTACGATTTACACATGAATGTAACAGCATGTAATATTAAATCCTTACACTGTACATACCTGACATTAACCCTAGTCCTATTGTACAGTGTATGTACACATTGTTACATATTTCTACAAACTTTGTTATACTGTACTTCATGATGTACAGATACACTGTAACAGGGACTGTAACCATTCTTTGGTAACACTTTACCAAACCTACAGTGTCACTGTTACATTGTATCATCCTTGTTAGGTACAGTGGTACAACCTTTGTAATAATATGTAATGTCAGGTACTAGTGTTGTACTTACATAATGTATTTTTGTCACATTTTGTTACACAGGTTGTACCAGTGCACCAAATTAGGTAGATTTATTGTAACAGTGACACTGTAAAATAAAGTGTTACCCATTTTTTTATGAGAAAGCAAACAACTCTTTCTCTTTCATTTCCTTCTGCCAGGTCAGAGACAACCTGAGGAACTCCCCTCCCAGCGAGATAGAGATCGCACCACAGGTGGTCAGCAACCCCTGCCGTCTGCTGCTGAGACCTCCCAAACCAGCCCCTAGCCCCTCCAGCTCCATCAGGGTTAAGAACAAGAGCACCATCCTCTCTGTTGGATCTCTCTGGTCGATGCTATCTCTTGCCTATCTGCTCCTTTGGTAGAGGGACCAGGCACCCCTTTCCAGGGGTCACACTATCAGAACACATGTCAAATGCAGCACTTTATTTACGGAAATAGAAAAAGGAAATAGACACTCTGAGAAACTGAGTAACAAGAAAAAAAAGTCTGTCCAAAGATGTAAAACAGCAAGAATCTGTTGCCACCCGAATACCAGATGTGTCACCACACTGTGAGTAGAACATATATTATTATTCATTAATGTTTTATGCTTATTCTGTCTGAATATCATGTACCTTAATATATTTATAATTGTATAATCTGCCTGATAACTTTCAGAGTAGTATTTATCTAAATATTTAAGCTCAAGGTGAATGTGGTTTTAAGGTGTAATATTCAAATTATAATGTCCCAAGTTGTGTGGCTTATACTGTTTTGTTGTATATGTTTCATTACCTGTTACTTGAATGTATTTTAATGTTGTTAGTTGTTAGTTTATGTCAATGTTGTTATATCCCATGCACAAAATTAATCATCCTATAAAGTATAGCAGTTTGTTGTTAGGGAATTTGTACATTTTGACTATAAAGATAAATACATTGGTTTTAATTTGGTGACTTTAATTGGGAGTAATGTGATTTGTTTGTAATTATTATTTATTGATGTCTTAATGTGGAATAGGCATCAAACGCTATAAAACTGAAACACCGTACTCACCATAATGTTTTGGACAGTCACACTCCAGACCAGTTCTCATCACCTCAGCTGTTTTGCATCTGTTTTTCCCATGGCTGTATTCTTTACAAGATTCTATTTTTACTTTGCCTTATTCACTTCCTTATAATCTTAGTGGTAGTCTACTCTTCAAGGTTTACCCTGACAAGGAGATTTAGCATTCGAGATAAATAAATGTAAACTTTTGTTGTGCCACATCATCTTTAATTATTCCATTTCAGGCAAGCTTAAAGCAAAAAAATAACAAAAATCACAGTTTTTTCCTTTTTTGTCTTTATTGTATTTATTATTTTAATATACGATTTCAGCGGAATACTGTGTGTGTGTGTGTGTCTACAAGCAAAATATCTTTTTTATAAATAATATTTATTTAGATAATACTCTGGCACCTGTCATGTCGAGTATTGTGCATGAATTTACAGACTATCTTAAAAGATTATCAGTACACATTTACAGGCTGAAAGGCTGTCATTTCGAAATACAAAGTAAATTGAATGTACAAAAGTCATAAATTACTTGCTCTTTAAATTGCTGAATTACTTCATTACAAATCTCCACATTTACAGTTCCATCAGTGTTCAAAGCAAAGAACCCCACTTCCATTTACTATCTACAATCTAATAACTGATCCCAATGGGGGTGTTATAAAACAAAATAAATAAGAAAATAAATTATCTTCCCACACACCTCAAATATAAACCCCACGTTTGGCACTTTTCTTAAAGGCAGTGTAAAATGCTCCATATTTGAAACATAGAGGAATGTTAGCTGGACTTGAACGCTTATGTGGACATAAATACAACTGAACAAAACTTAAACAGCTGCTAATTTGTTGTCAGAGATTTGGCGGAGAGAGCCTTTTACAGCTGCAGAGGTCCTTGCAGTGTTTGTTCCAAATGTTCAGTCATGTGACATACATGAAAGTATCTGGACATCTGGAAAGTTTTAGGGACATGGAAGTGCAGTTCAGACATGCGTTAAAAGGTTTTGGGATGAGGCCATCATGACTTACGGCTGCACACTTTTGCATAATTAGATCCGTATCCTTATTTAGGAAAACACATTCTGTCAGAGTATCACGTCCACTTTTTCTCTTGTCTTGCATGTGCTTTCCTACACAGATCCTCTGCTGAACCGAACCAGTCATTGTTTTTTTTATTATTGTGTCTGATTTGGAGTTGACCTCTTGTGGAGTTCCTGTGAACTATTTTGAAAGCCAATCCGGGAAACCCCTACAGGTCAGGAGTAGATAGTGATGACCTCTCGTCCGCCACCTCTCACCAACAGAACCCTCTCAAGGCCTTCTGTCAGGACTTCCAGGAACTCCATGTCTGAGAAGCAGCTAAGGAAACACAGAAACTCAAAGCAGATTGTCTCTTCATAAGAGCCATACAATAACCATCTTTGCATCATGTATGTATTACTAAAAGCATACTGTGTGCTAATAATATATATAAGTACAAAACAGACCCTTAGCCCAGCAGATGGACTCCCCTGGGGGCCATGGTTCTGCCTGACGCTTCTTCCTTAAATATACCAATGCAAACAGGTAGTTTTTGCTCAGCCCTCTCGCCCTGGTGCTTGCTGCTAGGGCAACATAAGTGGAGCTGTCCACAGCACTCTGATGGATTTTTCCTGGCGCTACTGGACTATAACAAAGCTTGTCATCGGTATTTCTGTCTTGTGTTCTTTGCCAAACTGTTGAAGCACTTTGAGCTACATCCTTTGTATGAAATGTGTTATACAAGTAAAGATTATTAAAGGACCCCAACAATGGGGTCTACTGAAGAATAAAACACAAACCCTAATAATAGTCTCTGGCTTGTAGGTAATGTATACTGTAACAGTGATGAAACGGTAGTTCACTGAGTAAAGGATACAGTTTTCATCCCCGTCTGTGTTGCGGGGAGGACCTGGCATGTTGAGCAGCACTAGTCTGGCATCATGGGATCTGTTGACGATGACTTCGTTGAGCTTAACAGCTGTGTGCATCCGTCGCACGTTTGACTGATCCCTAAACAAAACAAACTTTCCATTAGCAATACCGTAACAAATCCACAAGTAGTATTCATTTCTTCTGATTCCAATACACAAACATTAGTTGCCAATATACACTTCATAACTGCAAAAGCAGTGTTAGATAGGATGAAAGCATCATAACATGGTTCAAACAAATGCATCTAAAAGGCTAGTGTGGGACAGACATTCCAATTGAGTGAACATACGGCTTGATGCTGATGAGCTCTCTGAAGTTCTCTGGGGCGTTAGTTCTCATCCTCTTCTCGGCCTCGCACTTCTCGACAGGTCCAGGTCATCTGGATCTTGGACGCCTCGGGCTCCAGTGACTCCTCTTCCTCATCCGAGTACAGGCTGCCCATGCGGATCATGGAGTGCCGGTCCTTCACTAGCTGGGCCTGTTGGGGGAGTGATTCGGTCTGGTGCTGTTCGTGGAGTTTACACATGTTTACACAGTAACTATGGTAGGTGATTTTCTTTGTCAAAACATGTACAAAGCCACAAATGGTACCTGTTGGTTCTGAGCGTACAATTAATTGTGTGTCAACCTTGGAGAGAACCTTACCTCTCTGTCTCTCTCTGCGTTTGATAGCCTCATCTGCCTTAACATCTGAGATCTCTGCTCCATCATCAGAGTCCGCTCGTAAGTGTACGCAGAGATGTCACTGTCATGCTGGGGGAGACAGGTCACATATGATTGACATTAAATTACACTGCCTAGCCTAATAATTCACTCCACGGTCTCATTGTAAATTTGGCTACCAGCAGACAGACATAGGTCTAGTGAAGGAACACTCCACTTTCAGGATCATTTTCCAACTCTGTTATAGTTAAACAGTTTAGCTTTAACATTTTTTAATCCATTCAGCCGACCTCTGGATCTGGCAGTAGGATCTCCAGATGTAATAGCTAAAGTGTTACTGCCAGATCGCAAAAAGAGTAGTGTCCCTTTAAGATGAATGAATTCAAAGCCTACCATCTCCACGACCTCCACCTCTGCCTCTATCCTGAGCTGGTACAGGAAGGTGGCTAAGTCTTTCTTCATCTGAATGCTGTTGTCATCCATCTGGGCCACCGTGAAGATACGCATCTTACACTTCCGCCAAACCTGAAGAGTGATAGTAAATATAAAGAGTCACTGGCTCAATCAGTCTTACTGTTTAGGGGTTCCCAGATGTATGGTTTATGTACTTTTCACCCCAAAATGTGTTTGCTCCCCACTGTTAGGAGCTAGAGTTAATTTTTTTCAGCCTGCCAGCACCCATCAAGAGTTGGAGGGGGTCCAAATTAAATACACAAAGTTTGGTGAGAATCCATCAAGCAGCTTTTGACCTATAACATCATTTCATGTTTAAAGTTTACAAAATCTAAAGTTGATCTGATGTGAGGCGTTGTGTTTAACCTTTTGGTGGCATTGAAGAGCACAAGGCACAGACATGAAACTTGAAAAGAACCAGGGGACTATTCCCAGAAAGTGATACAAAATTCAGGACTTTTTGTCCTGAGGCTGCCATTCACTCCAATAGAGTAAGAAAACAGACAGAGAATCATGCCCTCACCTTGTGCTGTTTTAGGAGGAAGGGAAGTAACATGAGCATTCCACCGTCATGGACGATCCACCAGACGTCAATATGGCCGTCAGTGAAGCGCTCGTGATTGCTGGGGTAAAAAGACACATTCTTTGGCACCATCAGTGCCAGGTGGGCGGCCGTTATGCACCTGACAGTATCTGCAACGAGACGTGTTTAAACTTATCAGGGCCACAGTCAACCAATCTGGAACACAGAACTGTTAACATTTGTACACACACACGCACACAGAGATTAACAAGGAAAAAAAACATGGGAATAGGAATGGCCTGTTTTCCCACATAACCTATCTGCTGGTTAGACCTTTTAATATGTCATCCTTACCACCATCACCATTACTTATCACATGGTGGGCCCTACTCACTGATAAAGGTCTTCCAGGCCCGGGGGTCTTCACTCTGTCTCCAGCCGTATGGCCAGCCCATCACCACAGTGTTGTGCTTCATCCCTCCTAGACCGCATGACTGGATGAGGTGGGTAATGCCCTCTCGTACCTTTGCCGCCACCACCACCTGACAGAAACCTTTTACCCTCTCAATCTCCATCATGTTTTTGATTGCCTGGAAAAAACAAGAAAAGCAACATTGTGATTTTTTTTACTTGAAGTAAGTCTTGAGTATCTGTATTGTACATCCTGGGCATATTGTGATGCTGTAGTTGCTATGATTGTAAGTAGTAGTACCTGTTCAGCTGCTTGGGTTTCTCCGTAACTGTCGAGGAAGTTGCCCTGAATGACTGACCCTACAATGGTCAAGCCCTTTCCTGCCTTCAGCTGAGAGGCAAAAGTGAGCAGTCTGGGGTACTTCACATGCAGGTCCTCGTCTAACTTTAACAGCACTAGCAGCTGAGGCCTGAGGGAGGAATATCACAAAATGTGTACATGTAAGTACTCATTTTTTATTGTGCTTTGTTCGGTACAAAAGACGCACCTAAAACTAAGTCTACTTTTACATACACACCCTACCCCCAAACAAATCAAACCCCACCTCCCAAGTATGTGCACAGTTAATGCACCATAAAACACAGCACTGTTTTGTTTTGTTTTGATTTATAATTGTGGTAACGGCAGTTCTAGAGAATACCCACCTCCAGTTTTTGGTATGAGGCGGCCCGGCCTCTAGGCGCAACAGGGCATAGCGAGCGGCACTCAATGACAATCCTCTTATTCCATCCCCCCACTCCTTTTCAGCTCTAAAACAGGAAGTCAAGTCAAGTCAGTTATTTGTTCACATCACATTTCATACATAAAGGCAGTTCAATGTCAACAAAAATAAAAGCAAGGAACAATATAAAAGCAGAAAAGAAAAAATAATGTAAAATAATTATAAGGTAAATAAAACAAAAGCATAAAAGATAAAATAGGTAAAATAAATAAATTAAAGGTAAATCACTAGCAGAAAGCATCCGAGAACAGTTTGGTCTTAAGTCTAGATTTCTTCCAACAGTAGGAGCATTTTTGTTGAAAGGAAGGGGAGAAAGAAAGTCAGACAGCGTCTTGTTGAACGCTGAGCACAGTCCTTTTTAAACAATGCAAGTAAACAAAGTTAAGAGGCTGAACTCACCCCTGGTATTCAATGTACTTGTATATCACTCCAGCGATTCCCATAGCCACGATGGCGTAGTACCAGGAGGAAATGAACATGAGAGCCAGACACATGCTCATTCCCAGGAAAGAGAGAGCCCTAAAGGAAGGCAATTTCAAGGCTCAATTATTGTACTTCTCTTCAGATAAGACAGACAGCTAACATTTGGCCTGTGTAGACTTGTATAGAGATGAGTAATTCTATAAAAAAGTGTATTATCTCAATAATGTTTAACTACAGTGGACCTGGCCCATTGTGAATTATTCCCCATTATGACTTATTAAACAATTTGAATTTCTATGTTATTTTGTTGCCACTGACAGTCAGAGTTTGCCATGTTTCACAGTTTTCCATAATGCAAATGCACTGATAGAACGCTCCTGTCGCAGTTCATGTAATGAGAAGTACAATTCTAAGAACTCACCAGTGGTAATATTTGAACCTGGGCCTCCAGTTCGGTGTGCGGAGTAGTGTTTGCACTGCACATGCCAAGTTCACAAACAGGTAACACATCAGGAAGAACCTGTTGGGTAAATTAAGAGTAGGAAAATATAATGATAAAAGTGTGCACAGGCAGTTAATAGTGTTAATCTTTCTACTGTGGGCGTAGCATCCCAATATCTTCGGGCACTACAGAGAATATTTACCTAAAGCAAGACAACGGCACAACTATTTCCATTAAAGGTGTATTAATGTGTTAATCTAGGGCAGTGTTTCTCAAAGTGTGGTCCGTGGATGACTGGTGTTCTGCAATCAATCCCAAGTAGTCTGTAAGCTGTTGTGTTAAATTTTTTTTTTGCATGTTTCTTAAACTACCTATGCTATGGACAGTATGTTTAAACAACATTTATATAATCGTAATGCCATTCCCCAGTTAAGGCTGTGATGCTGCACCAATTCATGCATTTACATATCCTTGTTTCCCTCAGATGGGGGGAAGTGGTCCTTGAGGTATTTTTTTAAGAGGGGGAAGTGGTCCTTGGTCCTTTTGAGAAACACTGGTCTAGATGATGAAGTTGAGGGGGGTCTCACATTGACAGAATGGGTGCCACCATGTCCAGCGAGGCGATGAGGATGCCCAGCTCGGCGATGAGGCCGGTCAGCAGCAGGGCCCACGTAGGCTCCCCATTGGCCTTGCTGTGACCAAAGACCTGAAATGGACAACCACAGAAAGCGTGCCAAGCCACTCACAACATTAATTCCTGGCCATGCTTTGCATGTGTTTATGTAAATGTATGTTTTTCATAGACAAACACATATTTCCTACCAGTGAATACAGTATTGGTAACGCTGTATTGCCAAGTGTTTATTACTAGCAAGCAATGTTTAAGCTGTCATGGCAAGACTCAATTAGAAACGAGGGCAACACTTTATTTTACAGTTCCTTTTTTAGTGTATCTACATGTAACAACATGTTACATTGTGTATTTACACTGTACATACCTCATACTAACCCTATGGTACAGTGTAAGTACATAAGTTTACATATTGTTAAACACTGTTACACTGATGTAATATGGAGAGTAAAATAAAGTGTTACCGAGCTAAGATACTAGAAGTTACAGCTAAGTCAGAACACCCGTCACTGTAGCATTGCACTAGCAGGTTGGAGCCCTACCCTGAGGAAGGGGATGATGTTGTCCTTGGCTATGGCCTGGAGGAGTCGAGGCGCCCCGGTCAGAGACTGCAGCCCTGCTCCCACGGTGGAGAAGAAAGAGCCGACTACAATGACCCAGGGCGAGGGCCAGGAGAGCGTTCCCACCACCAGGTTCTTACGAACAGCATCCCCAAATCTGCAGGATACAACTGTAACTATCATTAAACTGTACACAATAAGCAAACTGATTGGGTATGATCTGTACATCTACATCTGGTCCAACAATCAGCGCATACAATGTATTATATTTTGTACATTGCAATTTGACCTCATTTGAAGTGTGATGGTGTAGTAAGTATCTTTCACTGTTTCCTTACTTGTCTCTGAGGACCACACCCTCTATGCATCCACCAAACAGCACCACTGAGCTCATATCTATGGTAGCAACAGTTAAGGGTTACATTTAAAAGGAAACTGTGGACAGTAAGTAAAATGTATTTTTAAAAAGACATTAAGAGTAAACTGAAGTACATTTATGTACTGTTTCTGTACAAAGTATATTGAACATATTTTAAAACACATACATAGGCCTATGTATACACACGGAGAAACATCCACCAGAAAACAGCAAAATAAGATAGCTAGTGTGCGTAGATGTCTTTTTAGACAAAACTGAAAAGCAAAGAATGAGCAAAGCAAAGGCTCTGTCACCTCCACAGTAGCCCTGTCACAGCTTCAACATCAGACACTTCAATTTCATATGGGCTTTGCCACACCCAAGGAAACAAAAGTCTAGCAGTTAAAAGAAGACTGTCTGTAAGGATTCAGAATAATATTTACACATTCCTATGTACTGCCAAAATTCCTAGCTGTTATGTTGAACCAGAATGTCATGGATTGCATGAAAGGATACAGACAAGAGAGGTGGTTGCTATGGCCAGAATGGTTCCCACTGGTATAGACCTTTGTGCATCTTTGAGATCTCCAGATCTGTTGGAGCCAGCCATGATACCTGGAGCAAAAAAATGAGGCAAAAAACATAGAGCAAAAAGAACAAAAAAAAGACTATTAAGTTCCACATAAATCACAAAGATGGTGTAACAGTCACACTGGTTCATTTCGGGAAACATTAACAATTGCAACATAGTCAGTGCGTGTCTCGGAACAACTGGTGCAAACTGTACCAGAGTGTGGTTTGCTTGAAAATGCATGTGAGTTGCTCAAAATCCATAAAAGGAAATATTTACATCAATAAACATGACAAGTGCCATAACAGTTTTTACTGGTTGGTGAAATATGTTTCTTGAAATTCTGCCTCCATTTCTCAAAACTCTGAACTTAAGTTCAAAACTTCCCCCTTAGTCATGGTAAAATCAGCATTTCCCCAGCCTCGAGTGGTTTATTGCTTTTCTAAAACTGTTACCACATAAGATTGATCATTTCATAAAATCAAGACAAAAAAAAAAAAATTGACCAATAGCCATTCTTCCACTAATGAATATAGTTCTTCAAGGTTGCTTGGTAACGCTGTACGTACCTTCGCATGGAGTGCTACTTTGTAATACTTCTTTTAATTGAGGAAAGCTATGAAGTAATATGGAATTTTGTAACGGAATGTTATGAGGACAACCTGTAAGGTTGTACTCGTTTACAATAGCTTGGAACGCGATTAAGCCAATCCCAATCAAGGAACCAAAAAAGTAGTTTTAGAAAGCCATTGCCCTTACAGTGTTTTACAGGAAACAGGCCTATTGCCCTTAGGCCCCTTATCCTTCCACAATGTGCCCTTACTCCTTGTGTTATTTCTGGCTGTGGGCCCCCTGTTCTTCAGGTCAGTTTAGTTAAGTCCAGTCCTCTATTGTGCCTTAGCAGGGAAAGTTAGGGTGCAGCAGTGGTTGAGAACACAAAACAGGATACAAGACAAAAGCAATGTCATGTGTCCTGGTGCTGTCTGTGTCTGTGTATGGTCATTATTTGGTGGCTCATGAGATGTGATGCATTCACACACTCTTACTAGAGTTAGGGTTAGGTCTAGATTCACTTGGAAGCAATTTATCAATTTAATAGACTAGAATAGAGATGCATGATGGCTGGTTCAACATCTTTGCATGTATTGACCTGTTTGATAAACTATGGCCTAAATGTCTTGGAGTTAAAACTATTCAAACAATATGTTAAATCATATAAATATTTCTTAGAATGGAGTTTTACAAGTTGTAGTTGTTGGGAGTTTTAGAGTGTTTGTTTTCCCATATTCAACACTTCTGTCAACCAGCTGTCACTGAAAAAAGAACAAAAAACAAAGCTTTTTGAGCAGCTGGTCTGCCTTTCACAATACTGCAAATACCATTCTTGCCAATGGCATGCTTGTTAGTGGTACAGTGGTTAGTGTTGCGAGTTTGTATGCAGCCACCATGAGTTTACTCCCTGAGTGATGTAGGATGGCTTTACTGAAGAGGTTATTGTAGTTGAAAGTTCTAGTAGTTTTCTTGGGTCTGTTTCTTTTTATGACAGCACCTGACTTTTACATATAACAGGGATCCAATAATGGAAAAATAGTCTTACTGATAACTGCATTAATAGCTTTCCAATAGACAATTCAAAGCAAAATATGTTTTTTCACTACTGTTTAAATAAAATAGAATAAAAGAATAAAAAAAACATTTGTAGTTCTGTCTTGCAGGCTTGGAACTGAAAGTTACTTGTTTTAAGTTATCTATGTAAATGTTTACAATTGTTGCACAAAGGTGCACTGGGAGGCAGAAAAGTACACACTGTTTATCTTAGTCAAATCATATGATGCATATGCTAAATGTTTTGGAAAAAGGTGACGTTGTACTGAGCCACGTATGAAAATACTTCAAAAATGTTTTGGACAGATAATTTAGATGTACATGTCTGATCATTTGGGTAGTAAAGAAAGAGAAAAAAACCTAGGATTTCCTTGTTTAAATGCATACTATTATTTTAGAAATAGGGCTATAAATAGCCTTTCTAAAAACAGTGGCCTAATCTTTTGGTAGGTTGTGAAATGTAACTGCTTACAACTGAGCACTGTTTGAAAAATATGTTAGTTGTTAGTTGGAAATAAACAAACTTACACAGCAAAAATTGGAGTGTTAATATTTCAGGGCTAAACATATGGGAGTGGATTCTAACTTTCAAAGTGTATTTTTAACATTTCTAAATTTAAATGGTGTCCAGAGTCATAGTTATTTCACATTTTGAAAGTGTTAATTTAACTCTGATGAGTGTGGAGCTATATAAACCCTCACAAGTGATAAAAAAAAAAAAAAACAACTCTGTGGGAGTCAATTCAACACTGGTCTTTTTGCTGTGTAGACTTACTTATACTACTAAACGTATATAATTTCTAACAACTATATTATAAATATATTTGTGTGAAAAGGGCATTTTGGAACATCTTACCAGTGGATGATGGGAAGAATATACCCACAAGGAGGGTGAAGGAAGTAGCAATATCAGCCGAAACGTACAGGCCAAAGTTCTCTACTGCTCCACGCGCATCCGCTGCAGCCATACCAGCTTTCTCCAGAATCTGGCCCTTGTCAAGGTAGTTAGCCCACATGTTGTCTGTTGAAATTGCAAGGCAGTACAAAAAAAACAAACAGATATTGGAGCAATGCCATGATAACAGTTTGCATCACGTTATATGTCAAACGTATAGAATATCTGTACCAGTCCGTATCACATTTAAAAAATTATATATTTATATATACATGTGTCTGTACTAAAATTAAAGCATCATTCCTCTAAAAATGACTAGCGTCATCAAAAGCACAAACATATGTAAGTGAATGCAATATATCCCCAAAGGAACCTGCTGATGCAGCAATATGGTTCCTACCTCGGATGATCCCACTGGACAGGCCAGGGATGCCCTGGATTTGGGTGACGTTGTTCTCATTAAAGTAACTGTCATCGCACTGGAGGCTTGTGGCATTGCCTGAGCCACAGAACTTCCTCCACAGTTGGCTGGGCACGGTGGCATTGCCCTCCATGACGGTCTTTGCGCATGTGTCAAAGCGGTCCCACACCAGTGTCCTGTTTCCCAGCATACAGATCCTGAGTGCAAAGTGGTTCAGGATACAGCAAACAGAAAACAACAATGGTCACTCAGATGGACCGCATCTTGAAGAGGGTCCATGATATATGCACAAGGTACTGTATTTTTAGTTTACTTAGGCAATCTTGTACAGGGACCATGTACAAAACACATTAATCACACAGTGAGACAAAGTTGCTTTGTATCAGATTTAGCAAACTGCTCATTTCTATTAGCAGTCCGTATTTGTATTTTCCAAAAATAACATGCAATGAATAGCAACATGTAGGCGGGCAGGGTGCTTTGTAATGAGAACAAGGACAAATGTTCAAGTAAGAACATTTTACAGTCTACTGGACCTGTTGTTCTGGTAAGTTCTCACTGCTGCCTGTAATAGTTTAGATAAGCAGAGGGTTTTCCTCTCTAAAAATAGCACAGTAAACTAAAATATTCTTGTTGATGAGTATGTGTGGTCTTGCTCATTAGGGACATGTTGTAACGGGGAACAACATCTAAAATACTCCCTATCGTACTCACGGAAACTCTGGTGGATGGAAGCTGGACATCACAGCTCCAACATAGATGGACACAATGGAGATCATGACGCAGATGAGGAAAAGGGAGGCGAGCTTGTTCACATACTTCACCCCCACAAACACAACAACGGCCATCAGGCTGAGGCAGATGCTGCCATAGACGCGCATGTTGTTCAACATGGCTGTGTCTCCTCCATGCATATCGGTGGACTGAAAGATCTCAGCCTGTGGGACCAGATATTTCTATGGAAGGAAAATTACAATAAACATACATGTGAAATATGTGATCCAAACGAAAAACTGGTCTACAGCTGTAGTACAGTATTTACTGTTTTTCTACTGTGAGCATCTGTTGGCTGCCCCAAATGACATCTGGCTGTACTTGTATAGTGACAATAAAAGACTTGTAGATTTTTACTACTAGTAAAAATATAAGTATCGGCTTACTAGGAATATTTCAACTGCGCCTAAAATGTACATGGCTGCCGCAAATGTGGTCCCCAGGTAGAAGCAGAGTCCCACTGCACCTCCGAACTCCGGGCCCAGAGAGCGGGAAATCATGAAATATGCTCCACCAGCTGAGGAAACACAACAGTAACAAAAAGGCCTGTATCATGAGATGGATGGATGCAGCTCAAGACACCACTCTGTAATCAACAACACTGACAGATTCTATTTACATGTCTGAAACAACAAAGGGAGTTTTACCCATTAGACTTACCTGGTACAACTCCATTTGTGGCAATTGCACTCATAGATATGGCAGTGAGCATTGTCTGTACAAACAAACAAAAACAATTAAAACAGCCCCAGCGAAGTATAGTATAAAGGCAATGGAAACATGTTTCAGTTTAAAACTGGCCTTCTTCAGTAATGTACCATTCAAAATTTGATCCAGGCCTTGCATACTGGCAAGTAAAAAGTGGACAGTCTTGTGTCTTTTGCTATAGGTTAATTTTCCTGTGATATCATGTTTCTGGACAGACATGAGATGTGAGCATTTATTTTTCTCACTTTGTAAACAGATTAACTTTACTGTAATGCTTTCTGACATTTCACTTGCCTAATTGAAATTGGTATAACAAGATATATGTTCTCTTAGTATCTCCAGATAGCAAATGGACTTACGCATGCACAACACATGAGAACTATGAGGAAAGACTGTACGATTCCAGCCATGCCCACGATCCAGGTCAGACGGAGGAAGAGGATGACTCCAAAGATGTTTTGTAAACAGGGCAGGTAGACACCCATCAAAGTGCCCATATTTGGTGACTACAGATAAAGGAACCAAAACCACAATGTCATTATGCAAATACACAGACACAGTGGAGTCCAACCAGTAAAATAACTTCAGAATAGCTTCAGTCATTTACTCTCAGAACTGTAAACATTGTAAAAATGTAGTGTAGTTTGTAGGCACATGAAGTGTATCATTACACAAAATAGTCCAACCTTGTTGATAATCAAAGATGTTTGTATTCAGCTTAAGCATAAAAGTATTATTTTTCTGTTCTCAACATTAGTTACCCTAGATGTGAAAAATATGGGTAAAAAGACCAGTTGGCACATTAACTACGTGTTTTTACAGATGATGGATGCCATATGGCTTCCCTGACCATTGATCAGTGGCATCTGGGTCATCGTCCATTAGGACACCACTGACCCCAATAAGCATCCAGCACAGGAAGTGTTGTCATGGTTACTGGGGCACAATCACTGACCATGTTATGTGGTGATACACAGGGGAACTTTTGGTAAAGTTACAGACAGCTGTTCTTTTGGCACTAATGCAACATGTTATCAAGTAGTCCATCAGAACATTCAGAGTCTATCATGTTGTCTGACAACATTGTTTACCAACATTGTCCTATGTATCATTACTTTAAGAGAGCCTGATGAACCCTAAGGTTAGTTCTTTCTCAAAACAAACATTTTATTCACTGTGCTAGTCCCACTGTGATTGTTCACCATGCTTATAAAGACCAAAGTTCTCTTTCAAATCTTTTTTGAAAGAAGCCGTTTATCTCTTCATTCATAATGCATTCAAAGCACTCTGAGTGTATTATACTACAAGTGCACCCTTTGCCTAATATACCCAAAAGCATTCTTAGCATTTAACAACTCTTGTACTGCCTGTGAAACTGCATGTGTGAAGTAAACCTCTGTTGTAAGGTGGTGGTAAAGCTGTGATGTTATTAACCTGTGGCAGATTTCTCCTGGATGCGTCTGCGTTTTCAGCCTCCTCGTGCTCCTTGGCCCCCTGGGTGACGGTGGTGTAGCTGACCAGTCGGCTGAGGAGGGAGGACACCTTGGGCCTGATGTCCAGCTCCTCCTGCAGGGCCACCCAAGTAAAAACAAAACAAAACAAAAAGCCACCAGGTTTAGCCAGTGCATAGCACAGAGTACTGTACATAAACGAGCTATTCACATGAGTCATCATCAAATGAGCTACTTCAAGGCCATTACCATGCCAAGAAATAAACAATCAGCGTGACCTTACAGTAAGAGTCGTTACCAAAAGTGGTTGCTGCCAGGAAAGGCACACAGAGTAAAGAGCCTAAGTGGAGGGTTGCTCACCTCAAACAAAGCCAAGTTCTTATCGTAGAAATCGTTCTTCTTGGACGCAGATTCATTGCTGTTGAGGAATGGGCTGTCCTCTTTATGATTCCCATGACCTACAAAACAGGGCACAGGAGCAGACAGAGTATTGATTTGGACTTGCGTGTAGGGCAGCTTATTTTTGCTCAGGTTCGCCGCTCGCACCCTGCCTTTGGCGCAGTTTGTCCTTTTTTGGACCTGGGATCCCTTAAGAGCCTAGTAGGGGCTTTTTACTCTGCTCAGGCAGAGTGGCGATATGTTTGGAAACAGCCTGTCCTAAACAGAGATAGTAAATCTGGTGTTTTGAACAACCTTACAAACACCACGGTATATTATTACAGACTTGAGATGAAATGCATTGGCCCTCAAAAAAGTGGGGGGAAATGCATCTAAATTAAATGAAACGTTCTACACATTTGTAGAACCAAAATAAACTGTGTTTACACAGCCACAAAACCATGGCAAACAGGTTGTTTATCTTATAATGATGCAGTGTGGTCTTCAACTGCTCTGAAAGTTAGGAAGCGTTTAAGTGGTTAGTAACATAATGGGCTTCTACATTCCTCTGCTATGAACCCTTTTTAGTTTCTAAAAACAGCCACATCCTAAATTAAAAACAACTTCCACTGACTTTTACTTTTGTCCCTCATCCTAAATAGAATCTCTCTGAGGAATGCCAACATCTTTCCAGGTTTATTAAACACAGATACAACCAAGTTTTTTTGTATTTTTTTCTGGGTGGTATTTTCTGTCATCCTAAATTACTACAGAAGTGACCAAAGAAGAACACAGAGAAGCTGTTTCCTAACACTAAGTTCACTCGTTATGGTAACTAATTCTCTCCTTCATGTGAAGGTCCCATGTAGCATGGAGGAGTATAACTATCATGTGCACTTAGGTCCTCCCCCCTACTCTGAACTAAGTAGAGAGCTATTTCTCTGTCTTTTCCCTTTCCCCTGTGTACGATTAGTGTGTGTGTGTGTGTGTGTGTGTGTTTGTTTGTGTATGTGTGTGTTTGTGTGCGTGTGAGAGAGTATGTAAATGTGTGTGAGGGTGTGTGTGTGTAAGCGAATGAGAGAGAGAGAGAGAGAGACAGAGTGTGTGTGTGTGTGTGTGTGTGTGTGTGTGTGTGTGTGACAGAGAGTGTGTGTGTGTGTATGTGTGTGTGTGTGTGTGTGTGTGTGTGTGCGTGCGTGTGCGTGTGTGTGTATATGCATGTGTATGCATGTGTATGCATGTGTATGTGTGTGTGTGCTCGCGTGCTTGTGTGTGTGGATCTTTCTTCATTGAAAACACACACTCACTGCAGCTCCTCTTCTCCCAGGTCACTGACTCTGAGACCTGTAATTGTAACTCTTATTCAGACATTCTTATTGACCGCTGAAGCATTAACATTAAACACCATGGACAAAGGCTTGTGCCCAAGCACAGTCATGAGCAAATGAGCAATGTCTCAGCCTGGCCCACAGTGCACTTCAGCCACAACACCAACAGTTAGTCTACTGTTTATACAGGCATGACTGCCTATATTCCTCCAAGCAAAACGTCAATATCCTCGTTCATCAAAAGCAACACTTTGAATACCAATGACAGTCAGATTGATAAAATCCACTCATTTTTGCAGCTGTAGGCTATGCATGACATTTTAGCCAGTATGTTTTGGCTACAAAATTACAATACTGGATAAAATAAATAAGTGAAGAATTAATCCAAAATACTGAATTATGAAGCTTAAAATGTTAAAGAAATAAAAAACAACATGCATGTCAGAAAACGGTAGTGCATAATTACTGTTACACTTGACTTTGCCTTTTCCTCATTCCGAGCAAACTACCAAATACACACACTCACACTTTGCATGCTATGGCATGCCATCCACAGTGGATTTGACCTTTGGTTCCTCGTTCCACCTCCTCTTTAAACAAATTATGCCGTAACTTCCTTCAGCTCATCATCCATTCGATATGCTTCCATTGCTTCCATGCTGTGTCTAATAATTCCTCCAGGATATACAGCAGGACAGGTAAGAAGTGGGAGGTCTGTGTGTGTGTGTGTGTGTGTGGGTGTGTGTGTGTGTGTGTGTGTTGGTGTGTGTGTGATCAGATGAGCTCCCCTTCTCCTAATCCTGCTGTGTTGTCTGAGGGAGCCTCACTCACCTTTGTCCACCACCGCACTGCCATTGCTGCTGGCATGGTCAAGGTCGGTCGGCATGCTTCCTCTACGGACACTGGAAGTCCAGTGCTCTATAAATCTCAGCATGGAGACCCCAGTACAGTGCAAGCAAGGCACAATCCAGGGCACACACTCTCTCACTCAGCCAGGGCAGGGGTGGTGGGTGGTGGTGGTAGTGGGGGGAGGTGGGTATACTGATCCCTCGCCCTAGGCGCACAGCATGAGCCAGATACACACACAGAGAGTGCGAGGCCGTCGTGTGTGAATAATCCCCATCATCCAGTGCAACATGCATTAAGATAAACTTCCACACTGGGAGGTTGAACACACGTGTGCGCTCACATGTTCACCCCAGGAGCAGCACACACACATGGATTTTACTCTGGGATGGTAGAGCCCAAACAGAGACATTGTGATGTCATAAAAAAAAGTGCAGTTCTGTGTGGAGTGTACTGTTGATCACTATTCCAAGACAAATGATTTTGTTTATTACAGTAAGGGGGAATGCAAATCAAGCAATGTCTTGATCATGGTGTGCTAATATTAGCTAGGGTTAAGACAAACCCAAACATGGCAGGACGCTTCAACAACAAAAAAATGATTATGACAGCATACTGTATAATGTATACTTCCTCTGTTCATTTGTCATGTGCTTTTGTATGGTAGTTGGTCCAAGTGAGCCACACAATTTTCACCCCTATGTGTAGGCAGAGGTGTTAATCCTGGGTTCAGAAAGTAAAAACCCTGCCACAAATTTGATCCAATCAGCTGCATGTGTGAAGTAAACCAGATCCAATCAGCTCTGAATCAGCTGATCACAACGAGCTCTCAAGACAGCTACTCAGTGAAGTTACCTGTGTTAAGAAAACTCGGCAGGGTTTTTACTTTCTGAACCCGGGATTGACACCTCTGTGTGTAGGAGAGTAGAACGCTTGATAAGAATGCCAGAGACTCTGCCTCTTTCAGCCTAAAGACAAACACACTGTGGAAAACATGGAAGTACTTAAAGTTATGCCAGTGTTGACGTCAGCACACCGGATGGATATTAACTTTTGCTGTGCATACTGCCCTCTAGTGTTTGTCATTGATATTTTCCAGTTTTTTTGTTGTTTTTGTAAACCTTCCTTTGGTTTCTATTTGTCTCCTTGGGTGTTCATCAATGTATTTAAATCAGAGAATGAGGAATTAGAAGACTATGAGATGTGCCTTATAACACAATATGGAAAAATGTCAAGTGGCATTTTGGTTGGACAGTTTTGTTTTAACTCTGCTGGCCTTCGTCTTATTAAAGAAATGCTGGCTGTTTTCTCAGGACCACATGCTGGACATCTCATTAAAGAGATTACGGCTTTTACGGAAATATGGAGCTCATTCACATGTCCTGCTGAGCAAAGAAAAAGTTCCTGGTTTTATAATGACAAGCCTGAACAAGTCAACAACACGTCTCTAAGAGAATGCCTCACAGTTCATAACATCAAGGTATGACAACAAAGTGAGACTAGCAGTCTTCAAAGACAAGACGACAAAGACAAAAAGAAGAAGAAGAAGAAGAAGAAGAAGCTGTTTTGGCCTGTTACTAGGCTTCATGAAACTGCCAGTAGTTTGTGCCTAGTTTTCGGATTAGCCGTTGTTCTGTATTGTAATCACATGTGACACCATGTGTCCATGGTTACTGGTGAATAACTAACTGGGGCATTTGGGGTTTCGAATGTCTCATGAAGTCTGAGGGCATGACGGCTTATACAATGTGTTGTTCTGTTGGTGCTCCCTCAACAGAATGTTCCCAGGGCACTTGAAGAGCTTGTCATTTATTGGCCCCTGGACAGGATGTGACATAAACATGTTTTTAAATCCAGATAGACTTGTGGTTTCTGCTCTTGTTTAGAAACAATGGTTGGCAGGAAACTGGTTTATTCTACTGCAGTAGAAAAGATGTTTACTTGGTTAGCCAGCATTGGTACTTGATAGTAGCAAAGATTCTTTCTTTCTCTCTCTCTCTCTCTCTCTCTCTCTCTCTCTCTCTCTCTCTCTCCCTCTCCCTCTGTGCTTGTTTAAGAGAAAAGCAGTAAGAAGAGTGTGTATGTGTGCATGTGTGTATTTGTTTCATTTTAGCACTGAATGCCCATGTTCATAACTTAGAACACCAGGAGGGCCAGCCAAGCTATGCTCTGTGAAACACACTCTAAATCCGATTAGCCATCTAGAATAATTTAGCAACCCATTAGCCATGAAAGCTCATTGGACAAAGTTCTCATTTAATGAACATTTAAGGACTTCATTAAGACAAAGTCATACAGATTAGGCCGCTTTGTTCCATGTTGTGCCTTGGCAAAGTTGTGTTTTGGTGGTAGGCACCCTGACCATTTCATTCACGCCTCGGCTCACAGCCCTTTTTAGGACACGTGATTCTGTGTGGGTCTGACAGTGTAGGCTACTGTATATTGCATTTGTATTTCAAAGGGTCTCAAGAGCAGCCATTCGACACCAAGGGCCCTAAATGCTTATATAAGGTTCTCTTTGAGGTGCATCACATCTAAGTTCCTGGGCATTGGCATCATGACATCGGTCTCCTCAGACTTTCTGGCCTTACGCTGCAGAGGGAGCGAAGCAGAGGCTCCATAGCAGTCAACCAGCTCCATTACAGGTAGGACAGAGTGCATTTACTTACATTCCAGAGAGTTGTTCATGTCTCATGTGTCATATTTGCTATTGTACCTACATCACAAGTCTGGGTATTTTTGTAAAAGGGTTGTCATATTTGACAACAACATGAAATATTTACCTACTGTAGTTTGTGTATTCATGTTTCTTTACAGTAGGTTAGGCTCTACAGGGGGATGAAATCCATCACCCTCTGTCATGCTACTGGTAACTTAAAAGGTATGAAAAACTTTCACAAAAAGTAAAATATTTCAGTTAAAGAATGGAGCACAAACAGTTTTGCTTTACTGAAATAAATTTAAGTGTGGGAGAGCTTACCAGATAACTTTCCAGGTAGCTTTCCAGGTAATTGAATATAATTAGCAAGGCACATGCCAATGTTTTTTTGCCATCTGTAGTGATAAGTAAACCAGTGCAGTGTTAAATTAGCTGCAGACTATCTTGAGCTGCTGTCAACCTGGCAAGCATGACCGAATGTAGTTCTCTGTTATGCTTCGGGACACCATCTAACCACAGCCCTATCCTGAGCACGTCCAACTGTAATCACAGCCCATGTGCAAATGCAAATGACATGCCATTATATTTTGGTTATTGTCCTAGAAGTTAGAGAATGACAGAGCTTTCTCTGCTCAGTAAGACGTCCTTTACTGTACTCTTGAGGCTGATTGGAGGGCCGATAATGTGATTGCCACAGAGTTCATATTTTGTGATAATTCTCCATGCAGAAAGTACAGAGAATCGTTATAAAAGTACCTGAACCTGTTATAAAAAATGATGTTGTTCGTCAAACCTACCTTCGTTTCTCAACAATGAATAAATAAACAAGCACTATTTTTTGTAGCAATTGCTTGTGATTGTGATTCGTTGTTAGGATTGTCATAAAAGTTAAAAGGGGAGCGAGTGGAGTGGAATGAAGAGTAGGGAATGCTAAACGCCTACATCTGGCCCTTGTGTGTTAGGACTTTGATGTGTGCTAATGATGTGGAATAAATGAGGGGGATTGCAGGGTGGTGAGCTGCTGAGACTTGGAGAGCTTGAATTTATACTACGTTCCTCTCGTCAGCCTGTATTTTTACCAGGACAGAAGTGGCTATACAAAAAAAAGCTGTCCTTGAGTTTATTTGTAAGTGTTGGCATTAAATGGTAGACCATGCCGTCGAAACAAATCAGTTCGGTTACACTCATGCTGTCTAGTTCGGCTGCGAGGGATTGAAAGAACTCTTTTATGCCGGTCCATTGGTCAAGCGCCAGTTTGCAAACCAGTCCAGGCAAGTTCATTTGGCAGAATGATTGGTCACCAACTGCTGTGAGTTTTGCTGACTTTTGAGCACAGACCAAAGCTGCACTTGGGGAGGCACATTGTAGCTGAAGCAAAAGGATGTGAAGCCCTCAGTTAATCTCTTTCGCACAGGACGGCAGGCCCTCAGGTCAAAAAATAGAACTGAGTTGTTTTCATATGTTTCAAATAACTCCTCCCTCAGGGTAGTTAACATATTACTGCTTCCCAGCTGCTGTGTGTGTGTGCGTGTGTGTGTGTGTGTGTGTGTGTGTGTGTGTGTGTGTGTGTGTGTGTGTGCGTGTGTGTGTGTATTTCTCTGTGTGTTGTTAAGACAGCCTGTTGTGAGAGCTATCAGAACAAAAAGCATGAGTCTGTTAGCACTGTTTTGAAAAGTTAAGACGTGTCTAATTTATGACACTGTGTACACCCACTTGTTATTAATGACGTTATGGAGTCAGTGTGAGTCAGTGTCGACGTTAGGAAGACTTGAAGCTACGTACACTCTGATACAACACTTGATAAACATCTTTTTGCTAGTCGACACCATCTTAGACGGAAACTACTGAATCACACCAGTAATGGAACAAACAGTGCGCTCTGACACAGTTCCACACATTTCTTTCTGTCTTTCACCTCCTGAGTGTGGGGTTTACTGCAGTAGCCCAGCTGTTAGTGGGCCATCCCACCAGATCAATCACAGCCCCAGCTGTCTTTGGAGGCCTGTGTCTGTTGGATCCTGCTCCTGAACCTCCACGTGTTTATTTTCCACTGTTTAACTCAGACGACTGAGCTACGACTGAAGGACCAGGAATAGCTGCACTGTTCAGCCATTCAAGGCCACAGTGGGTGGAGAAGCAAATGCAGGAGCAGCCCAGCCTTTTGAGATTCTCTTGGGACATGAAAATGTTGTTTTGGCAGTTGCGTCATTCCAATGTGCTGAAGAGGGGCGACAGACTCACTCACTCACTCACAAACGTACCGTCTGAGCGGCACGGAGAAGTCGCCTTGTTGCCAAAACATTCATGGAGAATTAAAAGCGTGAACCACTTCAGCCTCCACTTTTCTGTGTCTCTCCTTCTCTCTCCCTCCTTTCTGTCACATTCGGCTGGAGGACCGCTCCTGGGCACAATGGTCACAGTGTGCAGTCCAGTGGCGAAACGGAGCAGAGTTCACCAGCTGGAACAAAGTTAGCTCTGTGGCCGTCTTCACTCACTCCACTCTGCCTCCCCTTCCTCCCTCCCTCCCTCCTTCCCTTCCCTTCTCTCCTCTCCTCTCCTCTCCTCTTCTCTCTGGAGGCCCAGCTCCACAGGTCTACCCCTCTCCAAATCATCCCTGCCCAGTCAGCCCTGCTGCTCCTCTGCCTAGTGGGCCTTCCCCTCCCCCCTTCACCCAGCTACATGGAGCCCCAGAGCAGAGAGGGGCTCAAACCAGGTCACCTACTGCTCCCTGTGTTGTTTTACTTTGGAAGTCTTTGCTTTGTTAGCGTCTGGCTTTATCTTCCGATTTCTCCCACAGTTCTCTGTCTTGTCTCATTCTTTTCTCCCTCTCTCTCTCTCTCTCTCTCTCTCTCTCTCTCTCTAGTGCTGACTCGTCCTCCATCCCTCTCAGCTGTTTCCTGTCCCACTAAATTAGGATAACAGACAAGAGGTTGAAGATGAGCTCTGGTGTTCATATCATTGCCAGATTGGCTTCTGCTAAGCTAATACAGACAGCATATGTAGGTGGAAGTGTGTGTGTAGGGGAGCATTTCAGGTCATATATATACTTGAACTTAGGTTTCCCCTTTTATGAAGCCAGACTTATGCTGTGTCTATATTTTTAATCACATAGTGACACAAACAGCAAAGCATGAGGCAGGACATTAAGAGGCAGAGCAGGAAGTTAATGAGGAAGCACAGTGCTCCACACAGTTTGAATGAGGGCATGGATCAGCAGTTTCAACTCTCAGAATTCCCTTCTCTCCATGCCTCAATCTACAGCTCTGGCAACGAATCCCTGAACAGAGTCCCTGTTCAAAACACCTTCTACACCTAAAATGGCAATATTTGCACAAAAACCTGTCTTTCCACCCAGCAATGATGCCTTGCTGGCTAGCGGTCTATGTAGGTCGTGGCATATCAAGCTCTTCTTTTTCAAACCTAAATGAACATGGTCTCTGTAGTCTTATTTGTATATATTGCTGTACATTTGAACCTATATTTTAATTCTACCTAGCTATTCTTATATGTTGTGATGCTTCTTTTTGTGCATCTTTTCCGAACGGCATTTGTGTAGTGTATATTTGCATACTTTATTGTCACTTTGTATAGTGACAATAAAGACTTCTACGTCTACTTCTACTGCTGTGTAGAGGCTGGGTCGAAGGCCCAGACAATAATAACGAAGGGCAGGGCAACTGTGTGGTTTCTAAATGGGGGGCTCTCTTTTGGAAAGTGTGTCGTCATGCTGCAAGTCAGAAGCAAAACCTAAAACTCCTTGCTCACTGCTCCACTGCACGGTGCTCCTCTGCTCACAGTTAATCTCTGTTTTGCCACTTTTCTTTGCCGCCCTTGTTCTCGCGCCTCTCCATTCAGGCTAAGGAGTGGCCCTTTTATTGGCTCCTGGGGGGAAAATGAGACCCGAGAGAAAGCACACCGTACCAGCTGCTCTCTGGAGAGGGGGTGGGGGTGGGGGTGGGGTTGGAGGTGGAGGGGACGCCCTGGCCATAGAAGCACATCTTTTGTGTTGCGGGAACACTTGAGGCCTGTCTTCATACACCGAAACCCACAACCACCCCACAACAACCTTCCTACATGCACGCACTTCTGTCTCCCTCTCTCTGTCTCTCTGTTTTTCTCACCCACTCCACACCTCTGCCTTGTCTATCCAATTGTTTTTTTTTCCCTTTACCACCACCACCACAGTCTATATCAGGCCTTGGAGTGGGCCTGCAAGAATATTTTGTCTCAGTCTGTCTCAAAATCCTATGCTGAGGTCCTCAAAATCCCAAAAGAACACATACTAATAGCTGACAAGTCTTCCTAGGGGCACAGGGGGGAAAAATGAACTGTCAAAGAGGCCACAACTACTGGTTGGAGAATTGCCATGGTTACCATACCGCTGTAGGGTGGAACACCCAGCTAAGTTTTGATCAGAGTTGCAAATTGCTAACAACTTGAAAAAGGTAAGGAGCAAACTACAAAAAAAAAAAAAAACAAGGACACACTTTCTTTTCCTCTTGTCATCCATTTCTTTGATACGTTCACGACTGGAAGAAAAGCTGAGTAAAAAGAAGAAGTTCAGTCAAGTCATCAGACTTACCATCAGAGCTGACAGTGTCTCCATGCCCAGGGTATCCCTGTCCCGTGTCCCTGTAATCCACCCAGTTTATCCCTTCCAGGCTGTCATAGGCGTAGGGAGAGTTGTCTTCCACGGGGACCACAGTGAAATGGGGCATGTTTTCATCCGCTAGCAGCGCTTTAAAAGTTCCCCCTCACTCAAAATGCCGCTCAGACAGCAGCGCTCAGACGTCTCCCTTACTCGGCCCGCTCAGCTCCCACTAATCTCAATGCATTCCAGTGCACTTCGCTCACTTCCTCTGCTCCGAATTACCATACTCCCCGCCCACCGGCCGGCCCCCTGGGCCCGGGGTGAAAAGGGGCTGCTTTGACGCTGTCACGGCTCAGTGTTTTTCTTGTGAGGACACCTCAGATGAATCACGGCAAGGGCTAGGGACCAGGGACCAGGAAACAATAGGGGAAGGGGATGCCTAGTCTCTCTGTTTAGTTGGGACCTCTACTTTAGACTTGTCACCCATCACCCATTGACTTCCACTTGTGTGTCCTAAAGTGGATTTCTTTGTTCCTCTAATGTTGTTCTTTATGAATCAAACACCACTTTTTTGTCTTATCTATTATAGAAACTATTTCTCTTGGAGGGGAGGATTGTGTTTAGCTGAAGCAGGCTATTTTGAGCAGTGCAAACATGCCTCCACACAGGCAGATATAGGCAGGCCTGTGGCTTTTTTTCATAGACAGTTTTAATTTTTCCTTTTTAAAACTTTGTTTCAAGTGGTGGCAAGCCCAGAGGGATTATTAGTGTATGCTGCAGCTGCTGTTGGAACTGCCATGTTCTGTCATGTTAGAAGCATTATGTAGATTTGCCATTACAACAAACCCAACAAGAGAAATCCATCCCATCATAGTTTAGTCAGAATAGCAGTGTGGAGATTGTGTTGAGAGGTTTCTTAGTGAGGAGTGCTGTCCAGTGATTTCTGGAAAACTGAGGTAGCAAAAGCTAGAGGGACAAACTTAAGTAGACCTGTGCTTTTCCTTGAAATGTTAGACTTTCGAATGGAACCTGAAGACAATCACAAATCTCTATCCTGAGGACAGGGTGGTTTACTCTACACGAACCAGATGTGAAGCCCTTGACAATGTCCTGTAATTACTCTGAACAGGTCTGCTTTAAAGTCATTTCAGGTCATTTCTGCATCGAGAGAGAAGGGGGAGGGGGTCAAAGTGAGAGACACTGTGACATACAGCGGGCTAAAGTCTACACTAATATTTGTTAACTGACAAAGAGGTGAAATGAAGGGCTAGCGTTAATTCTTCCTCCTTTCAGTAAGAGAGAATTTGAGGTCTGGCTTTACTGACGTTGTCTATGATTCATTTGTCTGATGAGAATGATCACATCACGCCGTCTGGTGCAAGAATTGCCTAAGCTTCTTCCCTCATCTTGGCGTTTGAGTAGAACTTGTTACTTTGTTTTTATGGCAACAGTATCTAGAGACCAGACCCTCCTTGTACATGAAAAACTCCTTCAGTGCAGAGTTGTTTATATGTGTGGGAGTCGGTGTCTGCACAGTCCCTCATCCGCATTCCCAAACCCAACAGTTTGTCACAATGTACACTATTTTTAAATAGGTTTTGACTTCTCTGAGACACTTCAAAGCCTACAAATATAGAAGCCAAAAGATGGTTCCAAAAGATAAATCGCCCTCAAAAAACAGACAAAAAGGTTGCAAAAAGAAACTGCAACCAGACGGTAGGTATAGTAGGCTGTGAATTTAATGCCCTAAGGCGGTTTATAGTGCTGTCAGCGCACAGCAATTACCACACAGACGTCATTACACATCCCAGGAAAGTTCCCACCCCAGTGCTGTGTGCGGACACTGCGGATCAGTAAGCAGCTGGCCTTCTGCTCCTCTCGGCTCCTCTCTGCCCGGCCCCACTCCCACTTGCGGTGACTCAGTCATGGGGAAAAAGAATAAGAGGGCCAGGGGGCGGCTTCCTGGAAATGCTGGGAGGCCCCATGAGGTCAGGCTTTTGTACCACCACACGGACAGGAAACTTCAAGCCGGGCTGGCAAACATATTTCCAAGCCCACTCAGTATCACCCACCTTTGTGTTTGGATGGGTTGGCATTTCCTTTAGGTGTTCGGCAGTGTTGTTCTTTCAAATGTTTGTTGAGCTTTTTGTGTATAGCTTTGCGAACTATTTTTTATTTTGGCCATTATGCCATATTACCTATTCATGTGTTTTATAGTCATGTATTGTGTAAGTGCATACGGCACATACAACAACATACAGCACAAAATTGACGTTGTTGTTCACGAACACTTCACGTTGTTGTTCACGAACACTCACGAACAATTGGTCTGGCAAGATGCTGCCAGAGGCAACGATGTTAATGGAAGCAAACCCAGACTACCACTGTATGGGAGATGATAATCTAGTACATAGGCAGGCTTTGGCCAGGTTACCTGACAGGTGCACTGGGCTTATCACATTATATTACCTCGGACATCCTCTGCTGTAGCCTTGTGCTCAGGCTCGATTCTTAGCTTCACATGATCAAGATTATGAAGCACGCAAGAGAAAGAGAAAACCGTTTCCTTCATTTCCATTTTACAATTGAAATGGTGGCATTATCTTACCATTATAATGCCCTCCTGTAATAAGTTCCTTTGGTATTTGCGTCCATTGGTCCTCAGTATTCACAGTCAGTGCAGCTGCCTAAATGTTTTCACATGATGGTCTTTACAGGAGATTTACTACAGTGTCAGAAAAATGAGAGCCATTTTAAACGCTGTGCAGTCTTGTAGAATTTTAACACCAAACAGATACTGTTTATGACACATACTCCCATCTGTGCAGGCCTTATTAATTACTTATAGCACAATAACAGAAGCATTTTAATGAAGTGCCTATTAAACTTCAATAAAATCCCAGTGAAATTCATATAAAGCACCAGGCAAGTCAAATGCAATTCTCGAATTCCCATCAGCAATGAGGACAGGCGGATGGTGACTACAGTGGTTACAGAAGAAGCTGTTGGTGTACTTGGTCATTGCTGAAAAGTTCAAGAAGGCTTTCTGGACAGTGTTGTGGGGTATTGTAAGTTTAAGGTGGTCTTCAGGAATAGCTAGAAAGCGTCCAATAGGTGTATTGCTGATTTAAAACTTTAAATTGACGATTTAATGCTGTATACTTGAGTTGTTGAGTGAATGCAGAACAGTAAGCCAAAGCCAATGTCAGCCCGACTTGCTACCACTTTTTGGCAGTTTGGGCACTGGCAGTGGCTTCTTTTTGTGTCCTTTTGTGTCCTTGTCCCCAGTGCATAGGTAAGGGATGGTATATTTCTCTGGTGAGAATGTTTTGTAGTTGTTTGACATAAAGAATCACAATGAAAGTTACTTGTTCCCTAAAAACATCTACTAATCATTATGCTTCCAGATGTTGTATCTAGTTCTATTTTTGATACAGTTATCTACGTAATCTGGCATCTTGGATGTTTCTCTGCAGGACTTGAGTGATTACGGACAAAAGCAAGGTTGATTCTTTTTCATTTTGATATCAACAACTACTAACTCCCACTACAATGCAATTTGAAAGCAACTACTTGCTCCCCCGACCCCCTCCCTGCCCCCACTAGTCTCCATCACCAAATTCAAAGACACAACAAATAAACATTTGAACAAGTGTTATGGATTGGAATCCACTAGTATAACTTTAATTTAAAGTGTTTAGTATTTGCAGTATAATGAATATACATCATACATGTGGTTTCAGTGCCCAAGGTCCAATATAGTCAACTTACTAAACTAAACTGCAAAATGGATGTAGGCTAACCTAAAGTATAGGCTTATCCTTTCCATCCTCGTTGATGGAGATAGCATATGCTGTCTTCTGACGGCAGTATTTGCAGTCACCACCAGTCAGGAGGTCACTTTGTGATTCTGAAATGCTAAAAACACAGTTAAATAATACAGTTTAAATAATAATATGGTGCTCCAGACAGGGTGACTCTTCTCAATTAGATGCACCGCCACATAAATTATGTGTACCCAAAATGTTTTCACAGCAAGGCAATGATAGGGGCAAGAGCTGTAGTCTCTTCCGTAGTCCTTCTGAAGATAAAAATATAAAAGAGAATATGTAAACTATTTTTACCTGTGATTTAACTGTTAATGAGGCTACAATTACCTTTCAAATTAGTCTATATTAGGTCTATTGTCTGCTACATACCCAACAGAAAGTGTGGAAAGGCCCATATCTGTGACTGACAGATCTGCTTTCACTGGAATGATTACAGGCCCTCAACCGCTATTCTTGGCTGGGGTGGTGATTAGCACCAAAGCAAGTTTCCCTCTCTTAAACATTTTCTTGTACCCATATAGAGTACCACATAGTAGAGGTCATAGACAGTAACATGAATCATTACAAGTTCATGATTTAAAATGGTTTCAAACCTGTGTCACCAGAATGAAAGACGGCACAGCGGGAGGTTGCTGTTAAACATTTGTCATAGGCTAAACTACGTTCAGACTTCATTCAGGAACTTAACATTGTTCAAAGATTGTTTAAAGGAGAAATTAGATGTAACATGAACTTTGGGCATGTTAAAACATGATAACGAGTTGGTATGTTTGCTGAGGAGCAAAACTACGTTAGCCAGTTATTATTTTTAGCGTTTTTATTCAAAAGGTTCACCATTCCAGGGATCAGGGCACAAAGAAAGCTTGAAGACATCACTATTTTTAAACCATTCAAAAAGCTTAAAGTAGCTCCATACTTCCTTGGTAGTATGACAAGGGCCCCAACATTTAAAACAAAGCACTGAGAACTTTATACATGTACGCCCCTTGGGACCAAGGCTGTAGTGTTAACATTCCAAAAGCACACTACACCATTTAGGTAGGCCTGTTTACAATCTGAAACAATGGTTGGTGAAGTAAACATCAGCACAAAGTGTATGTCTCTTGTATTCCTACCACAGGTCAGTAAACACGCCTAAAATTGGAAATTCATGTAAGATTGTTCAAGTTTAATATGTAACCAGTTAGGTTAGTTTGTATATGTTGGTAAAAGGTTGGTATTAGAGGAACTATGCGATCTTAGTGTAACGTAAAGAGGGCCACACGCAAGCTAGTCGTAGTGCTACCCAACGATTGTAGTATGTAAGCTACTGCTGTAGAATTTACACAGGAGGGTCAAGCTAACCCTGGGTGATTATTTGTATGAACCAAATGAGTTTGGGTAACTAAAATTACTTCTGTAAAGTAAATGAGCAGGTGAAAGATCCCTAATGTGGTAAATCAGAGGTGTTAAATAGTAATGTTGAAGAATAAAAATTCTTCCGGTTAAGTAAACATCAGCACAACGTGTGTTTCTCTTCTATTCCTACCACAGTGCGTCACACAGAGAATCTACGCTCCTCTAACTGCCAAGTCAGGGAGGCAACATGAGTACTCTTCCAGCTGGACTGTTGGGCAAGGCAAGGCAGCTTCATTTACACAGCACTTTTCATGTCTACAAGGACAGCTCAAAGTGCTTTTGCAAGTTTGTAAAAATGCATAGAAAAGGCATCAAATTGCAAAACGGGGTAGCGATTAAGAAGGATTGATATTATATTGGGGCATATGATTTAATTTTAGCAGGGTTCTTGTGCATCCATAGTCAATTTAGCAAGGCTATTGTTTTAATGGCGAAATTTAAATTGACATTGATTGTAGGAGTCAACAACAAAATCAAATAGCTACATTAGGCTATCCTGATTTGATCCTGTAAAGCGGACTGCATCGGAGGTTTACCTGTTTTTATTTCATTCTGTTTTTGACTGTTCCACTCAATCGTTTCAGAGAACAAAAGCAGAAATTAATTTACATGGAGCAGTTCCGAGGAAACCCCTGAAGATGACGCTAAAGCACCGTTTATTATTATTTTAAAAAATATATTCCCTGAACACGCAACTGACAAAATGATTTATGTTACCACTAGATGGCAGCATAACGCAGTGTAAACGAGATCATAGAGTATGTGCTGCAGCATGCTTCGCGATGATATGTTACAAGAAACTGTCCAAGGAAGGTATTCTAACTTATGATACCTAATGAAGAACCCTTTAGCATTTTACATCATACCATATTTGTAAATTCTAAGGGTCTGGCTGATTTAGTAACTGGTTGACTTGATGTGGTAGATCCTGTGGAGATGCAGTAATGCTGTAATGATATTGGGTGTGTGCCAGCACCACAGGATGCTGATGTTCTTATGCCTGTGCTTATTTCAGAAAGATGAACAAAACCTTGGCACGTGCACTAATAGTTGTATGCGCTCATTGTGTGTGTGTGTGTGTGTGTGTGTGTGTGTGTGTGTGTGTGAGTGTGTGAATGTAGCCTCCCAGACCCTTTTGATTTATCAGATATACATCTGCATGTGGACTCACAACTTTGTCTATTTTATGAGTGTAAAACATGAAGATTAACACAGTCTTGCATGTGTGTCAGGGGTGCTACTCAGGACAATTCAGGGGGCCCAGAGCTTCACAGGGGACCACAGAGGACTATGATATGTTTGTGGTGGGGGCCCAAAATTATTTTCTTTCCGGGGGCCCACAGTTTCTAGTGGTGCCCCTAATGTATGTTGGTGGGTGTCATCTTTTGCAGTGATTTTTTAAAAGATGAAGCCAGAACACCATCTAATGTCAGAGATATTGCTATAAGGAAATATGTGGTTTACTGCTTTTGTTTCCAGGGAAACAGCGTACATTAGATCAGATCAGTGAATTTCCTTGATTTTCTTTCCTTTAGGCCTAAATCGTTTTGTTTTTTTTAATCACAAATAAATCTAATCTATGGTTGGCTCAATATATCAGCTGAATCAGACAGGCAAAACCCTATTTGTGATTGGCTGAAAGTATGGACTAGCTGAGAAGCAAGACCTGTAGCCTGTGTTTCCATTACAATCACTGTTTCTGTCAAAGCTGTATACGTACATACAGATAGTCATTGCATAATCAATATATCAATCTGGTGGCTACTTGTAAGGTATATTTTTTACCCTATCCCACAATGCTTAGAGTCAGGCATGAACGATAAGGATCATAAAGAAAGATCGTTGTAATGGATTTGTCTACCTGAACAAATTAAATTAGTATAAGGTATGCTATTGGAAACTATTGCCATTTGGACAAAGAGCCAGTGAGAGCTGGACCTTATTAAACCTTTGGCTGAGTCCGTGTAATTTTGTTTTGCGCTGCTGAGAGTTTCCCCCCATTCAGAAAGGATCCCAAAGTCACGGTGAGAGGGGGGAATTCTCCGCTATGAATGGGATTACGCATGGGCACCGGGGGAACAGCATGCAATCTTTTCACCTAATCTCCAGACCACCAATGACATTCATTATACTTTGGGACTGAGTGCTCAACAGGGCTCAATTCAATCTAATTACAATTGCCCTCTCGTGACATGGCCAGGGACCCTCAGGTCAGTACCTATTGTTTCACATGATGAGTTGGGCCAATGAGCAATATCTGACATTTGTAAAGCCCTCGGTCCATATAGAAGTCACTGTTTTGTATTGGGCTTGTGAAAATGTCCATTTTCTTTTCTCAAGCAGGCCTGTCATAGCTGTACATTGGTTAAAATAATGTAAATGAGTAAATGGTTTATGTGTAAAGATGCAAGTCAAGCTTTGGCCCAAGATAAAAGTTTTGTTTTTTTTAACACACTTGATGGATATACCGTGTCATGGCTGAGCTAAGACAATATCACCATACTGTTCTTGAAACTTTGTTTTTGAACTTGCCTTAAAAAATGACCTCAGCCCTGGTGAATAACGTTAGCTCATATTGACCACTTTGTCAAGATGGTTGTCCAAGAACAGCAAAGCACTGTTGGCCTATTGTAGCCCCTGTAGTGTGAGTTATGCAGCCTTTAAGCAGACAGCCAAGCAGTCTGAACCAAACAGCCTCTCGGCATGATGTTTAGATTGTGTGTGTAGGTAAACGATGACAATGAGTGGGGATGAAACTAATTGACACACCCAACACTCTGAAGGGAGGATACGTTGAGGGATGCAGCCTTTGGATGCCTCAGGGGTGGAGTGTTGTGATTTAGTGTCAGTGCAGGTTTATGCCTTTTTTTTTGTTCTCATTAGAGCGGCTATTTAACTATGTTCCATCCAGCTGTCCCACAAGAAACCATAAATTTACTAGATTAGATGCTTTAACTTAATGCCCAATCATTGTGCTTCAAAACACCCCACTCATGTCTGGTTTTGTGACAGAATGCATAAACACTGTATGTCAGCACAACCAGGTCCTGTGAACATTAATAGCATATGGGGGTTTTGAACGGCAGAATCTCTCCATCAGGGGGGTACCCTGACTCAAGTCCTTCCAGAGCCTACTGTCAGTGGGCCGTAATAGTGTTGTGTCCCTCTGCAACATTTCATCCATGGGGGATGATCACTGAAGTGCTACAGATGAGATTTATGATGGGTGTTTCTCGGTACTCCCTACTGCATAGCAGGGGTGCCGTTGGGGCAAAGCATTAGAGCAGTTCGAAGGGCCCAGCAGTGGTGGGGGGTGGGGGGAAGAGCGGGTAGGGGGTAGGGGGTACGATGATTCTATCCGCGCAGCTTTGACAGGGAGCACTGTAAGGACACTATTAGTATTATTATCAACAATAAGAGGGCCTTACATTGTATTCTTTCATGCGGGCCCAAAATGTGTAGCAGTGGCTGTGCAAACTGCAGTGGGTGCTGTACATTTAGGGCAGTAATACAACAGATCTGTACCTTGGGTTTGAAAGGTGCCAGAGAGGCAGATGGTCAAATGGAGAACCAAAAAAAAGTTAGGTGAAAACATTAACCAACCTACATTACCTAGTTTGTAGGCAAAAATATCCTTTCACTGTCAGGGTAAAAACATGCTGAGTGACTAGGAACTGAAAAGTTCTTCTGTGATCTTATGAGGTTTGTTGTGATTGTTGACTTAATCTACTGTATTTTTTTAAATTGTAAGAAATAAAAAGAAAATGTGGCTGTAGTAGTAATGATTTTGAGTTAAATAATATCGCTGTGTGACCTGTAATAGCACCAAAAATGTCCTAGGAAATGCAGCCAATCCCTGGACTTTGTGAAACTGCAATATGATGAATTGTGGATGGACTGGCTAATAATACCAAAATAAGGTGGATTATGCAGTAATCCTCCCAGTATTTTATCTGGATGTGAATTAAACTGACCAAATGAATTGGACAAGTTAGATAAGCATCTCTCATCTTCACAGTGGAAGAAATTGTTTTTTGTTTTATTAAGTTAGCTTGTATTGAGATCAAGATGGTTTTCCAAGGTGCAATTATCACTTCATAAAGCACACGTTTTTGACTAGCTGCCAAAACTGTACTTATCTAGGAGAGAAGACATCATAGAATTATTAGGCTAGACCACAAATGAATGCCATCAGACTCCTTTGGAAACCTTTATTTTTATGTCAGTTTCAAGTCAACTACAGCTCATGTGTCAACTCTGTAGCCACTCCATCCAGGCACCCTGTTAGAACTGTCCGTTCTGCCCTCTTCTGCTAACGTGTGATGTAGTAGGCCCTATTCTCTAAAGCCATATTTAGCTCTTGGGCTAATCTGGTCCCCCAGACCTTGTAACAGTGTAGCTTTGTCACAATCTGTTATTTTAGCAAGGCACTCTGTTCTTCTAAGATACGGATTTGAGACTCAAGGATGTACTGGTCTATTCTTGGACAGTGACGGCGGGTACAAGATATTCATTCATAAATGGCTTTGCAGTGGTGAAATTATATCTCAGTAGAAATTAAAGGTGCTAAAAAATTAATTAAAGGATTGGCATAAAGGAAATACAAATAGTATCATATTATTCAAACCATGACATGTCATTTAGCAAATGCTCTTATAACAGTGTGGGGTTACATACATTGCTTAAGGGCACCTCAGCCATGCAAAAGAGCAGTTATTCACTCCCCCACCAACATTACATTAACAATTAACTAATTAACAGTTAACTAATAGCTAACTACAGGACATGTCATTTCATTGACACTTTTATCCAGAATGACTTGACTGAGTAAATTAGGTACAGGGACAATTCCCCTGGAGCGGTGTGGGGGTAACTGTAGATGCCTTGCTCAAGGACACCCCTTAGCTATGTATGAGGGTGCAGGAGAGTGCTGGTTATTTAATCCTCCACCCACCAACAATATTGTGATTCTTCATGTCTTTCAATACAGCACTCTGCTAAAATGCAATGTAACAACAAGTCCTGTAGTTTGATTCTGCAACACATTCTCATTTATTTCTCTCACATTAGGTTTTGCATTCTGGGAGTCTCCAGAGCCATCTTGGTGAGGTGTAACTCTTCTCTGTATTTACCTCCTTCTGTTACATGGGGTTCAGCATCATATTGTTCACTTTAAAAGCAACGCAATCAGAGTATAATGCACCAATATAAAGTCAAAATTTCAAATGAATAAATATCAGAAAACCTGGTGTCATTGTATTATTATATTCTGGCAAAATAATGATACTAAACTGTCTAATTTATTCTCCCACATCTTGCCATAACAATGTAGTGTTGTGTGTAGTAGAGCCATACATGGCAGACCGGTACATGGACGAATAGCTTCCCTATATGCTTTGTTTCTCTCTGTACCAGTGCAGCTTGTCCTCAGCTGTGTGTGTGTGTGTGTGTGTGTGTGTGTGTGTGTGTGTGTGTGTGTGTGTGTGTGTGTGTGTGTGTGTGTGTGTGGTGTTTGATAGTTGGCCCATGACGAGAGGTGACTGGCAGACAGGCAGTGCTTGAGGGACCTCGTCGGAGGAGAACAGAGCGCCCCCTCGGCGTCCCAGGAAATCCGCCGCAGATAGAGGCGATAACATCAATTCCACTTCCTCCTGTGACAGAGCACAGAGGAATAGCAAGCAGCCCAAACAGGATTAGAGCGCGATGGACATCTAGCCCTGAGTCAGGGCTACAGTGCACAAACATCGCCTTTTCCCTGCTGTTTGTGTTTGTGTCACGCTCGGACCCGAAGGGGTCAAGATAGCCATCTCGCACACATACACACACACACACACACACACACACACACACACACACACACACTCACACACAGCACACACACATTACATATACACACACACACAGCAAACACACATTACACATACATACAGTACACACACAACCACACACACATGCGCACGCGCGCGCACACACACACACACACACACACACACACACACACACACACACACACACACACACACACACACACACACACACACACACATCAACACCACACTAGATGTCCAGATCCTGGCCCTGTGTTGTTAATGTTTAACACTGGCCCTGCTGTCATGGATGTTGATGGAGGTGTACACATGGGAAATGGCTGCGATGTCACGCCAGTCACACTTGTTTCAAAGCAGATTATGTAATGTAACTCTATCTGATCAGGAAGGCTGATAAAGGGATGCTTTTGGCATGGCATTTATTTGATCCTTTTCAATGTTGTTTCTTTTTTTTTTACTGTAAATGTTCCTCTGTTTACACATGCTTCTCGGTCTGATTGTTTTTACTCCTACGATAATGTTTTGGATGAGGATGAATCCAGGTTGTGATAAGGCTGAAGATTGCTCTGTGCCTAGCGAGTAGCATGATACAGCTATGGAAGATATTTCCTTCATGTACACGATAAATACAAGATCCCCCCCACATGGGATGATACACACTTTTTTCCTGTTCCGTATCAGCAGCATTAAAAAAACATGGTGCATTTCAGCACAAAAACATGCATCTGTTTTGCCAGTTGTCAAGTCAGCCTTTACTGTTGGCATCTATTGAAACGTATTTACATATGACTTGTTTATTCAGGCCAAACAAATTCAGGGTTTTAAATTATGAATTATTTATTGCTATCATTATTACATGACTTACATGTACAGCAACTTAGATATGGTTATTCTCAATGTGACAAACAATGTAGAACTTTTCCCCTTCTTTTAAATACACCTGTTTCTGAAGATTTATTAGACTTCATATCACATTGTGGCTCATAAACTCAAATAATATGATATGAATAATGGCATAGGCACAATATGACAATATATTTATCCTGCACTCAAAATGCAATCTTCCTAAAAGGGTATTTGACCTTCAAAGGGTCTTTAAGCTTTTAAAAAACTGCTGGAACTTGAGTATTTTCTGTGATCTCACTGAAGACGTAATAAATGATATTTACACCATAGAGGCTCTGGCTTAACTGATAATTAAGCATTTTGTAAACACACTTTGAGAAATACCAGATTTTGTGACTCAGCCTGCCCCAAATCTGACTCATATCTCATTCGAAGAGTGACGTATTTTAGAGCTGTCCTATCCTCCTGTGGGACAAGCCATCAGTGGCTGTAGAGCAATCAGCAAATAACGAAAAATGTTTCTTGTTGGGGCATTACGTGGGACAGAACAGTTTCGATGTATTCCATGAGGTCGATGTCAGGATGACCAGACAGATGCTGGGCAGTGTGCTGGCAGTGTGTGTAACGACAGGCCAAGGCAAGGCAAGGTTGCTAGGAAGGTGGCACCTTCGTGACCCCCCAGTGGATGTCAACACACTCTTGGTGCAGACAAATCAAAACCACGGTAAAGAAAACACAAAACAGCTGCACGGAAACATGTGTCCTGTGTACTGTTCAACACAGAACACTTTTTGTGACACTGCAAACAGCCTGAAAGAGCTATTGTAGGGAGCTGAAAGTGTGCTTTAGTGCAACCTGTTTTCACACACTCATAGCTGTGTGCATGGTGTACACTGATGTGGACTTTAATTGAATGAATGTTTAAATGATTGACAGTTCCGTAACTGTTTTAAAGAGTTAAATGAATAAATACAATGAATACATTATGTATTGTACAACACTATTACATGATATTACAGGTTGTAACACTGTTATGCAGTTGCACTGGAACACTGACACTGTAAAATAAAGTAATAATCCTAAATAGGGATAGTATAAAATGTAATGTAATATAACGCTTCATGCATCAACATGTATGTTGAGCAAGATTGAACACAGTGGGGTCTACAACCTGGATGCATCCCATTATTTGTGTACTGCACTTCTCCACAGCACCATATGGTGAAGCCAAGTCCTGCCATCCTTAAAACTAGAGACTCTCTGAATATTGTTTTTAGTTTCACAATTGTGGCCTTTAACAGTATAAATACACAGACAGCAAGCAACTCAGAGATAAATCACCTGTTTGCTTTTGTATCAGCATGGATTCAAGAACAATATTCAGACTGTCAAATGCTGAACTGTGAACTGTCTACATTCACAGAAGACGATAGGAACATATCCTTTGTAATGCAATAGTATTTGCTATTTGTTGACACTGACTTCTATTTCTCTTAGGTCTTCCTCTGGTTTGTTTAAAGTAGGAGAAAAGGGAGCCGGTTCCATCTGCTGAAATACTTTGGACAGTAAATGTATAAAGCCTGATTTTCTAAGTCTGAATTTTGTGGTAATGGTGTCTATTACCTTTGGACTATACCTTTTATACACACTCCTTACTATCTAGAATAACAACATAAAAGTTGGAAGACCTGAACCACTCTGGTCACAGTCCATCTAAATCAATTTTTCTCCAAGATTGAATTACACAATAACTGAGTCTTTTTTCCTGTCTGGTGACTCCCTCAGTTCAACTACAGGTCTATAAGATTTAAGGACTGTAGCAAATCTTCTGAGAATTAATTTCATACTGTCTCCTTACTCCTTGGGGATTCATAGTTATTGTAAACAATAAGAATGATCTAATTTGCGCTGGCTCCACGAAACAAAATATTGAGCTGTTTGACGTAGATTAACCCCCTAACCCTGAAGGACAGCTGTAACATCAGGCCAGCCCCTGCATGTGAATCTCTGGGAGACACAAGTATATGCGTGGCTCCACATCCCTGTTCTCCAGCCTTTGTGAGATGCAGACAGTAACCACTCAAATCACATTGCTAGGATCCAGTGAGACACTTATCCAGACGTCCAAGGGTCTGAAGCACAAACAGTAGTTGAGAGTGACAGGACTAAGACTCTGTGAGGATTTCCAGATCTGTCCAAATACATACAAAGACCAGTCATTAACTAGACCCAGCCATAATAAACACGGATTAAAAAAGTAACAATAGTGGATGGTCCCAAATGACAACAGTGTCATTTAGAAAGAATGTGAACAAAAGTTACATTACAAGGGTTAAAGAAGAGGACTATTATGGAAATTATGCGAAATGCACTAATTTGGGCAAGTGATTGAATTGTGGTGGAGCACTTCTGGCTGCCACTAAGTTAAGAGGAGCCACATCAAGAACAAAGGGTGAGATGCTGTGAGAAGGAATCTCAAACCTCCAGCAAATAGCCCAACACTCACATAACACCAGTCATTGGGAGAAATAAGACATATCATTATTCATTAACATTTATCATCTAAGTTCTCTTTGAAATCAGTGGCTTGGATTATAGTTAAAGGATTCTAAGGTAGTCAGACTGCCTCCTTAAAATACCCACTTAAATCATCTTTCTAATTTGTGTGTGGAACTTGCGTGTGCAAGTTTTTTCTTTCAGCTTTTGTGTCGTCACAAAACAATAGTATCTGAGGTGAATTTAGTCTGCCCAGTGTTCCCAAGTTGTGAAAGACTGAACTTAGGTTAACTCCATACCACGCCAAGTAATTGTTGCTGTAATATATTCCCATTTTAGAAACCTCTGGACCAGCACCATTTCTGTCTAAACTTGTGAGGAAGCCCGCTGATTTACTCAGTGAGTTCAGAGAGGCTGTGCTGTGTTCTCCGTGTGATGATGGATGTGCCTTTGTGCTACTCTGGGCCATTATGGAGTTGAAAACAACTTTAAGAAGAACGGATGACCCTTCAGATTAAGTAAGAAACACACACACACACACACACGCCCGTTCACGTACACACTATTTTCACCAAGGTCTGCCTGCTCTTCTCCCAGTAGGATTGCCTTCATTTCCCTCTGTGGCCTAGAAACTCCTAAATTCAGGCATTAAAACTCCACCAGTTGTGCTGGAGCCATGATCAAGATGAGCTACAATGCCCCTTCAGGAAAGAACAAAAACTAAAGCACTGCAAACATCCATATACCCCTTAACACAGCCTTCCACTTTTCTCCACTGTGTAAATATTTGTCTGTGTAGCCAATGCACTGACACTAATTTAAAAATAGAACTGTCTGTGCCCCACCCCCCTCTTTCCCCGGACACGATATCTGGTCCTCAATCATTGCAATACTTGTGTGGTCTGGGGGCGCTTCAGAAGAGATAAACTAAATGGGGAGATCGGTATATGATGCCCCTTATTCCTCATGTGCAGATGGGCCTCGTCTTGATGGTAACTGGCCATTAATGCTTGTTTTGAAGGATTGACACACTTGAAGTCCTCAGATGCTGAAAGATTAAATCAAATAGAAGATTTCTTTAAAAAAAAAGAAAATCTCCTTTGGCCTAGTCCGTTGGATGTTTAGGATTCTCTGCTGCAGGCATGCAGTCATGGCAGTAGTCAAAAGAGGAAAACAGGAAACTTGTGCTGCGCTGCACATAGCCTCTGAACTGCCCCCAGCAGAAGATGTGCTTTCTAGGGCACGGAGGAATTTTTTGATTGCTAAGCACACCCTTGGTGCCCACACACAGAGTTTTTTTAAAACTTATTTAATGGCCCTGTGCCAGATACGCTTTCTTTGTTCATCATTTAAAGCAGTACCATTTTAAAATGCCTCATGAGCCAAAGGAAAGTAATGTTTACATTACAGCTGGGGGCAGGTTTATTCACTCACTAAACGAATTAACAGGACCACAAATAGGTCTTACCCACAATAGCACCACTAACCACTTTTTTTATCTTAAACATTTACTATATTTCTATTTTTACACGGATTTAGATGGGGACAAATAATGTATAAATACAGAAGATTAAATGTTTCATGAAATAGGCCTTGCATAGGCCTTTTTCTTAAATCTAATCTATGAAGTGACCCTTACACTTTATTTTGGAAATCGAAGTGGAAAAAGTTCCTGTTGTACTTTTCTGCTTTCTTTCAAAGTCCAACAACAACAACCACAGGGAATATTTACTGTACTGAAGAAGACCATTGATGCCTGACTTCCTTCGTTACACCCCAAATACTCCCTCAGCTTGAGAGGAAGACCCCCACTGTGACCCGTCGCTAATATTAGTGTATTTGCCTTAGCACTGCCCTCTGCAGCACGGCTGGGTTATCGGATGGCTGGGCGGACTCCCCAGGGATGAGCCAACAGGAAGAGGAGAGCATAACCACGGGATTAATAGCCCCACCACTGACTAACAGTCCCTTTGCCTGGTGCTCATGAACAGTGGCAGTTCCACGTCAAGTAACTTGAGGAGGGTCAGGTTGTTTTTTTTTTTTCAGACATTCACGTCATTGGGTAAAGTAACATAAACTATCAGCGTGTGGGAATTCTTTCCAGGGCAAAAGCTCTTCCAGTTGTCTGTGGTTGGATTTTGAAGTTCATGACCAGGAACTGTCAGAATGGGTGTTAATGGTCTCACTTTTCAAGTTCCAAAAAGTTGACCAAAAGAATATTCTATACATCTTTTCCAGTCCGGTTTGTCTGACGTTCATTTATTCTGAAGGGTATGTTCTTGCCAGGGGTAAGTATTACTGTAATACCAAGAACGTCAAACCACAGCTCTGTGGCTGCTTAAAAGAATGAGCTTTACAGTAATAAATTGTTGTAAACCATTTGTAAACCATGCCAAAGACCCAGAGGAAAAAAATACAAACCATTTGTAAACCATGCCAAAGACCCAGAGGAAAAAAATACAACATTTAAAAGATTTAGCTGTAATAGGCTACATTAAACCTCTGGCATTGTTTTGTTTTGTTTTATTTTTAATTTTCCCGCCTATTGTAACTACGGATGTTTGCGAAATCAGAAATATTTTGATGTATTCAGAGCAGATAAATATTCAGAGCAGAGCAGATAAGCAATGACCGAAGCTCGGTGACATTTCCCTGATGGCCAGTGAATACAGGTGGTTCCCCAACTGTCTTTGTAGAGCTGACCCCCAAATTAACCTCCCAATAGCAACACCTTGTCTGTTCTCACCATGTCTTTTTGCTCGAGTCCGAAGCATCAACAAAAGGAAAGATTTTTATCAGGGCAGTCACAAGGATTAGTCTCCTGCAATTGCATTATGAGCATAAACAACCCCCCCCACACCCCCCCAATATGAAGAGGCCAACCGAAAAAGTCCTCCTTTCCCCCAATCACATTACAGCTCCACAGAGCATCCAATTAGTGTGTTGTCTGCGGAGGGCCAGCTTGACTTTTATTGGCCAAACAAATTTGATGAAAGTTTGTGGTTTTGACCTTTTTGTTACATTAAAGCTCTACAGGAGGGTTGGGCCGGCAGGGACAAGATAAGGCCGGGTAAAATGGCAACATGAGCCAAGGCTTTATCTGCATCGCAGATCATCTGAGATTGAGGAAGAAGAAAGCGCTGTGGCCACTCGGCCTCTTGAGAGGTCACCTCTCATCAGTGTCAGTGTTGGCGGAAGTAAACTAAATAAAAGACTTCACCATTCTGAAATCACGTTATCGACTTATTTGTTCCTTTTCCATTTCCTCATCCTGTACTGTTTGCTGCTATAAGACTTGCACAGAGACGAAAACAGAAGAAGTTAAAGGGAAACCCTTATGCAATGTGGAGGTGAGAGAGACAAGAGTGAGAAAGACGTCACAATGAAAAAGCAATGAACAAACATTGCATCTAAGTAAAAAACAGCAATAATGATGTGCAGGGGGTAATGCAGTGTTTAGATGCTGAAAATTAGATTACAATGGTGTATATGTGTGGTTGTTATGTAAAGGGCATACATAATTACACTGCATGATATTTCATTGTGTACACTGTTCATTTGAGAGCAAAATATTCACATGCACATGCACTGGACAGAGAGGTAAAAAATGAAGAGGAGGATGAGGCGAGGAATAGTTAGCTGAATTACATGGAAGTTAACTGATTAAGAATTACACACTTTGTCCTTAAATCATTTAGTTTAAATCAATATACAAGAATACATGTCCTTTGTCATGCAGGAAATTGTCGGTTTTGGTTGGAAGTCAACAGCTTTGGTAAATTAAACACAGCAGAGTTCATGTGTGACAGTTATAGAGACTTCTTTTTCAAAAATATGTGAATATTTGGTTTGTTTTAATCTGGGCCTTATTTCCCTAACAGTTTTACCTCCAGATTTCTATACTGTAACGGGCAACTACCCAATGGCTACACATTTCATTCTCATAGGGGAAGCATGCACCCCAAACGTGAAGCAGTTGCCCTTGTCACAGACAGGCACTGACTGGGGTGCCATGGCAGAGCTTGGAGGCATAAAGATGATGTAAAACAATAACTGCAGAAACCGCCATTTTCTACAATGCTGAAAAAAATATTACTGCGTCAGTGTTGTGAGCAGGCACAGGTTTATCCGCTTTATGTTGTCAGACACTTATAACAACATTTACGAGGCTGTCAGGGGTGAAATAAAAAAGCAGTTCAGACGGTCATGCATGCTTGCCCCTGTTGAACTCCTTTGTATAGTTGTTTTGTGGCTGCCAGCTATAGTGTTCTAACTCAATACTTGTCCCATGTCAATTGTGTTTGGCCCAACTGAAGACTTGGGCTTTTCCAGCCCAGTTCAAGAGTCCAGTTGAAAAGTCCCCAAGTTTCCCCTATAAATTGTAACAATAGTGTAGATAAGAATGCTTCCAAAGTAAATATGAAAAGAATAACAATTCTGCACATTTAACTATGAGGGAAAATAGTGTATACAGGCACACTCTGCTTCATTATCTCCAATAATGTCACTAATGCAGGGTTTTCTCATTGGACCACACAGAAGCTGATTGGCTTAGATATGGGGAATGTGTAAGTTTCAGAGATGTTTGTAACTTTTCATATGTGGAGATTTTTATCAGGTTCACTGTGATTAGATTCTGGTATTTTGGGGCTCTTCCCTTCGCAGATGCCTCATGTGAAGCCAACGCAACATGATAAATAAACTAGCAGGCATTGAGCTGTATGGACATCTCTACTATTTCTGCTGTTTGAAGGCATCAGTGACCAAGACTGGATGGATATGCATATTTCTATCTCCAATAGATTAGATCTCATAGCTTTTGCGACTGTATGGCCAAGCAGACACTGTAAGGCAGTGGCTGTAGCTGGGTTACTCCCCCCTCTGTAAAGAATGACCTCACTTATAAAAGAAGACAAGTATTTATCTTGGGGTGCTATTTTTGTGGTAAACATTAATTGTTCAATTAGATAGCAATGTAATTTCATCTATTTTAAGCTGTGTTTGTGTAACTGTCTGATTCAGTTGATAATGGCCAGCGTCAGAGGCAGAAGCAGTAGCCTTCAACATCCCAGGAGACTGTGGTAGTGCAGGCTTTTATGCACAGTATGCCACATCTTTGTGTTATGCCTGCAGCTTAACATATGAAAGGTCACATCACAGTGTAGAACCTCACCTTTGTAAAGATGTTATTATAAATGTCACCAAATATTTAAATGTCATTTTACATTGGAAAAATTGGAAATTGGAAAAAGTCAATAATCTACTGTGTTTATTTGTAGTATAGTTATGTTAAAGCTAGTGTCGGGACATTACATAGCCTATCCAGAGGAGGACAAAGCAGATTCAGAAAGTGAGTAAGTAAGTCCTGCCATGTATTCCTTCTGTCTGTGCTCTCAACATAGGTGACTTCACTAATTACCTCATCTACCTAGAATCACCTGGTTCAGCGAATTGGCTGGAACAAATATGTGGTAGGACTTTTACTTTTTAAACTCGGGATGTCCGCCACTGCACTTATCTTGCTCCAAGCCAATAAGCATCTGTGGATTAATGTCAGCATAAGAAAGTTAACTTTGAAGCAAACTTATGCTGGTTCTATTACTGTGTTACTGTGTGTATAGTGCTACCACACTGATGGTGTGGTGCAGATTTTGCAGGGCTGCTAATGTGTCTCGTAGCCTGACTACACATATAGCTCATGTCAAATACCTTTACAAAAAGCATTAACTATACTGATCGACAGCCAGCAGAGACTGGCATACTCTCACAGAGGAAGATGCCTGGTTATGAATGATGTACCACTGGCAAATTAAGGGCATCGGTTTAATAGTGATATAGGTGGGAACATTATAAAGGCGATCAGCTAACAGCTTTAAAATTTCAACAGCTTTGAAAATTCCCCCTGACTGGGCTCAGGACCTACACAAGTAGTTTTAATCAATATAAATGTTTCTTTTTCTGGGGATAAAGACATTACTGTTGTGAAACAGTAGATTACCCAATTCTCCTTTTCCCTTTTGTGTGTGTGTGTGCGTGTGTAGTTTTGACTCTTGTCAGTCAAGAGTTATGCAGCCTGCAGAGCATCTGAGCTACTCTCAAATTGTTCAGTATTGTTATAACCTTCTTCATTACCTGTCTATTTTACTCTATAGTACACCATAAGCACCATGTTCTGTAATGTAAATCTTTGCAAATCATCTATCCCCAGATTAACATTGCAGATAAACCCGCTCACATCTTTCAGGATGTCAAAAAACTACCCCATACTTCTTTAGGGCAATCAGTCTATGTTTACCATGTCTCATGTCTCAGTGTATGTCCATCAGTTTTTATTAATTGCGTGTATAGTTACTGTGGTAATTGACAGATTCTGTGAACCTTTGGATCCGGTGGAGATGCCTTAAGTCAATTTACCCCATGTAATCACACAAATATATCTATTCCTAGTCTAATCTGCTCACACAAATATATCTATTCTTTCATGGTTGCCGTGCTTACCTTGGCAACATGCCAGCAGGTCAGCTACCCATATTGTGCAACATTGTGCATTTACCTAAATCATTTATTTACATTTCACATCTGTGAAATTGCTGTGTTTAGGTAAGTTATTTGCTGTCTATACGTAACCAACCTGTTTCGGTGTGAACAGCCTGGGCTTGATTTATTTATTTAACCTAATTTTGACTTTGACTTTGACTAATTAGTAGCTGACTCTCTTAGCATATAGCACTTAAAACCAATACTTGAAGTTACAGCGCCTTACACCCACTTTAAAAGGAGCTTTTTTTGTGTAAACTAATAACTGTAAAAAATGTAAATCTTTTCTAGATTCTTGTTAAAATTCACAGATAGCCTTGCCTCTCCACCTCTGTTAAACCTTCTTATTGCATTTTTATGGTAAAATCCAACACTGTGTTATACCTGTCATATGAACAGAGCATTACTAGTGGTTGACTAAAACAAACCAAAAAGACCATAAATAGACCAACACAGGAGTCTTTTACAAGGTTTAGCCCTTGTATAACCTGCCATAAAACACTGACTTTTAGACATGGACACATTGTTATATTTTCATATAACATAAAAACATATTTATTGCATGGGGCATAACTCAGTGTTCCCAACATTGCAGAATAAATAATATCATGTGTGGCTTTTAACTTCAGGCTTTTGGATAATATATTATTCAATCTGTTCATGTTTACTAAAGGCCATGACCTGGAAACTGTAGTCAGACAGAACAGTTTCGTGTAGTTGTTGTGTGAAGGGTTGTACCAACTAGGTTTCTCATAAAATCCACTTCACATTTTAGGCTCTCAAGAGCAGCGCAGCCTGCACTCAGGCAGTCAAATCCTGAACAATTTTGTTGTCCCCCTCAATTAAATCAACACACTCAACCTACTAAATCATTGATGGAATGAGCAGTCTTAATCAATCTGCCAACCTTTTGTTTATTTCCCTTAAACCCTCTGTGAATCTCAGGCACTTTGTTGTTGGAATAAGTAGTGTAATTTCCCTCATTAGTGAAGCTGTCTTTCTCTCTTCTCTCTCTCTCTCTCTCTCTCTCACACACTCACACACTCTCTCTCTCTCACACACACACACACACACACACACACACACACACACACACACACACACACACACACACACACACACACACACACACACACACACACACACACACACACACCTCTGTCCACAGCTCCCAGTGTGAGAAAGGGCCCATGGTGTAAGACCCAGACCTCTGGCCAAAGGCTTTGATAAGCTCCTTGAACTGTATACAACCGGCTGTGTTGATATCAGTATGGAACAAAAGCACTCACTTCCTGGGTAAATGGTTCAGTCCAATCACCGATTTCCCACCCTTGACACTCAGGTTAGCTGGGTAGCACTGTCTTTCTGAGTGTGTCGTTTGTTACTCTGTGAGTGTCTGTGGCAGCAATTGAGATTTAAGACATGATATGATCTCTGTTTATAGTGTTGTGTTAACTCTTATTAAAATGAAACTGTTACCAGTGCATCAATACAATTCACATGCTTATTGTAAAGGTTAAAAATAACCATTAAAAGGAATGAGATAAATTCAAAGTTGCGAGAATAATTAATTTCATTTATATTCAAGCTTACTAATTTTTGCCTTTTGTCTGTTGTTTTTGCACTATGCATACACTCTAAAAAATAATGGGGCCAGAACCTTTTTCAGTGCTTTAAAGAACTGTCTAGGCAACAGTTCTTTAAAGAACCATTTGATGCCAATATGACACAGCATAACCCATTATGATCTGAAGAATCATTTGTAATGTGAAGAACCTTTCACATAATGTAATGGTTGAACACAGTTTTCACTCTTCATGGAAACATTTGGAGATTTAAAGAACCATTTAAACACCGTTATAGTGTATGCATCTCTTGACTGCTATCAGCACATAAGTCATGATGGTCTACCAAAATAATAACAAAAAAATACATAAATATCCCATATATAACACTGCACAGTCAGTGTGGGCAGGAATGCCCAGGTGAAAAGCTGTGTGACTGTGGTGGTAAAGTTACTAAGTCCACACACTGTCACTGTCATACACTGTCCACAAACAATGCAAAATGAAGAGTGATGTGCCAGGAACCTGTGCCTACTAACTGGAAGGCCTGTTGACAGCAGTGCAATTTTAGCGTTGAGGGCTGGGGGTTGGGTAAGGAGTGAGTGGAGGGGAAGTGGGGTGAGAGCACGGGGCAGGGAGTGGGAGTGAGAGTGAGTCTCGACACAATGGCGAAAGTGACCGAGACCAAAATGGCACCGTCAGCCTGGGATGAAATGGAAAGCAATTAGTCAGCACAACCTGACACAAAATAAAAGTTCACTGCCTATTATGACAACGAAGTGAAAAGGTGTGTGTTTGTTTATGTGTGTGTGGGTGTGTCTATTTGTCTGTCCATCTGTTTGTCTGTCAGTGTGAGGGTTTTACCTTTTTGTGGACTGCATAGTAGAGATTATGTGGATAGTACCATTTGAAAGTTGAACAAGCGGTGCATTCACACGCACTCGTTCTCATTCAGCTTTGGAAAACAACACAGCTTAGGCTGTTTGTCTTGTTAAGACCCTCTGGAAAATAAGATTGTCCTCTCTTGACTCTGTCAACATTCACAGTCACATCGTCGGATTAAATACTCTGAAAGATTAGGCCACTCAACAAAGGCTTTGGCTACCCTTTTGTGGGCCTTCATCTTAAAAACCAATTCAGCCATATCAGGACTTGCGCAGATTCCCACTAATGAAGGACTGTCCACATCTGTGTGTGAGTGTGGGAAGAAACTCTTTATTGTAACACTGTGAATAATTGGATTTTTCCCTAATAGATAGTTGTTTGGCATGTTTAACAGAACACGGTAAAGTGTACACAATCGCTTTTCAGTAATGCCAGGTCAGACTCCGCTATACTCCTGCGGTAAAAGTGATCCTGGGTGACAGTACAAGAGTACATTTCTGAATACGCTATTTTGCCTCACATCAAACAACATGATATAACAGCTGACACTGACGTTTAAAATACTTTACATTCACGGCTTCTTATAAACAATTTGATAAATACAAGATTAGATATATAACAAAAGAATATGTATATATATTTTATTTAACTCACATGTTAAATTTTAATGTGTGTGGCTTATTTCCTACTATGTACTGTTTTACAATGTGATGGTCCGATTTTGATTTATATTTTGACTCTAATAAATAATAATAATATACAAAACAATAACATTAAAGGTTATACATTTTGGATACTTTAAAAATTTATCATAAAAAAAGAAATCAACAAATTATGCAAAGTATCACAATTTCTGCTGAACAAGACAATCATACATATGACAAAACAGTGGTTATGACTGTCATTTTGGGAACGATTTGCAAACATACAGTACACATAGCAATAGCAAATACGCACACGCACGCACGCACGCATGCACCCACCCACGCACGCACGCACGCACGCACGCACAAACACACACACACACACACACACACACACACATACACATACACACACACACACACACACACAAACACCCACGCACAATTTTTTCTCACCCTTGATATGGGCAGAGGATCTGACAATGTCAAAAACACAAGTTCATTTTGTAATCGTCAACATTAATACTTGTAAACCAAAGTTCAGAGTTTCTTTAGATAAAAGAAATCGTGGCCTTCCATTTGGCATGTAAAAACAGAATCAAACTGATGTAAATCTACATCCTACCATTGCCTTACACTTGCACGCTATCCACTAAAAAGCACTTTTGATGGGAGCTGCCTCAAGTATTGGATCTTGAATTACCCTTACTTTCACTCGACAATCTCCCAGTACTTCATGAACAAGCCGCTAGTTCTAAAAGATGAAATTCAAAGTGTTTGAACTGATAACGCATCAGAAGAAGCAAAACTGACAAAAGCCATAATGCACCACTGGATGATAGTAAAGCAATGAAAACCCTTTATAAGAATGTAACCCTCTTTAAAGGCTGTACTTAAGTGATGTTTATCCTTGGAACGACCTTCATTAAGTGGTATATCAATATGGTCTGTCCCCTTGTCTGTGATGAAAAATACTAAGCTTTACACATAACCTAAATGGCCAACCTCCACTCTGCAAAGAGTTGTAGTGTAACAGAAAAAATATGCTTATTATTAAATAAAATATGCTTTTTGGGGCAAAAGTAGGGAGGATTTTGACATAAACCCATGGTTATCCCCACCTATTTGAGATGAACAGTAAAGACAGTAGCTTTTGAAGTGTCTAGCTTAATAAGGCACTGACACAGTAGAACATAGTAGCTTTGATATGCAGACGAATGAATAGCAGATCTTCCTCAGCAATGGCCACTGGCCTTGTCATACAATGATTTGAGGTCAGTTTAATAACTTCTTCCATAAGACACACCACTGAAACAGTGATTAAACCCACCTGCCATCATAAGCCTCAAATTGTTGGTTTGAATATAAAATAGAGTTTTACCCAAGTCATGCCAGGGTATCTCAGAAAACATTCTCAGTAACACTCGATTAGGGTGGAAATGGCAAAGTTCTGGAAAAAGACAAGTGCTGTAAGCAAGTAAATTGTTGGCTGCAGATTTGGGGATTTAGAGAGGGACAGTAAAGGATGGATTTGATTTTAGTTGACTTTACATAGAGCTGGAGGGCCAGAAAGCCTCTCTTCAAAGGATCTCCCAAGAAAACTAAAATTACAGTTTGAAATGCTTATCTGTGCCACACAAATAGTCATGGACTGTTTGGCGTCTCTGATTACTGTGGATATTCTAGACATTCAGAAAGAACGTTAAGAAAACAACACTGTTGAAAAAATAAAAAAGTAATTAAAAACAGACACTCCGAAGGAGAGGAACTGGTTGAGCGAATGAAATACCTGTCGTTTCCCAGCATGTATTTTGTGGGTAAAGTATGAAGTTTAAGTAACATTTCATCTTTGAGGGGGGTGGGGGATGGGTTGTGGGTTGGAGGCTGGGAAGGCAAGAACACAGACAGAACGGTTATTTTGTCCACTGGAATGTAGCGATAGGCATTTAACAGCAATGGAGCGGTGCGGGTGGGTGGTGCGTTGTTCGTAACACAAAAAAGCAGGTGCTCCACCCTGTCCACCCCACCACCCTTGGGAGGGCCTCCCCCTCCATGCCAAACCAAACAGCAGACCCTTTCTGCAGAGTGCAACACCTTCTCTTGCGACATCTTGACATTTCACGTGGGACACAAAGGATGATGCTTCCATCAAATGGCCAGCCAGTGTTTGAGCTGCAACCCAAAAGTCCATTGACATGTTACATCTCTGGAAATAATCCTTTCAGAATCTTTACTGTCATTATACAAAAGTATGAAATTGAAATCCCAGCATTTCATGCCATTTGGCTTAAAAGCTCACCTTAAACTGTCTGACATTCCCCTC
>CM059280.1:21212570-21270070 GCA_030347295.1 Setipinna tenuifilis | reverse complement strand
TAAAACTTACTGAGCTGTCGATGCCAAGAGTCAGAAGCATAATGAAGAATATGATGGCCCACAGTGTGGACAGAGGGAGAGTGGATATGGCTTCTGGGTAGATAATGAACACCAGTCCTGCCCCTGTGGAGAGATAGACACATCGGCTTCACAAAGGCAGCTTAGGCAGTCATTCAAATACCTAAAACACCCTGAGCGGCTCACTTTATTTCTAAAAATAGAAAAAAATAGGCCAAAAACGTATGAGGAATATGTTTAAGGAGGAATAAGGAGAAATAGAAATAGGAATAAGTTTGAGGAGGATACCTAAAACTTAGGCAATGTCTGTGTTTCACTGGGCAAAGTAGTCTAACAAGCAATGAAGGAAGGGGCAAGTTTGAAGAGGTCTATTTTTTGGAATTTCAAAGTGTCTACCATAAATATTTATAGAGTGGGGTGAGAGGGAGAAGCAGAGAGAAGTTTTTGAGCAGAGCCCCTATCATTTTTGGATTAATCTCTGTCAGTCAATTTATCACAGCTAATAACCAGTTGCTGCAGGAGTGATGAAAGTGGTTTTATTTTGGCCTTTTGGAACTAAGCAGTGCCACATCCTATGATACTGGAGAAAAACAGCAAAGTGACGATGGCAAGTTGGATTAAACTGGTCTACAAATGAAAGACCTCTTTTTAAAATTATTACTACATGGAATGGAATGGTTTTTGAAGAAAGATGTACCTTCAGTGGCCACATCTTTGATCCCCACGCCATGTTTCTGTGCCATGTAGCCAAGCACAGAGAAGATGGCGAACCCTGAGAAAAAGCTGGTGACGCAGTTTACTGTACTGGTCAGGAGGGCATCCCTGCAGGACACACATGAAAACAGGAAGTCATGCACAGGTAAAGGTCAGGTGTACGTCATCCAGGAAAGTAACAAAGCCAGACCACAGTAAAACAGATATGTTCCTTGTAACAGCTGTGGAAAGAACAGAAAATTAAACATTTTTAACCTCATCCTTTTGTCAGTTGCCTGATGTGTTGCTGAAAGCCTGCTGTTGATATAAAAATTCAAAGCAGACAGTAAATCCAAACAGACAGTTCATTTTATGCTTTTATTTCAAAATCCTGTCTTGGCTGCTTTAAGCATGACGTTGGATTGTCAAAGAAAAGTAAAAAAGTGTAGTTTCCGTTTTTTCCGTTTCCGTTCCCTAGTGATTTTTTTTGTCTGAAACCAGAGGGCAAATCAGGTTAACGAGGAGCAGGCCCAACCCACCCCCAACCGACAGCCTTCACAACCAATTATAAGCACAGCCTCTTGCTGTAGCCTCACAAGCTGTCTCTGGATGAATTGAGTGCTATGCCACAGTGACCTTGTCTAGCCCGAAGTGGATGGTGAAATCTATCCTCACAGTACTGACTACGTCAAGTGTTTCCTCACCAAAATAACAACTAATGTTCACAAAGATCCCTTCTCCACTCACGAGCTGCATTTGACGCACGTGACCCAAGGGCAAAAGAGTCAAGGGGGTTTTGGCTGACATGGATGTGTAATTACCCGAGGATTCGGCTGATATGTAGTATTATGTGTCAGTTTGGAAATATGTGGACCAATTATAAAAGGTACAGGAAGATGTCCTTCACTTTTACTCAGTTGGAACTCTTGAGAGCAGCAATTCAGCAGTGAAATGATTCGTATTTGTGTGGGTTAGTCTTTCATCCCAGCTTCCAGGCAGAGAAAATTACTCCCCACAGTACTGTTTGTCATTCGTCACGTATAACGCAAAGCTATATTCCTTTTCATATTGCAGTCTACCTGTGCCAGATACACAACGAGGAACTCACTAAATCACAAAGATCTTTTTTCTTTGTAGGCATGGTAGTTGGCGGTGTAGTGTATGCTCATTGACTTTCAGTACAGGTTATTAGTTTTATGTCGGAGCGATGCACTTTATGAACTGTTAGTGTCTGACTTTACGGCCTGTGCTTTTTGAGTTTAGACCGATTGTGATACTTTGCCTGGTGTTCTGCACAAGGGCACCTGGACTACTTTTCTCATATTTAAATGAACCTGTTCAGCTTGATGAGAAACAGCAGGCTGCCGACACTAATTACTGAGCTACTCCAGGAAGTTTTTTGTGATATGTGCATGAGAAGGTGCCATATTGTTTCAGGCACCATTGAGGCAGCTGTTGTAGTGAAGAAACTATGAAGAAGTATGTGCTAAAGCACATCCACTGTTCACTAAACCATGTTCCTTCAAACAAAAGAAAAAAAAAAAACAGCCAGAAATTAGACCAAAGACCCTTTCCATCATATGTAGACTGACTTACCGGCTAATTTGTGTGCAGTGTGTCAGTGTGTCTTTTTCACAGTGGAAAGTGGGTCACCTACCTCATTAATCAATGTCATAATGTATTCTACCATCTATTTATAGTCTATGAAATATTTATATGCGATTATGTGACACAATTATCACACAAAATATGGAACATTTGTTTGCTTTCATATACACAATACACATATACTGTATGCACAAAATGTATATTGTTCAAAGAAACCCTCATAATCATATTTATATGAAATATAGTATTGAGAACAAATACCTGAAATTCCATTACTGATTAACAGAAATATATGTATTGTGTCTGTTTACTTTGTGTATTATGTTGGTCATTACTTTGTGTATGTGTTAGTCTTCACTTCTTTGCTATGGTTACTTCACTCTTACTCAATATTTGAGTGGCAGGTTGAGATGTGTAGCCTATGAATCTATTCCTTGCTTTTTAAGCAAGGTGGGGAAACAAAGCAAAGTTCTTGTAGCTATAATAAAAGATTAATACTGGTGGGCTGAACAGTTTCATAGCCGACTTGCTTGTGTGTCATGAAAAGAAATGGGCTGACTGTTTGTTATATCGGTCACTACACCAATGCTACTAAACCAAAATGTTATGACAAAGCTGCATGTATCTGCTAATAAGCACTACATATATAAAGTCCATGTGTACACACATTGTCCTACCTGTAACAGTTGTTGTCAAATTTATTATAACTGGCAAATGCGATGAGAACTCCAAAGCCTGCTCCCAGTGAGTAGAAGATCTGAGTTGCTGCATCAATCCAGACCTGCATTAGAACAGGAACATTTTTAGCTAAACATTCTCATAATCCCATTCATGTATGAAACTTCCAATGATTCAGTGATGTTTTACTTCATTTATAATCTGACTAATAATTTCATACAACAACAAGCTACACAGTCAGTGTATATTTTTTAGCTACTTAAATGAGTTGAAGGCTGCATAGGAGAGGCAAGGTCTTACTGATGGTTTTTTTAACATCTGAAGGTCAATGGAGAGGTAGGCCTGAATGCCAGTCAAGGCCCCTGGTAAAGTAATGCCTCGGATCAACAGCACAAACAGCACCACGTATGGCATAGTGGCCGTGACGTACACCACCTAAAAAACAGGTATAAACACTCATCACCTACAGGGTAGGAATGTTAATCACACTGACATGCAGGAAAACACCATTACTCAAACAGTAAAAAACACTCAAAAGTCTCCACAATAATATGTGTTAAGGTATCCAAGGATTACATGTTATTATAATACTAAGGGATGCAATATTTACCCACTGACCAACCAAAGGTTGCTGCATATGAAATACACCCCGTCATTCAGATGACATGTGTTTTACCTCTCAGGGGAAATGTATTCCCATTTTTAATTGCTGCTTATTAGCACATATCTTCTTGAGGGGCTTGCCATTTAGTTTAATTAGCAACATTCAAAGGCGGACATCCCGGGTTCAGAAAGTAAAAGTCCTGCCACTTAGTCGTTGCAGCAAATTCACTAAATCAGCTGATTCCAATTAGCACACCTTTAGCCAGGTAGATAAGCTAATTAGTGAAATCATCTGTGTTAGGAGCACAGGCATATGCGGCAGGGCTTTTACTTTCTCAAGCTGGATTGTCCGCCTCTGGTTACTTCACATGGAGTTCCCTAGATCCGTGCTCCATGATCCTTCTACAAAAGCCATGACACAGTGCAGGTAATGCAGAGCATACGTAGATGCATGCACACACTGTTCAGTAAGTCCACCTAAATCACACTGGGAGTTTATCCATGAGCAGCACTGTCGTGCCAAACATGATCCACACAGCTGTACTCTACCTTTCCGGAGGACTTGACCCCTTTCCACAGGCTGAAGTAGAGGATGAAGACCACCACCACCAGGCACAGGACGAGCTCCCAGCGCGGAACGCCCAGATCATCGATTCCTTTGCTCTCGTGGCTGTGCAGGACACCACGCCTATGACACACAAACAAGACAAGATGCTCAGATTGGGTAATCAGTCTGTCTCTAGTGAGAAACCTTTTGGGTTTTATTTCATTTTTTGTAATAATGTTTTGGAAGGACTTCACTCTGGGCAGTGAAAGAGGTTTATACTGCAACGTGTCTTTGGGGTATATGTTTACACAGGGGGCTAAGCAACTCTATGAAATCCATTGGTCATGAACAGATTGGCCTTTTCAGATTTCGTATTCATCAAAATGTTTTTAAGAAAGGTATTACACACAACACTTTCACACATTTACATGATTGAGTGTTAATTGCATATGTCAGGAGAAAATGGATATTTATCAATGTGCTACAATATTTATCCTGGCAAGACAAAATGTTTTTAAATAATAAGTCAATTTCAGGTGATGTTTTAACCATAGTTTCAACAAACACCATCTAAGGCTGATAAAATGCACCTGTTTAGTTCACACACAAAGCTTTCCCAGTAAAAGTGGGAGTGTTGGACATCTTGTTTTATTGAGTCTGGCAGTTTTACACAAGAGCTTTTTCAGATTAACAAACTACTGTATGCCAGTTTATGACTAAAAACTCAGCATACTACACTTCTGCTTCCTTAGCAAGAGCATTTATTATAATTTTCAATCAAATTTGAGCACAATGTTTTGTTATTTCATAGTCCTTAGCAACAAAAATACTGAAGGAAGTAACTCCAAACCACACATGACTGTCTTTGTATCTTCTAATGATAGGATATATAACAAGGATGATAGGATATATAACAACTTTGTAAACGTCTTATGATGTCTACCTTGCTTTGACTGAGCTGCTATAGTGAGCAAATGGAGGTTCAAAGGCTCAGTGATTTTATGGTGACATAAATTATAGGTCTCAGCAATCCTGAGGTGATAGATAGGGTCTCATCTTTCCAGCAGTAAATATGACTTCTAGTGATTTTTTCCAGGCCACTGAGAAGGATTCCGAGGCAACACCCTGCAAGAACATACTGGGAGTAAAACTCCCACGACATTACAATAGTCTCTTGCAGCAAAGCCAGCTGTTTACACCATAGCTGCTGACAATCTTGGGCTTACCTGTAAATAAAACCTTTTTATTATTCACATCTGATCCTATGCTGATGTGCTTAAAAGACAAGAGTTACCACTGTAGTGTCCTGTGCCACACTGGAGATAAGCTTTATGTCTCCTGTGGTGACATGAGTGTACATATGTAGCACCACCTCAGAGTCATGACTATGGGAGTTTTTTTAGATTTGGTTCTGAACTTAACTTAAAGAGTTAAGGGACAGGCTAGTGTATATTTAAACTTTAGAGAGCTGAAGGGTGTGTTAGAGTGGCAGATATTGTCAGAAAATTACAATGAATGTGATTCCAAGAAATAATTACATTTACTCTAATATCGCCAAACACAGCAGAGGAGCTATATGAATGGTTGGCATGTCAACTGCATACTAATAATACAAAAGGTAAAATAACAAAAACAAAGAAGAAGAACAACAAGGAAAAAAGACATTCAGTATACTGTAAATAAATAAAACGGAATTTACACGCTGGATGCCAATTAAACCAAATGACCAAACAAGCAAATAACTAAAATCATGACAGCGTTAATGTACCATAAGTAAAGAAAAGTGAGCTCAGAGTGAGTAGAGTGGGTGTTGGCATTTGAGAGTGTTGGAATGAAAACAGACAAAGAGAGACAGAGAACTAAGACAGGACAAAGTAACAGCAGAGGTAGGAATTTGCTTTTATTTTTAAACTACGTACGTATATGCATCCGACCTTGACCAGTTATAACACTATCTACTACTATCGAACAACATAAATGGCTGTTAAAAGCTGCCTTTGCCAGAGGTGTCAAAAATACTACGTAGTACAAAAACCTGGACTGATGTCCCTGGTCATACAACAAGCCACAGAAACTTTACATTGTAATGAAACTATAACTAGACCACTGCTCAATGCACAAGGATCAGTTACAACACCAAATACATTTACATACCATTACAGATTGCTTTGTAGGTGTCATGGTGTGTTTAAGGTCAACTCTGAGCTCTGAACTCTGAAAATGTAAGTCATGTAATGTCATCTTTTGGAGACGGAATAAGGCAGATGTGGAAGAGCCCCTTGTGTCTTTTGTGGAAAAAAACAGAGAAGGCTGGGCTTGAGAGGGCTTTTGGCCCTGGGCTCAGTTTAACATTTTAAAATAATTGTCTTTTCTAGCTTGGATTCAAGATATATATGGTTATAATGATCAGCATGCAAGTGAGCACATGGAATGCTTTCTAAGATTGAATGTCTGGACCAGACACGTTTATTTCCCAGTACACACTGAAATGCACCGGCTATCCAGACAATATAAACCTCACAAAACTCCACAGAATCCATTTCCACTGTTCACTGTAACCATATATATATATTGAATCCTAGCTAGAAAAGGCAATTATTTAAAACGTGACGCTGAGGCGTTTTAAACTGTCTCTCATTTAAGCCAAGCTTTGAAACTCACCCTATTTGTTTAAGAGCAGCTGTTGAGGAAGCATGTTACTTGAGCATCGGAGTGACATGGCCTGACGTCTCTTATCCCCATCCATTAATAGTTTCCCCATGAGTGTGCCTGGCTGGGGGAGCTTAACACACTGTCTCAGTGATGGAGCGCAGTGATAAAGTGGGCATTCCATTTGGATCTGATGCGCAGAGTGCGGTTACATAATGTTCCATCCTGGAGACGTTGGACAGACTCTTAAATGCACACCCCGAGAAGGTCTAAGCTTAGGAGGACACGGTGGGTTTGCATGCACGCCAGCTGCAAAAAAAACCCCAAAAACTTTAAGAAAAAGATACAGAAAAGGTTTGGTTTCTCCCATCTTGATAATAGCATTGCAACTATGAAGTCTGAAGGAAAAGAGATAGACAACAGGCTATCATAAATCAGGACCCTAGGAAACTTTAGGCCTCTGTCGAACACAGATGACCCCTTGCATCATCACATCTTATCTGTTATCTTCCATATTAAGTCCTTCGCACAGGTCCTCCATGTCACAGGGCCCCCAGTGTGTCCCTCTCAGCTCCCCCTGCCCCAGGATCCTGTCTGAGCCCCCCCTCTGGGGTAATGCTGTGCTCGCAGTTGCAGACTGAAGTCACTCCTTGAGTAATGTGTTGTTAAAGTTCTGCCTGGCTGCGCAGAGGGGCTGGTGCTCTCTCTGGGGTGCAGCTGCCTGAAGGGGCCATGTGGAAACACCACTCTCCACCTTTAAAACAGTCTCACGCTAACAGGAAAACCTTTTCTTTTTAAAAGGCATTGTTATTGCAGCGTAATTGGTTCTTGAAACACAGGTTAATGTGATCACAAGCTTGACTGTTACATGAATTAAAGGCACTATCAATTTCAACAAAATGGGTTGTAATAGAGGCAATCTTTTCTAATTCTGGGCAAATGGTGTTTGTAATGAAGGCAATCCATCATTGACCATTCATAAAATCACACACAGATGCTTTGGTGTGTAAAAAAATCCATACATTGTTTCTTTGTTTTAATGTCACTTTGAAGGTCCTATAAACACACTTAAGTGCACTTATGCAATCCATGTGTACAGATTAAATAAATGGATAAATGTGGATGATTTATATTTTTACTAAGTAGCGGAAGCAGCTTGTACATTGGCTAGTAAAATTGAACTCATTTGTTAACTCTGACCGAGAGGCAAAACCTGTCTTGTTCTTTTGTTGGTTTATAAGCAGGAACCAATACTGCTATGCTGAACATTTTGTTCTGAGAGTTTCGTACCATGGTGCTTGAGATCTTGAGGGAAGTGAATGTGATATCCTACCATACACATATTCTGCATTACTCTATAAACCTATTCTATAAACCTTTTCTACATGACAAATTTGGCTACATTATCACCCACACGTTCTCTTCCCTAAGCATAGATCATACTTGTCACTGCTGAGGTGCTGACAAAAATAAAATAATACAATAAATAAATTAATAATAATGAGGTGTCATCTACACAACTCAGCAGTTAGTGGCAGCAGGCAAACAAAAAGGTAACACTACAACTACAACAAGTGTGAACAATCACAGCTCACCATAATCACCAAAAAAGCTGTGGCAAAGGCTAACAAAATGGGTCCCTCACTGTTTGTTTGGCACACACCTCCACCAAGGGGGTGATACATCTGAATTTCAATCAAAGATGGGGACCTGGCCTTGCATCAAGCGCTGGATAAGTAAGTGTGAGTGCAGCGTTTTGGAGCCCAACACCTCAGTTGGAACCACCAGATGTTAGCGATCAATGTGGCCATAATGAATGTCATGCTCAGGACATCTGTCTGAGAACAACACAGGCAACACGCTGTCAGTCACTTGTGATGCAGGACTCACTCAGCAAAAAACAAAAACACATGGAATCAGAGTCAGACGTATTGTCATGCCAACTGTGAACAGGCTCATAAAACCTGCGAATGCGTGCCTGAATAAAAGATCTTAAACTGTCACGTTCAGACGTAGCTAGTGTCTCTCTTGTACTCCACCTTTGGATAGGACTTTGGCTGTGAGGCCTGCCAGGACTGTTAAGTTATTTGAGTGAATGTTTTATCCAGACAAGCACCTGGCTGTCCCTCTAACACTGTCAACTTATCACATGCCGCTGTTGTTGACAGATCAGGTCCCACAGCTAAAGATCATTCCTACATCTACTTTTAGTAGTGCTATCTAGAGGGTGGGACGGGGCCCCTCTGGATTGTTATTTAGTGGGAGCTTTAATACGGATCTTTCTCCAGGCCTGTGGAATGATGAATTGGGCAGAACCAGATGGAGTGATTTCCCATTACAATTCAGATGCAACATTGTCTGGAAACTGCCTTGGCTAAAAGAAAAAAAAAAACACAACTACGTACACCTAACACCTTTTCTGACAGACTTAACCATCACACCTGCCAAACACTAAAAACAAAAGATCAGATTATTATTGAATAGGTATTGAAGATTTACATTTATTTTACTCTTGTTATGACTGAAAGATTGAACCACAACATTTTCATAGAAATAGCATCATGACTGCTGAAGTCTTGGCAACACACAGGACATGCATGCATCAATATAAACTGACACAGTGCTGGATCAAGCATGGAACTAATCTCAATAGCCAATATTGGCAGGATATGTCATTTTGAAGAGGTACATTATGAAGCATTGTGAAATGTCAACAGCAGATGTTTTAACTCAACATGATCGGTGTATAGATCAGCTGGAAACCATTGTTCAACCTGAGTGCAATCATGTCCTAGCATAATACAGTTGCCATCTATAAACACTGTCCACATTCCCATTCTACATTCCTGAATAGATTTCTTTGTTATCCAACTGTTTTTGGTTCACAGACCATAAATGCTGATACTACACATAAAGGGGCTACTGGTTAATTGTCAAGTATAAAAATTTCTCACATACAGATATTTCATCGTATACTGTATAATCACTGCATTGGAAACAGATTTAGCTCCATTAGTCCCTGTCTATTTCAGAACATTGCAGAATAGCATTTTGTGTGATGAAAGATGACATGAATTTCATTTGTAAATATACAGCACTTTGGTGATGGAAACATATTCTGCCAAGATTCTTTGGATCCACCACAGTGTAAGTCATCAAATCAAATCTTGTGAAGGCTTGTGACAGCTAATAAATATTGGGCTTTCACGGTCTACATAGCACTGCAACAACAACAATCTGTTATAGCATCATCATAAACAGGATGATTAACAGCACTGAGGGTCTTGGATTTTTATGTTGAGTGTAAACTCCGGCAATAGCTAAAGCTATTGTATTCTATTTATGAATTTAGTGTTTTTTTGCTGTTGTGTCTATTGATGATATGACCAACTGAGAGTTTCAGCACAGCATATCCAGTGAAAACTGTTCAAATATGACTCAGGTGATACTAGCAGTGGTCCAAAAACAAATATAATATAGACCTGTGGTACAATTGTGTTTCAGAATATGCAGTCAATCATGTTTGTTGTACTATGAGTTCGGTCTTTAATGTTTAATAGATTACTGTGTCATTAGGTTATGGGTCAGCTTACACCAAGATGCTGGAGTGAGTTTTTGATGGTATGGTTAGATTCGTTTCCTAAAGGTTGCAATGTGTTTGTCTTGGTTTGGAACACATTCATGCAATTTAAAAAAAGCAGAAGAGACTCAAAAACTAACTGCAAACATATTTATACAGTTCTGGCACTGATCTGTCTAATGAGGTGGTCTGTGTCTAAGCTTGGTGATGACAGACACAGCCCTTGCTATCCATGCTTTCAAAATGCCTTCTCAATCACGGAATAAGTCTTGGACATCCATATTATTAGTACCATATTCATATTCTCATGTAAACTGTATCAAATTAAAGCAAATGCTGTTTGAAGAAGTCACAGCATATCTGTGAGCTGCCTGCAATTGCTCTGATAACGACTGGCATTGTTGGGGTGAACACCCTCAGTTGCAGGTTGGGATCGATGCACCTCATTACGAGCTGCTACTGCTGAGAAGAAGACTGTGGAGCCCATTTCACTTCAGGGGTTTGCAACACCTGTTGTGCTCTTGCCCCCAGCAGCACCGTGATCCTAGCGGGCAGCCTATGATCTGACACTAATGAACGCACTCACAGGGAGCCCGGGGTGCCCGTATTACACCACAGCAGGGATGGATGGGCAGGGCGCTGATCGATAAGACAGTCAGTATGATATGTCTGCCCCTCAGAGGAGAGGACTGACTTGCCATGTCTCCTCAGACACAGGACATGATTAGAGGGCAAAACAGTGTGTCTGGGCTGAGGCAAGGAAGTCCCCTTTATACCCCCGGGAGTGGCTGCTAGGCAGCGACTCTGAGCTCATGCTTAGGGGGCTCTAGAGGGGATTCAACACAGAACAGCGCTCTGGCAGGGCAGGTTTGTAAGGCCTGTGCTGGTACCAGTGAACCAATTATTGATGCTGGGTGTCTAACAGTGCACATTTGAGTTGGCATCAGAAACTTTGTTTATCTTCTATCTACTGGTATTCTTTGAACTCTTAGGATGTTCCTCTAAGTGAGGAAAAACCTGTCCTCTTGAAAGTGAAGCGGATTTCAGTGCAGATACAAATATTTTAATGTTTAAACTTTTTCAGTGTAGTAGAACACTGTTAGAGTTCACATCAGGATGCCCTTGGGTTGTGAATAATCTACAGAGGTATTGACCAGTTGTTTTGACATTTGTAGTCTAGTTATAAAGGGTTTAGAGACTATATTCTTTCTTTGTTTGCTTACAACAGGCACATTTAATACTGTCACCATCAGCCATGGAACATTCTATTCTATTCTATTCTATTCTATTCTATTCTATTCTATTCTATTCTATCCACTTATTACAGTATGGTACCAATTAGTGGTGCTTTACCATAAAAAACAAATCAGTGTTTCAAGGGTATTTTAAGCACCCTCAATCCTAAACTCAGGTGTCTCTTAGGACTATATCCTTTCTAATATACAGGTTAGTGAGAATAAAAGTCTTAATCCTACTAACCATACTGTTAAATTCCATACTGTTACATCATAAAGCCATCTTTAATGATGAAGCAAATACAAAGATTATGAATGTTAAACAGACATACGAGACTGGCTTGACCACAGAGGAATGATCATAGGCTTGTGGTCCATCTACAATGAAACTATCTCATAGGCCTCTTCCTGTGAATGCCTTGGTGTTTCAATTGCTAACTCACCAACCTGGGTCCTGTATGTTGGTAGCCAATATAATAGAAAAACAACATCTATACTTGCACTAACTTAGTGTTAAGTAGGAGTTAATGGCATTCATTTATCAGACAAGTTTTAGAGCTACAGAATCTCTTTGCAACTGAACACTGATGAACACTTATCTGTCGTATGCAGATTGTTTGAAAGGTAAGGTAAAAGATTAAACAAAAAAAAACAACATTAATGGCTGCAGTCTACAGTACCTATGCACATGCAGGCTGTGTCAGGACAAGCCAAATGGATAACAGACATCACCCCCTGATACACTTACTGCCAGTTACTGCCTTCAGGGTGTCACGCCATTGTTGTATAAATAGATTTCAAAGCTATTTTTGGTTTTGACCATTTTCCAGTTTCAAACCTATTGAAAACCTTCCCTGTCATTCCCTGTCATTTTTAATTGGACAGATTAGTTATTACCTCATACGTGATCTTGTTCTCTTTGCAGTTGTTTTACCCTGTGTTTTTAAGCATGCAGGATGACCTTCATTGCTATGGCATTGGTGGAAGTCCAAAACAAATTTCTTACAATAAGGGGCAATGAGTCAAATCTGGTATCTTAAATCTGATATGTTGTTTTTGTAATAAATGGGTGATCTTCCATCAGTTTTGCATTCAGTAGCCTTAAGTATTGCACACTTGTCATCTAAACATTAAAATACCATAAAAAGATCTGTACAAAACAAAGATGGACATGTATTTCATTTGTCCTCTGATCGTTCTAGTACAGTCTCAGTGTGGGAGTCTCGGGTTAAGACCTTTCCTCTTAAATGGAAAAGAACGTAAACAGGAAATGTTGGGAGCATATACCTGTTTAAAGAAAAACAATCCATACTGTACGACAGGAGGAAATTTCAGAGAGTCTCACACATAAACAGAATGTGCCTTAAATGTAGGAAAGTCGGCAAGAGCAAGGAGCTTTTATCTCCTGTAGGACCGGCTATGACGTACCAGTCTCTGGGAGTTTTGTTTATGGCTGACGGTTTGCACATCAGCCGAGAGATAAGGCTCGCACATTGTCCCACTCATTTCTCTGACTTCCTCAAGGCTGCAGAACCAATCTTCACACAGACTCTGGGAGAGCTTGCCTACTTTGAAGTGCAAACGGATGCCTTTTTTGGCAACTTCAAAAGGAGCAACTAAGCTTTCTTGCCTTCATACACACAGTTAAGAGTGGATTTAAAGAATATGTTGGATACAGCACAAAAGTTTTAGTTACAGTGACCCACTTATGTGCTAAAATATTGGTCTGGTTTGCAGCTTTGTCTTCTACTCTACATCTCAAAGGTTCACAGCACTGTTGTAGGAACATTTAAAGGTTTCAAAATTTTACCTGTCCAATGTCAAACTTGTATTAATGGACTTAATCTTAGTAATGGCAGTGACAGAACAGTTTGGCGTAATATGTTTAAAGATATGTGCGCCTCAATCTTTCAAGTCTTCTAAGACAGGCGAGCCATATTTTGTGTAGAGTATTGCCTACAAGTTGTATTGTATTTCAATAATAGAATACATTCTTTTTACAATATCCTCCTTTAAGTGATTCTTTAGTGCTTGATTTAGGGCTTGGCAGACATTCTGTGTAATTTGAAGAAGTTTATAGGCTGTCAACGTCAGAGCATCCGACTGCACAAAATGATATGAAATTATGTTAGCAGTATCGTCCTCATTTTAGACATGACAACTGTATGTCAAGGATCCAAAGTCTTACAAATACATACAACATATGAAGTCAAACGAAAGTGATACGCAAATGACTTCCTCGTTGGATCTGCTTTTTTGCTGAGTACTTAAATGATGCAAGGACAATAGACAGGCAGAGGACTCCTAGGAGAGAGAAATCCTCATAACAAACTACCAGTATGAAGCAGCACCCTCCATGCGCAAGACGTATGAGGGGAAGCGAGAAGAGCACCCGTGTGAAAGGGTGGTCAATGCACAGAGAGCTGCAGCTGATCATATCTGTATACACTGATTCCCCTATGCACACGTCCATTGCATTTCACTCCGGTTGACTTCCACCCGGGCCAAGGCAGAATGAAATGCTGTCAAGCTATTTCTGGTCACGCAGTTAGCACCCAGAATAATTCTAGCCATTGTGCAATGGTGAAGCCCTTCACCAAATGTCAGACATCACTGTCAGGGAGAGACAATCGGTAGTGACGACAATGTATCCAAACCAAACTGGGACAGAGGAAAGGGATGGTATTAGCGGGGTTGCACAAGTTTACAATGATTTGTGTTTGAGAATCTGGTGTTATGCTCCTAAAATATATAACCTTATGTAGGCTTTTGTTCTTTTGTGTGCAAGATTAACTTTGTCTGTTTATTTGACAATTATAAATCTTTTAGTAAGAGTTCATTTTTATAATGCAACAAAACACTTAAAAATAGCACGCCTTTTAGGACTGCTTCTTTTCCCTTTGCCAAAGGCACAGTGGTTGGTTTTCCTCAAATCTTTCTCAACGCCTTAACCAAATGAAAGCAGCACAGTCAAAAGACAGCATTCTGCACACACACAGACACCATATAGTACTTACTCATAGAACTCGGCTGCTGGTGTGAGCTTGTATTTGGCGTAACTCCCATTGCCCAGGACAGAGCCATTAATGTAGCGTGGGTCTGTGCAGTTGGGGCTGTTCCACTTGTTTTTGCAGTGAAACCAAGGTAGTACACTGTTGCAGGAGGAGAACAGGTAGTACAGGGACCAGGCTATGATGACGTTGTAGTAGAAGCCCACATACAAGGCTATGAGGATGACAGTGTAGCCAACACCTGGGAGAAATTGAATGATAAAAAATCATTGTCATAGTACTAGTGCAGAGTTCCCCTGGTACATCATAATGCAGCATAACATCACAAACCGGTTGGTTTTAATGGTCACCAATACTGACTTTGACTGATTACACATTAATTGTGCTTATTCACATCAGTTAATGTCCACCTTGTCACCTACCACTGACAACAAGGACTTCCAGATAAGTTAGTGTGTTTACACGCTTTTGTGCACATGTAGCAAAACAAAGTGCAGAGGGAGCTGGTAATGTGTGTTTAATGCTTCACCTTTGAACACTGGGCATATCCTCCACACTGTAGCTGCGCCTTGTCTGTTGTACTGTCCCAGAGCCAGCTCCATGTAAAAGAGAGGCATTCCGGCAATGAACAGGAAGAGAGTATATGGAATCAAGAAGGCACCTGGTGGTTGTAAGATCAAATATGCTTTATTAATATGTGAGGAATGGGGTAGAAAAGCAGAACAGCACAGTAGTTGCACAACATACCATGTCCCACTGCAGAATGGCATCTTACACCTTCTATATCAGAAAATGTACTTAAATCTATACAGTTTAATGATTTGGCATTCAGTAAACCACCACAACAGTAAACATTTCTTTATATATACTGCAAAAAGCTTGAGTGATATTCATTTTCACCTGACAATCAGTAACATTTTAGCAAGGAGGCAGTTAAGAGTCTGTGAAACATGATCATTTACTCACTCAGAAGTTAAGAATTAGGTTACACTAGGAGTTTAATGTAGGCCTAATACAAAACTCGTTTTCTACCGTAGCAAACAAAATCCTATGTTTACTATAATTACTATTATTGTGGATTTATGTTTGGGTAATTTCTTGTTTGAAAAAAAAAAAACAGGAATCTGGTAATAATGAACACCCTCATAAATAGTTGGTTTGGTCACGGGGAGTCGCATTATGCTAACAGAAATTATTGACACATTTACGCAAAAAAATGCTCTCTAAAAAACTGCTCTCATCTAGTACTTTACTCACCTCCGCCGTTTTTGTAGCATAAATAGGGAAATCTCCAGACATTGGCCAAGTCCACGGCAAAGCCAATGACCGACAAGAGAAAGTCTAATTTCTTTCCCCATGTTTCTCTGTCCGCATCCCTCTCGGACCGCGCAGGACATCTGCGAGGGCTGGGGGTTTCAATAATAGAGGAGTTGGTGTACTGGACCCCATTCTGGTCCTTCACCAGAATTAGTTCAACTTCTTTCTTTTCCACATTGTAAGGTTTCAAGGGGGCAACAGATGAGAGCTTATGTTCGGGCATAACTTGGATGTTCATCTTCTTGGCAACTTGAAACAAGGCGGCCTCGTGCTATCGCAGCCTCGAGGAAGAAGCAAAGTTGATGCGGGTGCCGCCGCTTTTCGCCTGGATGAATAGGATGCTGATGATGAAGAATCACGGTTTCCTCTAAAGCAGTAAATTTCCTCGTAAACTGGAGTGCGGGGGGTTGGAGTGGTGACCGCCGCTTTCATCAGCTGTAGGGAGATCAAAAAACAAGTTCAGGTAAAACGAATATATAATGTCAACATGTCAGCATACATTTTTTCCCCACATTAACATACAGCACATATTAAAGAAATGTTATAAACTATTACCGTTTCTCACTGTAATATACAAACAACGAACCAAGAATTTAAGGTGAAATGCAAAAGAAGCTGTTTAACAAGGTACCAAATGCCAACAACTTCTGAAGCAGAAAAGCGCGTCTGTCCTCTGTAACTTTTCACGATTGCCGCCCCGGTGTGCTGCGACCTCTATGATGATTAAGTTTGACGTTCAAACTTACCAGTTGTGTTAAAACTATTAGCTTAAAGATTAACATACACAAAGCCTGGTATTCGCTAAAGCAAACGAAAGCTTTTATGGATGACACACGAGAATGCCACATGCGAGTTGTAAGAATGAACAGGAAAGAAATCCATACTTGTGAACCTGACGGTACCTCTCCATGACCCGCTTCTGTTGCTGCCCAGATGGGTGTGAGAGACTGCCCATTCTGATTGAACTTTAAGACTCGCCTTCCTAAAGGCTGGAGGCGAAATAAATTAGAGCATTTAAATCTACATCCTCTCTTTCCACGTGATATTATATAATTTAACATTTTGATTTGCTTTCACCCCGGCTCCGTGGAACACAACCACCGATAGACTAAAGCAAGTAGGGGTACAGTAAGAATGGGCTGGGTTGCCTGTGTGTAAGAGGCTGCTGGAATCTTCGCTACGGTTACAGATAGACTACAGTGGACATATCACCAATATCTGGTGACTGATATCTTTAACTTTGGACTCAATCGACAATACCACAGCAAAGCTAAAAGGCAGCAACAACTTTTCCATAAGGGAAGCTAAACCGCGTATGATTTGTTTAAGGGGGCACGCGACTTTTGTAGTTAGCACGTAGTGGTAGCACATGAAAATATAGTAGGTCTCAGTGGCTTTAAAAATAAACATTGTTCTGCTAAACTAGTGCATGCACATCTCTGAAGTTCAGGAAAACACAGTGACGAATATTTTTTTCTTTACTTCACTTTACTTACCTGTTTCTTCTCTCTTCTCCTAACCAGATTGAATTATGTTTTTCTAAGAATCTGTAAAAGCATTGTGTTCTATGTGTAATCGAATTGTAAGCCAGCTTTAGCCATAGGCAGTGATTTCTATTAGATATTGTGGATCAGTTCATCCCATTAAAGTCAATGAATGTCCTCTTAAAGCTCTCCAGTGCTTCTTTTATAAAACCTTAAAAGGCGTGCTTTGGGTGTTTTGTTGATACTCCCGTGAAGATTGAATAATACATGTAATGTTAAAGCAAGGAACAAGGTTATATGGGTAATCTATATTAGCATTAGTGTATTTACTCCATGTGGGCTCTCATTTCAGGAAGTTGTCAGGTGGACTCTGGAGGTGACCTAAACAGGGTGCCACTGCTTCTTTCAAACAACATCCTCACCATTGAAACAGCTGTGCAAACTGGTGTACAAAACCAGTATGTTTGGGTGCAGTGACTTGCCAACAGTGAAACAGGGAAGCAGTGAGTCCATCGTCAGGCCGTGCCCCTGCAGACTAACTCCTTGGGGATTTGGGGTTTCATGAGGGGCGGCCCTGCAGAGCAGGTGTTCATCTACAAGATGGATGAAGATGTGATGTGATGCATCAGTGTCTTGCTCGAGGGGGGATGTTTGCATGACACCTTACCTCATACCACACATGTTCTGGACAACCTTTCACCCAAGAGGCAGTCTGGGGCCTGGTATCCCAAAGGAAGCTCAGCATGACTCAGCATTTATGCACTGCAACATGACTGGAAATACATGTTACAAAGGTAGTAGCGCTCAGGAAAGGATGCATCTCCAAGAATCATGCTGACAACAAATATCATTCATGTCACATGTAACCCAAGTGGTAGACATTTTACACAAGTACTCAATTAATGTCACATGTAACCCAAGTGGTAGATATTTTACACAAGTACTCAATTAATCTGACATGGTGACAGAGAGAGTGAAAAGCATGTGCATTCACATTCATGACACCTACGACCAAACAGAACGTGTCTCACCCTGTCTGTACCAGACACTGGTTAAAAATGCATGCCTAAAAGCAAATGCATCGTAGGTCTATGTGCCTTTCTCAGGCAGATTTGTGAAATTTAAGATGTGGAAGCTTGTTCAGCTCTGCAAATCCAGGCTATGGTATGTATATAAAGGATAAAATGATACAAATCTGACTGGCAAAACCTTGGTGACTTAAATATCTTTCTTTTGGGTTACTCCTAACCCAAACCCATCTATACTTTTGCTGTTAGCACCAGCACCTCTGTCAGATTTGGATTTGCCCTTGTTGTATGTTTGCCTTGTATGTCTACCCCCTTTCTTATTAGCTGTACCAAAATGCTGCATTCTAGCTGGCGCTTACCAGCAGCAGTAGCTGTGTAGGTAGCATAATATCTTCAGCATCCAATGTGCACTTCGCCACTGCCAGACTACAGGGGCCGCCTGTCTCCTCGGGGTACTTCTTTGCCTGGGCCAGATCTTTATCTGGAGAGAATAACCCTAATGAGACATGAAAACTCTCACCATTGACCAATGTCAGACCAGTGTTAAGGTTGCAAGTGAAGTTGTGCTGTGCACAAGTTGAACAATGCTGTTTTTTCTGTACAGTAATTACTGACATTACTGATAACATAACTGTGCTATGTTAGACCATGCCAAAGTTTTAAGATGCTCATAAAATTTAATGTGAACTCTTAGAGACCATATCAAGTATGAATCACAAAATTTAATAGTGTATATGGAAAAACATAGTGATTAATTAAATCTGTTAGCATAGCACAAACTAAAGTTTGCCAAACGTGTGTTTTTCCTGTATAACTGCACTATAGCTTTGCCAATAAAATCAGAGACATGCACGTTACGTTCAGGTGTTTGGGTACTGAGAAGAAACTTAAGTAGCTAGGTCAGTTTTAAATGTATTAACCTTTTTTCTGCTGGCTTTAAAGTGAGTTGTCACTAATATGTCTTGGTATAAGTCAGTTCAGATCACCACAACAAGGACTTGTAATTTCCTGTGCTTAATGGATAGCACTTGTCGTTTTTGTGTATTTCCGTCACTGGTCATTGGTCCAGTTAAACACGCTTGAGTATAGGGGTAAAACCAAGCCCCAGGGCATAGGGTCAAAAGGTCAGACATTTAATGACCTCCTTAGTGAACTTTACAAAATCTGTTTGGATGTTTCCTAGAGTTCCACTGATTATATATCTCTCATCCAGATCAATATCAGCTTCAGACATTACACTGAGGCCTGTTATTGTGTGCCTACAGAAAAGGGAAAGCAACTCCAGGTAACAGGTTAGTTATTAGGCAGTGCACTTATTACAGTTTACTACCTGGTTGCAAGAGGTTTTTTATATATTGGAAGGAAGTCCATAAGGGACTTTGGTACCATGCTTGTGCTTTCTAGATGTAGCACTGTTGATTATAACCTACCTGTTTAAAATGTTGTGTAAAACATTATGTTCCAGGCAGATGCATTGTGCATTTCACTCATCACTGGTGATCTAAATAAAGAAAACACGACAAGTATTGACAAATTCTCCAAGAATAGGATAACAAAGAATTACAGATGGTAATACCATTAAAAAATCATTAGGACCTGAAGTATTGTCATTCAAGGTAAAAGCTGGCAAACATGTTATATAAGACAAGCTATTTGTATGTCTGAGCACTGTGCCTAGAAGAATGTTTATGTGAATGCCATTAATTGATCTCTATCTGGGACGTACATAAATGACAGCAAGAGTAATGACTGGTGTAGAGGTTTCTGACCTTCTTTGAACTCGAGACTTTAACCACGATACCACCTCTTCACCCTAAAGAGTTTGGTTTTCTCTGAGTATAAATCAAACAGTGCACCTCAGGCCAAATGACCGTATGCTCATGAAAAACTATATCCTTTCCAAGCTGCCTAGATGCTGCTGGCTGTCGTTGTATTACTGTCTGCGATACACAAATAAACAAGTATTTTTGAAAAAAAAAAACCACACCAAAATAAACTACACTAATAACAGCTGAAAATCAAAGAGCAGAGATGAAATTAAATGGATGATACTGTTAAATATGTTTACTGCACATGTGAATGTGGTATGTAACAAGAGTGATGTTTGCAAAGTTTATGGATGCCTTATTTAAACATAACTCACTAGTTCTTTCCTTGAGCAAAATATTACAGTTTTAGGAGTACGAATACATAGAAACTGACTAGAAACAAGTGGATTTATAATTATTATTTTTTTAATTTCACAAAAACTATTTAACGTATTAAAGGAAGTCTTGCCAGAGGGAGAGAGTTTTGTGTGTGTGTGTGTGTGTGTGTGTGTGTGTGTGTGTGTGTGTGTGTGTGTGTGTGTGCACGCGCACTTTAACCCTGTTCTGTTCTCAGTGATAAACACTATTACGGTTAGGCCATGCTTGGGCCCTGTAATCTCACTGCATCCCAATCTCTCTCTCACACACAGATGTTGAGATCCAAATAAAATTATTAAAATGTGTGTGTGTGTGTGTGTGTGTGTGTGTGTATGCGCGCTTTGGGCCCTGTAGTCTTCACTGCATCCCAGCCTCTCCTCTCTCTCTCTTACACACAGCCAGCATTGGCTTTGTCCTCTCTTCATCTCCACCAACAATAAACACTATGGCTGTGCCAATACCCGCGCTGACCTGAACTTGGACACACTAAGAAGTTAGGATGTGGCCCTCCCAAAAAGATGTGGAGACAACCCATAACAAGCACTGCAGACAAAAACTTTGAAGCCAAACATTGTCTCTCTTGGCCTCACCTCCTCGGTATATTATGTTCCTGTGTTCATTTGTTTTATGCATTGAATTAAATTCAACAGGATATACTTTTTTCACCAATAATGAAGATAATAGACTTGGTGTCATCCAAGGTGTAAAGGAAGAGGTGACAATGAACACAGGCATACAGTTACAGACACAAACACACACACCAATGAACTTTCTGGTCCAGATCCTCATTGGACATGGTATGCTGGTCTAACCACTGTGGTCTCACGCCATAATATGTGTGGCATGGGCTGCCGTTCCTGTGTAAACAAGGCACACATGCAAGCGACACATGTCGAAATGTGACACGTCCCTGTGATAGAACATGCTGGCGGCCCCAATACCATCGTGGGCAGATTTGCCTCTTCATACTCCCTATATACATGCCCTTTGGTTTCTCTTCATCCCATACAAACCTTTCACCTTTCACTTCAGATTTCCTCCAAGTTGACTGAGGAAGAGCAGTAGGCGCGTCACTTGGGTGAGGAACGTGAATAAAAGCAAAAAAAAAAAAATCAGGGAGCTGAAGTTTGCAGACCTGTCTTTTATGTCTTGGTAGCCTCACAACATGAAATACAATCCCCACAATCATCACATGTGGAATGGGTGGACGTGAGACGAGACCAACACAGAGTGTACAGTGAGCAAATGCACAGAATGTCATAGACCTGTGTGGAATGGCTCTGCCTGCCAGTGAGAAGAGAGAGAGAGAGAGAGAGAGAGAGAGAGAGAGAGAGAGAGAGAGAGAGAGAGAGAGAGAGAGAGAGAGAGAGAGAGATTCAGACATGAAGTGACTGAAAGATATACAAAAAGAGAGACAGAAACAGATGGTGTAAGAGTGGGACAGATACAGAGAGGCAGAGTGAGAAAGATGGAGTGAGTGAGAGGGGGGTGAGAGACAAGGAGACAAACGAATAAGAGAAAAACAGAAGGCAGACATTCTATGTGTCCTCCCTAGGGGGGGGGGGGGGGGGGTACAGCACAGTGAATACTATACAGCAGCCCCCCGGCAGTGGAGAAAGCAGACCCTCAGAGGTAGAACTTGGGTGCTTTTGTGATTACAGCTATTTACCGAGCCATCAATTAGGCCATTGGGTCTGTCAATGGTGACCTTTTTCTACCTCTGCTCTGATTGTCTCCCCCCCCCCCTCGCTCCTCTGTTCCAGAAAAGTCCATCCTGCACGCACCCTGGTGCCCACACCTTTGTTTGGCGGGAGGGAGATAAAACCAGATTAAAGGCACTGATTGCCCACAATTTGACTAGACAGGCTCACCTCGGGCACTGGCGAAATGGATACGGCAATATCCAGACCAAAGCAAGAGGAGAGAGACAAGGTAGAGAGGGAGGCCAAAAGAAAAACACACTTTCGCTCTCCCTTTTTTCTCTCTCCCCCGACAACAATGTGACTTAATTGATGCCATGCCACCTCATCAATTGTGATTAAAATGAAATGGGCTCTTTGCGCTTGAAAAGGTTAAAACAAATTGAACGTGGAAATCACAGCTGGTAATCACAGCGTGTCCAACAGCAGGCTTTTAATTAACTGCGCCAGTCGCCATCATTCATCTGCTCATGTTTTAAAGTGTGTGTGTGAGGGTGTGTGTGGACAGGGCACAGAGGAGAACACCATTGATCTGGATGCAGAGATGTCATGTAGTCACGGGTACCTGTTACATCACAGGCCCCAGCCTGGACATGTTATGACGAATAGGACACCACACAAACTCATGCAACTGCCATGTATCCTTTCTATGATATGAATTTCATCCCTGTTTAATAATGAGAATTCAGTGAATAGCTTCATGCTGCAAGGCAAATGATACTGTGTATTTGCTTCAGTGGACCTCTACTGACATTACAGCAAGAAGAGAAAAACCCCTATTTTAAATGGATGCTATTAGCATTGTGACTGTAGTATGTGATTATGAGCCTTCACAGTACTTATGGCAGTGTCTCTGCTGTGGTCACTACTAAGGGGTCACTACTGACATACTCAGCAATGTCAGGTGTCTGTCCACTGACCAGTACCCAACCAGTGTGTCCAGTGACCAGAGGTGGGCAGCCCAGTTTCAGAAAGTGATGGTCCAGCCACATATTTGATACAGCCATTGACTAAATAAGCTGATTATAAATCACCACCATGGAGAGTTAGATACGCTATTAAGTGAAATCACCTTTTCACTATCCATGATGGTGCCATGGACGTGTGCCTTGGTGTTTTGGTGTGCTCTATTTTTCCTTCGGATTCTTTAAAATGCACAGATAGAACAAATACATTGTAGGTGCATACTCTGAGGCCAGCTCAGAGATTTGGTGACTTAGCTAAATAAGGGAAATCAGTGTAAATGGCAATCTTGCTAATTGCAAAGTATTATGGCCTCATCTTCTAGAAAGAAAAAAAACACAGGCCAACTACTTGCCATTTGCCAACATAATCCAGATGAGTAACCAAACACGATTTCAGGAATACTCGTTTTCCCTTCTTTGACACAAACTGGAGAACCTATTCCGCAACACTGAATGACATCAAAACATGTGCATCACTGTGTAGTTGAAAGCTTTGAACATTTAACCCCTATTGTTTTTCATCATTCCCCAGAAAGTAAAGTAAAGAACTATTTTGTCACAAAATCGATCTCATCTTCAGTCCTGCGCTAAAAAAAAATGGTGAAAAACAGATTGCTTTGTGCAGGCTTCTTGAGATTTGAGAAATGCATCTCACTGTGTGTAACATGGATAGATGCTGCCACCTGGAGGTTGTTTGTTGAACAGTCACATAAATCTAGGGGCAGCCTGAGGTCAACTAATAATATCACTGCAAACTTCAACACTTGTTTCCTGGAAAGGAATAAAAAGTTTGCGTGCTGTGTTACAAGCAAAACACAGACAAAAATACTCGCATACAAACAAGGGTGAAAAAAATTCAAAGATTTTATTGCAAAATAAGCTAAATGTGCTGTGTTAACAAAAAATCAATTATAATTGGCTCTTGCATGTGTAAGTAAATAACAATGCAGTACATTAATTTGAAACCTACCTCCCCCTGGTACGCAGGGCTTGTATGTCGGTACTGTTGCCTTTTTGCTCACAAATTGCCCTATTTTTTTCTGTAGTTGCTGGGCATTAGCCTACAAAAGCTGCAGGGATATGCTGCTGCCTCAGCAACACTGTTCTTAAATAGAAATGCAAATAGGAACAGATACAAAGCAAAACCTTTGATTACTGCCGACTTTTCCAAGCAAAGTCCCTGAGCGGAGAGGAGAGGGGAGGTAAGACGCACAGCACACGCTACGCAATCTCTTGGGCAAGTAACTCTAGTGGCTTTTTTTTTTTGTTTTTTTTTTTTTTTTTGTGTAGCTGCTCCGCCTAAGAAAATTTTGCAGCAACAGTAAGAAGTAATTATCTGCAAGGCAGCCAGTTAACTTTCCCATATTATGAAGAAAATGAAGCAAGCTTTGACAAAAACACAAGTAATAGTACTTTGAAATAAAATAAAAATCAGTAGCCTTTTCTGGCAGTGGGGGTCAAGGTCGAGTTCTGTTTTTTTTTAAAAAAAAAGCTTTTGCACTATTACCAGTGTTTGAGTGATAAAAAAACTACAGCACTGGCACCACAAGTGTTTTAAAGACACCTAGTTCATGACCATAAAAATAAAGCGCTTGGGGAGAAAAGGCATAATCATCTAAATTCAATTTACTTTGAATGCAAATCAATTCTGGATGTTCCAGTTACATGTAAAAGCAGTGACGACTAAAATGGCTGAAATCAGTTCCTACTTTTGAAAACTAAGTCCCATTTAAAAATGTGCTGACCTTTCATTCTATTCTTATTTATGAAGGGGCACCTTATCTCTCTACAGAAGGGCCTTTCCTCCTAAGGCAGATTGTTTGAAGAAAAAAAAAGAGGGGGGGGGGGGGGGGTTCCATAAATCTGGCTGACCTCTTTTACAGCTGTCTGGCAACTCCCCACATGCCAACTCAGTCATAGTTCCAAGTGGTTCGGACTTCTCAGATCAGTTCTATTCAGTGCACCAGAGAAAGAGGGAGGTGCCACACCTTCCAACAACACATCTCTCCCCCCCCTGCCTTAGTCCTCCTTCTTGTCGGAGGTGTTCTCCTCCGGGGTCTCGTCTGTCTGTGCACAGGCGAAGGAGCTGAGGAAGTCGCTGTCCTCAGCCTGGAGGGCCTGGTAGCGCTGCAGCTCCAAGTAGGTGGTGAACAGTTTGGCGTACTGCGGATGCTGCAGGGCAAACGACCGAAACTCCGCTGTGGGGAGAGAATTAAAATTAGCCCAGCTGCACATAGGCCTAAGCTGTGTGTGTGTGTGCATATGTAATGGCTAAGGTTTGGGATTTTGGAAGTTAAGAGTAAAGAAATAATTAAAATGGTTGTAGCCAGTGAAATGATGACTATAACTTATAGTTCTACATTTTTAGATGATAAATCTGCAAAGCAAATTAAGTAAGTAACTAGAAAGATGACTTGTTATATGCTACCATCTAATGCCATGTATTGGTATTAACAGAAATACCACTCACAATAGGTGATGCGGCCAGACCCATCAGCATCAATGTCCTTAAAGAGTTTGGTGACATTAAGGTCACACACACCCAACGTGGACCGCAGCAAACTGGCAAATTCTTCCCGACTGATGGTTTGATCATTGTCAGTGTCAAAGAGCTGTTCACAAAATGATGACAATAGCTTAGTGATGCATTCTGCAATTGTCTTGCCTTCATAAAAAAACTTCAACTAAAAACACACTGAACATCTTATCTGATTTTTTCACTGTATTCCTTCTCTCTACTTTTGTATGCTATAAACTTGGACAGTAATTTTGTACCAAAAATAATGGGGGGAAAAGAAAATTGTAGAGATACTTGTTTATAATACAACCAAATACTACTATAATCTAGGGTTGATTTCATGCACCTTGTAGTACACAGTTTAATCTTAGCTGTCAACTTCTGTAAAACTGGCATATCTGTTTCATAAATCAATACAGAAGTTCTGCTTTTTAAGTGCATGTTTTCCTTCACCAGCAACACAGATAAAGTGATATACTGTAGGATTACAGAAATAATAATGATGGCATCCCATTACAATATGATTATTATTACATATTATTATGACATTATGTAAGCAGCGCTGTTACCTCAAAGGCCATTTGAATGACCTCTTCAGAGTTGGCAGGGCGGCATAAGACGGTAACACCAATTACGTACTCTCTGAAGTCAATGGTGCCGTCCCCATCCTGCACAAAGCAGCGGGGTAAGTGTTAAGATGTGAAACGTGATGTAGAAGATGAGGCATTTGGAGCTTTTTTTAATTCAGCAACCCTTGCTGATCTGCTTAGATACTTGGTACCAGGGCACAGGCAGCATTCTGCCAGCACATCAAAAGATAAAAATACCAGAAGATAACACAAAAGACAAACACACATTTATACTTGCTCACACGTACGCACACGCAAGCGCATGCACACGCACGCACGCATACACACCCATAAACAAACACACACACACCCTATCGAAGAGAGCAAACAGCTCTTGCAGGGCGGGTGTGACTGGAAGCTTGAGGTAGTCGGCAAACTGCTCTATCTTGATGCGGCCGCCCTTACAGGAGTTGGCAATGGCAGCAAAGCTTTCAAGCTCCTTCTGGATATTCTCCCACTTCAGCCTATCAGAGACAGAGAGAGAGAAAGAGATAGAACACCTTTCAAATGAAAATCACATCAGATCAGTCACCAGCAGCAGAAGATACCTATATCTCCAGCCAACAGCTTGGGCATCAGATCTGGACAACACAGGACCTTAACAAACAAAGTTAGCTCCCTTTAGATTGGCCTCAATTTGGCAAATATGGCGGTTGAAGAGCATGACATCTTTGTTGAAACATTTTGAAATAAAGTTTGCGTGTCAATCCAAGTTAGTAAGTGACTTCCTATTGATCTTGCATCAACCTCTTCTCTATAAATGAGCTCAAGGAGATTGCCAGCAACGATAAAGAAGAGGGTGGGTGTGAGTCAAAATTGCTGCACCAGTTTTAGTCTTTGTGTGCAACCCACATAGCTACCCAACACTCTGTGACCAATAGTGTTAGGTGTTGCATTTGTAAACAATACCGCCATCACCCTTTCCACACAATGTATAATGTTCTACTTGTAGGTGTTACCAAATGAATATCCCAACAATGCCCATTGCCCATCTGACTTGGCCATAAGTGACTGAATATGACTAGAGGCGTCACATTCAGAAAGTGGAAACCCTGTGATCTACTCTGTCTGCCTATGTTGTTAACACAGCTAATTTTAATGTCAGTCAGCAACTGTGAGCAGGTGTGGTGTAAAGTGTTGCTGTTGAGAGCAGGTGTTGTAAAGTGTTGCTATGGTGACTGAGCAGGTGTGGTATAAAGCTCAGTTGTGGCGAGCAGGTGTGGTGTAAAGTGTTGCTATGGTGACTGAGCAGGTGTGGTGTCAAGTGTTGCTATGGTAGCTGAGCAGGTGTGGTGTAAAGTCCTGCTGTGGTGACTGTGACCAGTTGTGGTGTAAAGCTCTGCTGTGGTGAACTGGTGTGGTGTAAAGTGCTGCTGTGGTGACTGTGACCAGGTGTGGTATAAACTGTTGCCATGATAACTGTGAGCAGGTAAGGTGTAAAGCGCTCCTGTGGCAGCCTTACTCAAGCTTCCTGCTGATCTTGGTGAACTCCACAAGGCCGGCCTCCATGGGCAGAGTCAGCTCCCCAGCCGAGATCATTAGCCTGCAGTCCTCAAAGGTATGGTCTGTTATGGGGATTGCCAGGGCTCTGCACATGTTGTGAAAGAAGACTAGTGAGCACACACCACTTCCTCATCTTGCTCGTTGTAATCTGTTCTTGTTCCTCTGCCTACTTTCTCAATAGCCAGTGTGAAGATCTGTGATGATAGAAATCTGAGATAACACAACGTGTTTGCATGTTACGTCATTTGGTGCACTGGCTGCACAACTATTACTTCAAGTGTAGCAGCATGTCTTTTCCGCAGAACCAAACCCAAGCACTTGTTTTTACATCAAGTAAAATAAATAAAACCAAATGATCTTCACTCAAGAACATATTTCTATCTTGTGTGCACAAATGGACAAATGCCACATGTCTCCGTGAACACAATGAGCATGCTATTTTTAGCAAAGGAAAAGGAAAAGGGTCAAATTAAAAAAAAAGAGGAAATATGAGATACTGCCGTACTCTGCCATGACTGCGCGCACTTTCTGTGCAAACAGAATGGGGCTTTTCTTCTCAGCCTCAGTGGGGACTTGAGGGGGCAAGAACTGCAAAAGAAAGCAAAAGGCTGCACATGTCACTGGTTCTTACACAAGGCAACACTCCTACTTTTGCAGACTACAAACACAGCTAGTCACTAGTCATGCGTGGATGTCACTTGTACGTTTCCAAGCAAGAGAGGCAGAAACAAAGAAGGGTAAAGGAGGGAAGTGTGTGTGTGTGTACGTATGTATGTGTGTGTGTGTGTGTGTGTGTGTGTGTGTGTGTGTGTGTGTGTGTGTGTGTGTGTGTGTGTGTGTGTGTGTGTGTGTGTGTGGAGGGGTGGGTGGTCTAACCTCAATTTCCACAGTTGTGTAGGGCTGACACAGAGTGAGAAGAAGCAGACTTCCCCTAAAACACACGCACGCACACAAACAGCATGTGATCACCTTTTACATCTATCTCTCTGTCTCTCTCTCTTACACACACATACGCATTGAGAGAAGTGTTTTTTTTACAGGTTCTGATGATCAAATTATACTGAACTTCATTTAGCAACTTAGAGACTTCAGACTCAGGGTTGCACCTATCTTAGTCCACAGAGCTAAACCCCAGAGAGCGAGCATTTCAGCTTGTGAACAGTTATAAGAAGTTTTAAAGAATGTTATTTCCAACAAACTGTATTTTTGATACAGAGCAAGTAACTGTTAGGTAGTTTTGAGTAGTGAGGAAAAAAAATGAAAGTACATACGAGTTGGGGCCTTGCCATGTCCATGTCACATTGTCCTTTGGAGAGAATTTGCGCATTTGTTAATCAAATATAAATAGATGTTTTCCTAATGTAGATGTTTTATGGCTTGTTTCATATTGAGTGTTAGTCATTTCAGGCTTAGCCTGTCATACTGACCAGCTTATTGGGGTATCTCAGGACCACAGGTTGGACAGGAACACCAGGGATGAAGGCACCTATGGAGGAATTGGTAGACAGACATACAGTACTTAAACACACAAGCATGTACACGCATACACTTATGAACACACGCAACTGCTGGTCTAGCATCTACAACACACACACACTTGCACAAACACTTGCACCCACACTTGCACACACACGTATGAAGATACACAACTGCTGGTCTAGCATGTACAGCTACAGTGTCTAACTGGCATGCAAATGCAAATGTGGATGCAAAAAAGCTCCACTGATAAGTTACTGGTAAAAACCGCAAAGAATTCTCACCACTCAAAGGCCAATGAAAGTGTTTGAAAACAAATTTTGTTCTGATGTGATCTAACGTGTTTTTCCGTGCTTGAATAGGTTTTTTGTGTCGTGAACTGTCAACGTCATGAGGGGGAGGTTAATTTGGGTTACCATTTTTAGTCTGCCGCCTGGGCTTTTGTCTAACACTGCTGACCACATCAGCAAAGCTGCTGCATGAGCGAGTAGAGAACAACGACCTATGTGAACTATACTCAGCACAGCTGCAAAAACCAGCTTACATCCAATGAAATTTACACACAAGGACCAAATATCTACAGCTTCTAGAGTCTGGAGACATTTTGAGTAAATGTTGAAACTGATTATGAAATTCTTCCGTGGGCATACTAATCCCATAACTCTAAAATGTAAATTGCCAGGTAGACTTAATTTCATCTACCTGGTATACCTGACCAAACCTGACCATAATAAGCGTGTGTCTGCTGGACATGTTTCAATAAATCAATAAGAAAAAGAAAGAGTGCGGTCCTTTGCAGCTTTTTACATGTTTGGTTTTTTGACTCGCACCCAAAGAAACTTCCTTATGCTTGGGAGTTGAGAATGTCTGTTGCTTGGACCTTCATAATACCACACAAAGAACTGAAACTTTAACAGGAAATTACAAGCTTGGCTCTATGCAATGTATGCATTTCAACATTCTCACTGGCTGCTTCCAGAACATACCAAGAAAACCTACTTGTTTTGCACATCAACAATGCTAATAATGTTGTTGCTCACCTTGTTTGAATGTAATGAGACAAGATCGGTTAGTGCACGTCCCCTCAGGAAATATCAAAACCTGCAATCAGTACACACCATCAGCGCAATGACACTTGCATACAGCACACTCCTTAACTTATCAAGTGTCATTAAATGTTGCAACTTTAAAAACAACCTGCTTTTCAACAGAAAAAAATACACTTAGGATGTGAAAATGAGGCCATTTATGGTAAAATAACCGAGGTTTGGTAATATCCTGCAGGCAATAATGTGTAATTGGCTCCATGTGACAACTCTAGCAAGTAATGGGTGGTGTGCCTTGATCTTGTTTGTGTGACCAACACCATCACTCATTCGGAACAACAGCACCATCACACATTTGGACCAATAGCAAGCCTGATTAAATGTGTGTGCCTTTGAGCTCTGGGCTTGAGGTTTCTACTACAACTACAACATGACTCACATATGTATAGCAACTGCAGGTAACACTTTAAAATAACGACTCCCTATAAATCATGCATTATTGTATGTGTTAACTCTTAACACTTCGTTCATCATTTATCAACCTTTATTTTCGCATTATTTCCAATCAATAAATCATTTTTAAACATATTTTTCTGCTTGTCTGCTTTTCTGGCTGTCTGTATGAAAGAAGATTATATATTTTTTTGCATGTGTGCAACTCCTTTCTTCTTTTATACAGACAGACAGCCAACAGATAAGCAGACAGAATATAAATGTTTATAAATGATTTATTGATGAAATAATGTGAAAATAAAGGTTAACAAATGATGAACAAAGTGTAAAGTAAGAGTTAACAAATACATGTATACATAATTTATAGGTATTAGTTATTCCAATGTGTTAGCCAACAGCATAATCTCCATATAGTATATGGAGTATGTAATGAATGATCACTAAAAATATTCAAAGTTTAACACAAGATGAGAACAAGGTTGTGCTACAGATTGGAGAGTGCAGACTATAAATGTGCACAGACAGGGATCAAGCTGATGAACTGACTGATGAACTGGATAGGTGTGATTACTGATGAACCCATCCTACTTAGAACAGGTGTCCCAGACTTGCAAAAAAAAAAAAAAAACAGGACATAAGGAAAACAGACCTGTGGCCAGACTCCTCCTGATGTGGACCTGCTCTCGATCTCTTTAATGGTGTTTTTGCGCGAGTCTGGGTCTTTACGGGAGACCAGCACAGGCTGAAGACAGCGTAGGAACCCTATTCACAAAAACATAAAACATACGGACACACAAAACACACTAAACTGAGTTGGTTTTCAAAATAGCTTGAAAACATCCCCTCTACTAACAACTTCTGCACATTTTACAAGAGAAAATGGTCAACGGTCATGTTGTGAAAAACCTTGCAGCTGTTGTGAACCCGATGACGCAACCTGCTTCTCGTTCCCCAATGCCATAGCACTTAACAAGCCACACAACAGCCTAACTTCAACTTACTGCCAAAGATAGGTGTGGACAGGGTCTCCGACCGGGACACCGTAGAGGGGAGGCCGGCGATGATGCACACAATGGCGTCGAAGAAGCTTGAGTGGGGCGCCACGACCAGGATGGGGGCCTCAGCGCTGCTCACCTGTCGGCCCTTCAACACCACCCAGAAGCCAAGGCCGAAGAAGTACATCCTGCCCAGAGCAGCGATCACCGTTCGACATATCAACCTGCGGGTGCATGTATTAAAATGTAACGAAATACACATTAGGAACTTCACTGGTTGTGATCATCTGTACAGGCCGGTTCAAGTTATCCAAAGCAGAATAGAGACTCTGGTTGTGTACTGCTATATATAAAAAAGTTAAATTATGTTTAACATTTTCATAATGTATTTCCTTGTTTTACAGTTATGTTGCAACAGTATCATATTTTAGCGATGAGCAACTTTATGATTGATCATTTGCCATCCTTTTGCTTCAGCTACAATTGTCACTTTGCTGTCAAAATACTAACAGGTTACCAACTTACACCATTACAGGATAAGTACTTGGCAGACGTAGGTTACAGAAACTGTATGAGTAAAAGCACTCAATATGTACCTTCGCCATCCTGTCATGGGCTCCACCGCACCTTTGAGGGGCCTTTTGAAAGTAACTAATGTAGCCAAAGGCCATGTTAGGAGGACCACCACTATCAAGAAGAGACACCGAAGAGGCAAGAGCACTAGCCCAAAGAGTGCACACTGGAGAGAGAATACAGAGAGCTGTTAGGCAGGACGAACCCACCCAGAAACACCACTCACATGTCTCGGCCACTTTACATTCCCATAGGCTTAAACCTTTCACGCAATAGCCATTCGCATTAATGAACGTATCTAATTACTGTGCCAGCTGATGGGAGGGGGAAAAACCTTCACTAAACCTTAACAGAGAGATTTAGTGGCTACACAGTTATGCTCATTGTTAGGGTTTCAAGCGGAATGAGCATTACAGGATTAGATTAGGTCGGAAGATATGGGCAGCGTCAGCAGTAGTTTACAGCGTACAATTAATTAGGCTACTAATTTGAACAAAGAAAATGCATGTGCGTTGAATTCAATCGGTACTCACTTTAATTTTGTCGGCCTTGGTTAATTTGTGTTCATACACAAATGGATTGACAACCGCCGGAAGAAAAAGGGACTGTTGCCTCGGCAGAGCAAACACTCTCTGCGGCGGCATCGTCACTGCTTAACTTCAGTTCAAAGAGGTTACAGATGATGACAGCGGGAGTCTTTCTCAAAGGTCAGCGCACCATCTGCAACCATCCAATATCTTCGATGCGCACACTGTGCACATCGCGAAATTTGCGCATATCCTAGTTGTACATTAGGGTGCTAGCATGAAACAGATCAGAGGAAAACAGTAGTGCCTCACTCCTTAAAAGCCCCTCCTCTCTCTCTCGAATCTAATCCTGGTTTGAGATGCAGTTAACAAATCAAGTGGAACTGAGGGCGTCCTTACGAACGTGGAACGCGTAAAGGCCGCTTGTATCAGAATCCTAATTAGCCTGCATAACGACTGGTCTTTTGAATAAACAAAACAGTATTGGACTGCAGCCTGGTTAGCGTTCTTCCGTTTTCGCACTGGGAGCTAAATATTGCAAACCAGACTAGAGGAATCACTGCTCAAATTTCCCATGTGCGCCCTCTATGATACTCCTCCAATCTGAAAATGGCGACGGGTTAATAATGGAATCAAACATATCATACGGATAAACTCTCAGCTCATAGGGATAGGCTACACTTCCAGCCATGAGCAATGGTCCAAGGACATTGGTGTGACGTGTGGTCATATCCGTGCATGCTCAGTTTACTCGTTTCCCCGGTCAGGTCTTCAACGATTATAGCGTTTCGCCACAGGATGTCACTATAAGATAAAGTGCTCTGACAGAGAAACGAGGTAAATATAGCACATACTTTGAACCATTGCTCAGATATACCATGAAGTTAAAAACCCATGACACTGGTAAGAAAATACATTGATCATCTTAAAGCATCAACTTCAGTTGGGGAACAGATAAGATTCTTCATCTTTATTTTTTCCAACAACGTATAGAGACAAAGTGCACAAAGCAAACAACTTACAAATTAAAAACAAACTGTACTGTCAACTCCAGAGTAAAAAGACAAAAGTAATTATACAAAACGATTATTTCAACTAAAAACTTCATGGTACTTCCTTGTCATGACTCCATCATGCACCAGACCCTATACAATCCTCAGGCAACCCGTGCCGTGAATCTATAAGCACCATGATTATATAATCTAACAAGATATTATGGACTGACTTAGACAGTAATTTGGTCTCCATGTGTACAAAACACATTTATAAAAAAGTGCTTGCCTGTAAGCAATAATTGTGAAATATTTGTGTGTCTGACATTTACTACACAAATATAATAAATCATTTTGTGATGAATACATGAACCTCTTACAGAATTGTAACAAAAAAAAAAAACGGATAGTTTTAAACTGTATAAATTCAATCACATAATATGCATAATCAGATATATCTTACGGTAAAGCATCGTATGCTTTGTATGTAACTGGGACATACCTGATGTCTCTGAATATGTGATGTGGAAGTAGTTTATCATTCAGGAGTGGGGAACTTCAGATCAAATTAATTCACCTTCAGCATTACAAGAAAACAGCAAATATCACACAGTAATATAATAAAAAAGACTTGTAAGGTTCATCCAGTTTGCCTATGTTCAGCTTGCAAAGAGGGTCTAAAGAATTATCACTACTGTGACTGGGCCTTCTGGCAGGCTGGGTGGCAGGTTATATTAGTCGATTGGTAGTTACAGTCTTGCGAGTGCTTGGGTTGTTGCTGGGCGAGATTGCCATGGTAACATGGTTTGTGATGACGGTGGACTGCACAATAGGCCAGGGTCAAAGGTCATCACAGAACGCCAGTGGCTGTGTGTCCAGCCATCACTCAGCAGCGCAGCCAGTCTGTTTTCACCTCTCCCACTTTGGTTATTTTCAGACTGCTGTCATCCAGCTTGAGATAGTAGGAGTCCTTGAAAAAGTAGCTGTGACCTGTGAAAACAGTGGAGAGATACACATCAATTCACACAATACTGTTCCTAGATCATTTTCTCTTTATTTTAAAATTTCTGATTTTGTTTTCTCTTACGGTTCAGACCCAGAAAATAAATATCGCTATTATTTCAAGAATAAAAAAATGAATATGAATCTTCCTCAAAGAATACCCCCTAGGGTGCTTGGGTAAATTCTAGGGGGTACGCAAAATATGTAAATGGTTTCAAAGTCCTGACTAGCAGGACCAACTGCTACATGCTATATGGAAGAGGATCTTACTCAACTGCTGTATTATAATGCACTAAATAATATGTATTACATTGTTTTGGTTATGCAACAATAATTTTGCTAAATTATTCATTGTTAAAGCAAGCTGTCGATGATGCAGGAGGTACTCAGTAGGACGTAGGGGGTACGTGGCAGTAAAACGTGGCAGTTAAATGTTGTGGTAACTACTGTGCTGGAGTATTTTCAAGTGGTTCATTGTGTCATAGTGTCTTGCAGGGCGACTGAGAGACAGGCTAACTCCCTTAATTGCTCTAGTTTTGTTGTTTCATGTTATTATCGGTCTGCACACAAAAATAGCGTCTGCTATGAAAATGTCCTACTACACTGCTGAAAACAGTAATCAGACAGGACAGCCGATCCAGGTTTCACAGCTGCTTGATGGACACGTCCAAACTTTGCACTTAAGTAACTTTGCGATGAAGCATTGATTGGCACGCTTGAAAGAAAAAAAAAAAACAGCTAAAGCTAAAAATGTTTAGTATATGTGGTGCTTAGCGACTGTGTTATGGTGTCTTTGCCTTATAAAACCTGGGAGGTCTCCTAAGGTCTTTCGATGCTCACATAAAATCTAGGTGAGCATTAAACACAAATGAACAAACACAGCTCTGCTTTCCTCACTCTCTCTCTACCCACCCCCAATCTCTCTCTCTCTCTCTCTCTCTCTCTCTCTCTCTCTCACATCCCATCCCCACCCCTTTTTTGTTTTTTTTTTTGCTTTTTGTCAGCAGTCGCCAATCAACAGACAGGCCCATGCAGGAAAAATGACCTAAGCCCTTGAAGGGTTATGGTGTTTGTGGGCCCCGCTCTGTGTTGTTGGAGGCCCGGTGCCAGCTGTAATGGGGCTGTCTGAAGTTGCCAGGAATGCTCAGCACGGCTCCAGCCAGCCGGCTCCCTCCGACGGGACCAGCACAGACCCGGACTGCAACAACAAGTGGCCTTTCGCTGGGCTACACTCGGCCCACTTACCGTTCTGGTTCAGGCTGAAGGCTGCATCTATGTTGTCTGGAATACCGTTCCAAGCATCTGCTATGGGCTTGGGGAAGCCGGGATCCATCTTACTCTTGGCCTCGTTAAACCTGGGGGGTTAAATGAAACATTGCCGTGTGTGCTTGATAATTATTTGATGAGGGAGGTGCATCGGATATGATGTTCTTTTGTGGCAAAAAGGGTCAGCTATGAATACATTCAAACTAAGCCTTACCTCCAGAACCTGTTTCCAGCAAACAGGTAGGTCTTCTTGCTCTTGCTGAAGGAGAAGGCTGCATCAACGTTGTGAACATCAGATGGCAGGCCAATGGATGATAGGCTCTTTGGATAACCCCTCTCCAGTGTGCTACCTGAGTAGATATAGATCTCATCCCCTGGAAAGAACACAGAAACGGTTAGCATAACAAAGGCAGAAAAAAGAGTGCTTTGACTGTTTTTTTTAACAATGATGGATTTGTGATCCAATAAATCTGTCTCCCCTGACTTACACCGTTCCTTGGCTAACATCTCTCCTAATATAACAAAATGTGTACAAATTACCTCTGAAGCCTGGGGAAAATTTTAAATTATGACCACAAAAAAATAGTTTCTTTTTTTCTGCTAAAAATAAAAAGTTAAAAAAAAACTGACAGTATTAATCAATTTTGACATATCCAAATAGGCAACATGAAAAATATGACCTCACTGCATGATAATTCGAAAAAGGACATGCTTGTCATTTACATCTCAGTAAAGTTAAGTAAATAAAAAAGAAATCAAATAAATAAATAAATGCGACCAGAAAGAGCTTTTCTTTCAATTTCTGTTGAGAGGAACCTTTCCTGAGACCCATGGAAATGTCTTTAAGAACCATGAAGGGAGGCATGCAATGCATGGCAACTATTTAGCACAAGCCACAAATATATCAAATGTCTGAAGGAGCGTAAAAAACCACACTCTAATGGTGAAACCAGGCCATTCACCCATGGCCCACAGATTACGGTGTTGATTTATATGTCACAGTTAGCTCTAAGTGAAAGGAAATGTATAACGGCAAATTCCACCATATACTCATTAGCAATTTCTTACGTAAGGGGAAATGTGACGGTGTAAGTGATATCGGAGCAGAGGTAATGTGATTTGAGGATTGACAGTGGTTCAGTGCAGCTGGGTCTGCTTTAGCCTAGTGTACCTGCGAAGAACACAGTCTTCTCCTCCAGTGGGTTTTCATAGGCGGCGTCTATCTTCTCGGGCAGCTCGCTCCAAAATGTGGCCACCAGCATAGGCCCTGTGGGCTTGGACATGAAATTGGCAGACCTGAAAAGGAACCTGGAAAATACACAGAGAGGGAGAGAGAGAGAGAGAGAGTCAATGAGAGAGATGGAGGCCAAAACGACAAGGCAAGGAGAGATATAAGAAGGGGGTTGGGAGGATGAGGAGGAGGAGGAGAAGGAGGGGGAGGAAAGATAGAATAAGTATCGGATAAGGAGGGAAAAAATTGAATAGGGGGAAAGAAAGAGAGGAAGAGTGCAAAAGGAGAGAAAAGCAAAGCAAAAGACAGAGGATCCCAACTGGCCACAATGGCGTGATTCATGGGAGCATCTGGTTCTCGTTATGGCTGGAGGTGCCGACGCCAGCGGAACAAGCCTGCACTTGCCCGGCTTTCCAATATGAAGTGCAGGCAGAGCTACAGCAACAGCGGCAACAGCAGGATCCACTTCCCCCTGCTCCTTTCCACTGACCTATTTTCTAAAAGCCAAAAAGGATTTTTTTTTTAACGAGTACAGATAAGTCGTTGCACTGTAGTCACTTCATGCATTGCTAATATGGGGATTTTCAGGAACACTTTATTTTGATAGCCTGGATTTAGGTGACATCGCTATTCAGCAAATATTTGGCTGTCCACGACCTGTCAGCTAACCTCAACTCTCAACTGTCAGCCTAAACAAACCATGACCTAACCCTTACCTTAAAAAAACAACAACAAGAAAAAAACCAAATGAAAATAAAGTAAAATCAAACAAATAACAACAAAAGTAGTTCATGCCTATGCTCTCTACCTACATCCTGTAGCTTGTTCCTACCTATGATACTCCTCATAGCCCTTTTCCAAGCGCAGGGCAGGTAATGTCAGACATTTTAAAGCATTTTTAATGGGAATCATAAATGATTTGGTCTCACCACGTATCCACATGTTTTTGCAATTATTTTAGAATGTCTACATATAGACATTTCAGGTCTTTTTGTTGGTGTTGGAGTTTTTACGTTTTACCTAATTTCTCCTAAGTTCTTTCAACATCCTATTTGTATTGCATAATGTTAGTAATGCATTACTTCATGTTTTAACTGTTAACTGTTTTTGTTTTATCTTTAGCGTATAGGCTACATGTAAATTGTTGTAAGTCTAAACATATAAACATGCCAATGAGTGCCACAGTTGTAGAACTCTCTCTTTGAATCATCAGAAAAACTGAAGAGTCTCAGAGTCCCATTTCTCCTTGACTTCTTACCAGCAACACCGCACAACCTCTCCTCAACTGTGCTTCAACCTAAGCTACCCTACATGAATAAAGCAAGGGAACTGGCTCTGGAACAACAATTGTTTCTACTGAACTACAGACATCAGAGGAGCAGCTCCAAAACACCACACCCAATGACTTCCCAGAACAGCTAAGTAACAGCGAAAGGCTGTACTCATCTTTCTCATGCACTTCTGTTCGCTTGCCAATGAAAACATGCATGGGCAGCACAAAGATTGGAGACCTCAGGCGTTGTGGAATGGCCGATGTGAAAAGCGAGACCTGACAACTTTGCTTTTGCTGTTTCTTCACCTAAGAGTGTTAATGGATGTCAGTCAAGATGGCTGCATATTAAAAATATATATGCTGTTCATTTATTTAAAACTATGATCATATCCTACTTAAGGATCATAACCCATTCTGTGAATGGTGCAGAAAAAAACATCCTCTGTTTGACGAGCTAAACATCTGCAGACTTCAAACCCAGCTGTGAATATCTGAACTCTAGAGTCATTTTCCTCCCTGAAAACTGAGACTGTGAGCCTTGTCCCAAGAAGCCCTTTGGATACAGAGCATTATGCATCAGTGTAACTTCTATCTGGTGGAATTTAGATTCCCTTGTCATTACCGCTCCAGTCACTTCCAACGCACGATCGTCATAAGAGATCGTGTTTTGACAGCATTGACGTTTCTTCAGGGAAATTACTCTCCAGTTCTGTTAAATGTCTTTTCAAGAGCATTTGTTAAATATACACCTGCATTACGGAAACTATTTTGAAATTCTTGAAATAAGCAAGGCGTATGATATGGTGTTTTATTAGTTAGGAATAAATGATTCAATCACCCTTTTGCTACATGTTGCAACACTTGCTATGTTTGAACTGAAACAGAGATAGGAGATTAGCCCCTTTTCCCCTTCAAATCGAAGACTTATATATATAAATATATATATAACTGGGCATCTTCATTATTTGATTTTTACGAGCATTAAAAACAAAACAAAATAGGTCTCTATACAGTGTCACACCACAGCTGCAGTGGATGCATTCACACCTTTAAGTAATCATAAGCCTGATTATTAGTCAGGGATGGGAAGGCTCCAGCCAACTTTATGGCAGCCCAGAGGCCTAATAACACAAACAGTATTTACAAACCAGAGGTAGTGAGTCACTGTCTGTTTCCCGTCAGAATGACGCAGGAAGCAAACGTAACCTGCCCTTATACCTGACGACCACTCGCTGCTTGTGTCCGGCCATGCACCGGTGATGTGATGATACACAGCGAACCACTGAGAGTTAGAGGCCTAATTCGGAGTTAAAGCAGCGGTTGTTTTGCTGGGCTTGTGGGTGGTTCTTCTCCCGCCTCCAAAACGTACGATCGAAAAGGGTCGCTGGCGCTCGGCATGAGAGCAGCTCTTTGAGTCCGCGGCCCACAGAACTGTTTGTTTTGGATGCAATTCCATAATGGCTACCACAGATCTTACAGTATGCTTACCTCAAAAGTAGGAAGGGCCAGTGCTGGCAAATAAAACCAAAGGAGTGAGCTGCATAGAGATGTCTTTTAGGAGCAGTGGCTAAAGCCTCTCTTTCTTTCTATCTTTCTTTCTCTCTCTCTCTTCTCTCTCTTTTTACTTTTTTTTCTTTTTGGATGTGTGTGTGTGTGTGTGTGTGTGTGTGTGTGTGTGTGTGTGTGTGTGTGTGTGAGAGAGAGAGAGAGAGTCACCTTGGGCTGCCTCTGAGTGTGTGTCTGTGTGTACATGTGTGTGTCTGTGTGTGTCTACGTATTCATGTATATGAGGGGAGTCTAAGCAGGATACCAGTTTATTTGGGTTAACGGCTCCCCTGAAGGTCTGTCTTAGACAGAGTTCAGCTGTTGTGGTGAATTGTGTATGCGTTGTGCAGCTGGGAATAACAAAGACTCATGCAGAGTTGAAGCAGGAATCCTGTCCCTGCAAAGACTTGTGGTCGGAGTCACTACAATTCATACGAGTTCATACATACAATTCATACGAGTGTTTCAAATCTCTAAAAAAGCAATATGTCCTAACCCTAACCCTAACCCTAATGTAAAAGTGGACCTGTGGTGGTTGGTACACCTGAATATAACCCTGTCTTTTTCCAACTTTATACTCTGCCAACTAATTTCAAAGAGCAGCTGCAACATACTCCAAGTGAAAATATGAGCCAATGCAAATAAAGCCTCGTTTTCAAAGGCAGGTAAGCCTTTTCTGGATATAATATAACATTGTTATACAGACTATTTCAAGAAAGTTTGATTATTAGTGTCATAGCTCTTTCCATAGGGTTTTGATTTACACATCCCCAGAGATGTGAAATGTAGTGGAAGTAGAATGAAATACAACGTTCAGGGATTGGTTTTGTTTTTAGTGTTGAACACTATTACATTGTACATTACATACATTTTTGTGGTGTATTTTAATATACAGACTAGTGGTAAGTGTTTTGCCTCTCAGATCTAACCACCACACAATCCCTGATTTAGATGACAAGCACTCCTTTGATGCACATTTTCCTGTGTGTGCATTCTTATTTGAAATTTATCGGCACTACTGGTTCGTTTCACCTGCCATTCAAATATTCAACCACATCTAATGGATCATATCACAGTTGTTTCCTCAATGGATAGTATATACTGATGCATGTTTTAACGTCTGTTTCTTAACTAAAATCTTGATTGAAATATAAATCATTGTTGTGAGCTAGTGTATATTGTACTGCCAGAGAAAAATGAAATCAGGAGACTGTGCTTTTTAAAACACAGGTGTTCTTCACAATGCATGCTATATAGATGTCTGTGCACCAAAATGTTTTACACAACACATACCTGTCCTTGAAGAAGAACGTCTCTCCGCGAATCTGAGCCACTGCATCAAAGATAATGTTCTCATTGCAGATATCCATAGGGGTCACAGGGCCTTGGGTTGGTGGCAAGGGTTTGTCTGTAGATGCGCCTGTACAGAAGGAAGAGACACATGAGGAAATGGAGATGTTCCAGGGACGTAGAGAAGAAATTAGTAGATGTGCTGCTGAAGCACTTAAGAATCTGTGGTCCACATGACTGACCATAAAGCTCCTGAATGCCACGGATGTCGTCGTTGGAGAGCCTGAAGTTCTTGGTGTAGGTATAGACAGGAGCCATCAGTGCTCCGGGGTCCTGCGAGTGCTCCAAGCCCAGAGCGTGACCAAACTCATGAGCTGCCACCAGGAAAAGGCTGTAGCCTGGAAGCACAAACATGGAAGCAAGGTAGCGAGTTAATCTGGGAATGGACCATAAGCAATACACTGGGAATGGACCATAAGCAATACACTGGGAATGGACCATAAGCAATACACCAACCATGAATGCAGATACAAAAAAAAACTAGAAAACTAGAAACATTTGTTTATGCTGTTACCTATTTTAAGTTGAAACACACTACTGGACAAGGCAATTAATCAGTAGATTGGTAACTACAAAACAGTATGAGTAGTCATACATATCCATACATATACATCTTACATGTAGGGCTGCAACAGATATTTTAACTACTTATTAATTTGTCAGTCATTTTTCCAATTAGGTAATCAATTAGAGACTTTCGTTTGTTCCTTAAAAAAATACCCAAAAAAGATCATCCAAATAGTTGCTTAGTTATTTAGTAGTTGACAACTAAGTTGATTACTTTTCCCAGCTACCAACATCTCTTTGAAATAATATGTAATCCTCTGCTAATAAGCAACCAGAGATGAGCATAGCATAGTACCTTGGTCTGGGCAAAAGCCCCATTTGCGGTCTTCATCGAAGCTCTTGGTGACAGCACACCACATTTTGCCATCACTGCGTCCAGAGGTGGTGCAGGAGTCATAGGTGTTGCTCAAGAAGACGAATGGAAACACACAAGGAGCCCCCTCAGAGTTTCCCCCCATCGTGGACATGGCTGCAACAAAAAACACAACATGGAATTTCAGACTCCTTTCCTTCTGCCTCAAGCTTGATTAGAGAGGAACAACTATGTCTGTGACCATAAGAGTAACATGTGGGAGTAAAGAATAGTGACTATGCTGGGAAGTAACAGAGTATTTGTATTTGTTATACAAAAACAAATCACAGAAAAACTCGGGCATAGGGGTCTGCTGAGACGCTGAGGCGTCGGGCATGAAACCAGAGCAGACTTTTGGTTTAAAGAAATCTCTGTGGTTTTGATGACATATATTCTTGTGTTCCAAAGGACATCTACCAGAAATGCTAACAAACACACACACACACACAAAAACACATATGTTGGTGTACACACACACACACACACACACACACACACACACACACACACACACACACACACACACACACACACACATGCACACACACAAGGTCACACATTAATACACAAAGCTGCTGCAGGACTCAGGACTGCATTCCCAGTGAATTAGAACCAGATGAAAAGCTTTCTCTACCCACTCCACTAAGCCAGCCCCCCTGACACAATGGAAAATAAACTCGGCCAGTGAACAGTAAAAACTTTTACAGCCATCAGGGAGACTACCACAAAAATGGAGACCACAGTTGTGGAATGTTCTTGTCTGCAAAAAAAAAGAACAGTGATTGTGCTACTCATTACTCACACTATGTGACACTCATCCCGTAACAGCTTCAAAAAATCCAAGGTGAATCCACACAGATATGTCTGAACACATAAATTGGTTTTCAGAAAGAACCAGTGGTTGATGTGACTGCTGCGCTAATGCATTCCTAAAGCATAGCAGCCCTGTGAGAAAGCTAGCAGTCCAACATGAGGATAATTATAGATCTCTGTTATTCTATGGTTTGAGGTAAAAGAGAAAAAAAGGCAGTTTTCTGCTGACGGTGTCAAGCGATATACTTGCTGTATAGTGAATCTGCATTTTCATCTGCATTGTAAAGGTGTGACCACTCACCAGTCTCTGGACAGAACCCGTAAGTCTTGTCACGGTCGTAGTCCTCGGTGGTGGCGCACCAACGGTAGCCATCGTCTCGGCCCGAGGTGGTGCAACCGTCATACTTGTCCCCCATGAAGGTGAAGGGGAACTTGCAGGGAGCTCCATCAGCATTCCCACCCAGTGTAAACAGCACTGTGGCACAAACAACATGACCCAGTATAATTCCATTCACGTTTCTATTTCAGATGGCTTGATCCATGCCTTTATATTGGTTACTACATCTTTTATTAAAGACTTTTTTCAATTTTTTAGGCCTAATTGATAACTGGTGAAAGGTCTGTGTTGTTGTGCTGTCTGGGCGTTTGTATGTAAATAAGCAATGCATAAGGTATTCACACAACATCAGTACCAAGGACAGCTACCAAAACAAACTCGGAGTAAACATCTCCATCACACACAGCCCACCACACCAGAATGTGGATGTGTGCAGTGCTTTATTATCATGTGTTTAGTGAAGTAAGATGCAAGATACCCACACTCGTGAGGACAGAAGCCATATTTTGCATCCTGGTCAAAGTTGTATGTGGTGGAGCACCAGAGGAAGCCATCATCACGGCCTTCCGTGGTGCAGCTGTTATATTCCTTGCCAGAGAAGAGGAAGGGGAACGCGCAGAATTCTCCATCCGCATTACCATACTTCACCTTTACCACTGTGGAAATGCACATCATGGCAGAAAGCAAGGGGAAAGTTAGCAAGAACAGTTAAGTCTGAATGAAGTGAGACTCATTCTATGATTCTATGTTATGATAGCACATTGGGTTTTTTACTGCTAGGAACAGTTCTTTGGAAACCAAACCAAAGCTGGCTCAGGGAGGTTAGACCCTGACTCATCACTGTATGATAAAATCAGGAAAATTCCCCTTATAGAGAAAACAGAGCGGAGCCCAATGTTTAACCACATGAAGTAATTGCTCAGATCGCTTGCAGATTCCTGGCTTGCTTTTCGTGAGATTAAAAACATTACTTCCTCCCTCAAAAACACTGAAGGCAAAAAAAAAAAAACATCTGAACTTTTGTACCTTGGCCTTCACCCAGCGTCCACTGCTCATCGTCATCAAAGTGGGAGTCGCCCCCGATGCCTGGACCTGGAGCGAAGGCATGAGCCAAAAGGCCATCTTTCCCATCGAAGGGGTAGCCATCACCGTGCTCTGTGGACAACAGGGAAGATAGGAACCACCCACACACAAAATTACTCATAACAACATTTGGACTGCATTGCATGCAAACAGGAAACACAAATGATCAAATAAAAATCTTATATTTAATATTCATCAAAGACAACAACAGCAGGTTGTGGCAACCACTGCTGTATCCCTAGGCTCACACAAATTTATGCTTCTGTCGTCAGCGCTGTGGCTACGGTGCTCTTCATTACGGGAACCAGAACTTTTTGGTCGTCCACTAATCGGATGTCATCGTGGCTGAGCGTGCATCATTTAGAATACACCACAGACATGTTTTTCCTCTGACTCACTGCCTTGGCTTGTGGACCTACACTCTCGCTGCTCTCTGTACGAGGCACCTTCTCTCGCACACTGACCCCATAAAGACAGGTTTGGTCGGAGCAGGACCCGGTTGTGAACACTTTGAGGGCAATTTTGTGTTGTGCCTAACCCACTGTTGCGTAAAGCTGGGCTGTGCTCTCACCACAGGGTGTACAAGCGCCTATGAAGCTGTCAGCTCTGTGAGCTTCACCCACAGTTGACAGAGCAGTTATGTGTCACAATAAGTGTAGTGTGTATTGTCATTATTTCTCCCATCAACTATGACTTGATGGCTTATTTTATTGACATATATTTTCTTTTAAAATAAAGATGTCTCGCTAAATTGTGGGCTAAATTGAGGAGCATGTTGCATACCATTGCGGCCAAAGTTGATCATGATGTCAGCCTCCCCATCCATAATTCTGTTGAAGGTCAGTGGAGTTACGTCACTCCAGACTTTGAAGGCACGGAAGAAGGCATCGTCAATTGTCTGCTCGTCCATATCAGGAGTGTGCCCAAGTATTCTGTGTAAGAGACAGAAAAATATCATGTTTTTCATACCTGTATCACTACTGAAACCGTAAAAGTGAACTTCACTACTGAAGTTCTAAACGTGTCCCTGACCACTGGCAAACTAAAGCATGACTGACATCAAAGTGATGGGGTTTGGTTTTTGTTAAGCACACATACACATGCCTAGATTCGTACATTTCTTTGGACATACTGAAAAACTCCTGAATATTCGTTTAAGGACATACTGAAAAGCCACTTTTGCATTGCTCTCTGGCTGACCCTATGGCAACACCTTGTTTAAAACTTTTTTAGGTTGTTTCTGATGTTGGTCAAGCATACTTCCCAACATCCTAACCACCATGTAAAAACAACAGTCTAAAAGGGGATTTTTTGTTTGCTTTTGTGCCTGGGGCCACCTCACATATACATACATTGGGGGGAAAAACAGCATTTTATCTTGGGAAGGGATGGTCTAGCTGGCATGTTCCATCTTCCAGTTGTTGATGGAAGAGGTAATCATCTCACAAAACAAACAACAGGGGGTGGAGGATGTAGGCGTCTTAGCTCAGCACTTAGAGCAAATATACGCAGCCCGGCACACACACACACACACACTAGAGAGAGAGAGAGAGAGAGAGAGAGAGAGAGAGAGAGAGAAAGAGAGAGAGAGATAGACAGACACAGATAGAGAGAGGCAGACAGACAGACAGACAGAGACAGAAACAGACAGACAGACAAACAAAGAGGGGGAGAGAGAGAGAGAGAGAGAGAGAGACAGAGAGACAGAGAGATAGAGAGAGAGAGAGAGAGAGAGAGAGAGAGAGAGAGAGAGAGAGAAATTGCTATGTTTTCCCACCTGTATGTTATGTCCTTATTGCCCCACTTGGGCTTCCTAGGGAAGAAGGTGTAATTGGTCGGTCGGTTTAAATTGCCCACATCTGGCACTCCACAGCGGGGCTTTTTCATGATGTCCACGGTCTTCTGGTCGATCTCCCCAGTTTCTGGCAGAGCGAAGAACTTTTGCATTTTCTTCAGGGTGTCTTTGAGGACCATAAGGTTACATCTGTCTTGTGGGCATCCATAAAACTTATTCAGGTAGCGCTGTTAAATGGAAAGGGGAAGAAACAAAATGGGAACTTTGTTTTTACCACGGGCACAAGAAAATTTCCAAACACTCTCCTCCAAAACCTTTGTGAGTGCTTTACTGGTTTAAATAGTAACATCAACACGACATGTGAAAATATGCTGGACAACTGGTTGATTAGATTTGTAATTGAAGTTCATGTTCTTAAGGCAAGTGGTAACTTGCTATCAGCAATCTGGACAAAGGTTCAATCATAACCATATGTATTTTTACAAGTAAAATGGCATAATATTCTATACTTTTTAAAAAATCACAACGTTTGCTTACAAAAACTGCAAAGCAGTACAGTTTTACAGTTACTTAACTTTATAGAACAAATGTCAGCACGCTTGAACTCTTACCAGTGCCACTTCTTTGTCCGTTGGAGGACTTTCATCTCCTGGAAACTTGATTATAGGCGAAGGAGCTGCTGAAGTTTTCATTAAAATCATGCACTGTATCAAAAACACTTTTAGGATCAAATGCCTAGAACTGAAAAACTTACAACACCCCATGTTTACCCCTGCTAAAACAAAAAGAATAGGTCGTTTTTGTTTTGCACCGTGCACACAGGGTTTTAGTCCTTTCAGTCTCCACTGCTATTTGACTTTCCTTAGCGGCATATCCTGCTGCCCCCAACCCGATAGACGCAGTTCTGCTTGCATACGCAGTTTTGTGATGCTGCTTGGAGTGGATCCGCACAGAGTGCGCAGTCTCCAGACTGGGAATTTTTGGGGAGAATGAAATAGGAGACGACTCAGGAGGGAATGTGCTCTTGCCGTTTGTGAACTCCGGGAGAAACAACTACCCTCTTAAATGTGTGGCTTTGTACTCTGACATGTAATTAGCTGTACATGTGTTATAACTGTAATAACAGGATTTGTCAGCTATTTCTTTTTGATGTAAACACAAATCGGTTATCCTACCGATAAACTAACTGTTTAACCGTCCCCAACGTTAAACAAGGCTAAAATATGCCCTCTGGTGATGGTTGAGGGAGGTGTAAAGTGATGTTGCTAAAGCAGAAAAAGGTCAGTCACGTGACCGCAAACAGCCTGCTTCCCTCCTGATTGGTTTGTGGGAAGTGCAATAACAAGACCACCTCAAGTTTTCGAGAGAGATGGAGACCATGCCAAAGCCTTCAAAGTGTAGGTATGCTTTCCCCTCCCACCCACACCCGACACAGTTAAATCTGAGGTTTTCCTCCCATTCAATAATTCTGATGTAAACGAAGCAGTATAATTTACTACATAAACTACATTGTCTGCTTCGCCATTTTATGTTGTTAGGCAATCTTGCTAGGGCGGTATCTTGTGAGGGAAAAACACTGCACAGTAGTAGTAAGTGTGGGATGGCCGACTGGAATTCTGTCACGCATCATACCACAGTAATTCCGCTGAACAATGTGTTGACTGAAAACAAGGAAATGTTAATAACGACGGAAAATATGTAAATATGTAGGCCTAATTAGAGACGCTAAACTAGACTGGAAAAAGACTTTATAGTCGTCCAAGATAGAGCCAAGACCTCGTCGAGGTTTAAGCGTGAAAGGTTGACCCCTGGTGGTGGAGGAGGTTAAGTACGACACCTCGAGCAGACTTGAACAGTAACACAATAAAACGGATTATTCCTCTAATATTTACAATACTAAACGGCAGCAGCCATCGCTTACTTATCTGAAAATAGGGCAGTATTCAATGCTCACTGAGCAAAGTGAAGCGTTCATTTTTAAGAAGAAAGTCTTGATTGATCTATACTTATACCTGCATTTGTTGTTTTTGGCTTAATTGCCATCATAATTAAATGTCCAAATAGCTTTTTTACAAATCCATTTCATTTCATACCCAAATAGGTCATGGTGCTTATTCGGCGCATATAAAATAACGATAACAAAACCCTGTTTTAATGACATGTGCCCATTTGTAACCTTGCAGTCTTTGTCTCCGGTTGGCCTAATTGGATTCACTCACAGACGGCCGTCTCCATTTGAAGTCGATGTCTTTGGAGTGACTGAAAGTAACACTGCCCTCCGGTGGCAGCATTAAGCCCTGCGCTCTTTGATGAGTTCTTAGAGGGGCTCCTTGAGCTTGAGCAGGCCTGCAGATTGCCCCTGGATTTCTTTTAACTCCTTTTGACATCTCTTTTTTTTCTACAGCAGAGGATTAATCTCGACAGTGTATTGACGTGGACTCTTTATAAGAGAAAGCCAAAGGACTTAGTGGAGGGATCTGACAGACGAGTAGCTCTTGAACGGGATTTTTACAGCATATCTCACCGACCAATTTCCCTGCATTGAGCCAGAGAACAGTTAATTTTTCATAGCCTGCTGTTTGCAGCCTCAGAGTAAATGTAACATCCATTTGCCTACAATATCCTGGCCTTGTCACTTTGGAGCAGGGCTTTATTTCATGCTCTGATACATGCTGCCATCTCCCCCAACTGACAGAGAACAATCTCCCATCAACCAGAAAGCGACTCAGGCAGCGATTAAAAGTGCATCTGCTCTCTCCCCGTATAGAAAATGCTTAGATGTATAAACTTGGTTCAGGAGGGGCGGGACTAAGTGAATGCCTTTGTGCATATGAATGCAAATTTGCCCCGTGAAAACAGGCATAAGGAGATTGAGATGATAAACTTTGATTTGCATGTAAATTGTTTCTTTTATTCTGCGTTTGTTGACTGCCAGGTCCCCTTTAGATTGAGGCAGCTTGAGCTTTCGCTTGGCTCCTTGCCTCTGCTTGTGTGCAAGTGTGTACTTATATGTGTGATGTGATGAGTGTGTTGATGTGTTTTTGTGTATAGAGAGAGAGAGAGGGAGAGAGAGAGGGAGAGAGAAAGAGAAAGATGTTGATTGCAAACACCGTGCACTGGCATCCTTTGTGTGGATGGAATATTCAGTCTCTCAGGCTACTCCACACACTGGATAAAGAAATGCATATGATGGTGGTGGTGGCTTTGTGCATACATTAGGACGTGTTACTGAGAAAACTGCATGTGTTTGTTGCCGACAACATGTATTAACAGGAAAACGTACATTTGACAGATGTCACCATCTGACTACACGCCACTGCCAGAGATATGTATTCTGTTCCGGTGCCATGCAATTAAGAGCCAGAACAAGTTGCCATCTTCTCAGCTATTCTCAGTGTCACATCAGTTCTGGGACTCGACCAGGCAGGCAGGCGGGCAGGGAGGGAACGAGGGCCCAGTCCTCTAGCGTAAGTCCAGCTGGCCTCAGAACATGCCAGTCCGCTTCGTCTAGGCCCGGTTCAGAAGGACGGACTTGCTCTGATGTCCGATCTCCATCTTGGCCCCTCTAGAATATTCATTGGACGTGGTCAGATGTTATGTTAAATCAATGGTGCGCTGGTTCCCTACATGATTCCTTTATGATCATGAATGACAAGCATGGTCACATCTGGATCGCTCTGGTCTTCTCTGGTTGCTGTGGAGAAGATCCAGCTGGAAGTAGAAGACGGGCAGTGGGACTGGGGTGTGTGGCTGGTGGGTGAGACCACAGGAAGTCTGAAGTCGACATTATCATAATGCAGAAAACCTCTAGGCAAAGTTGGACAGGGACTTTGATTAATAATAATAACACAACTGTTTGGGTTCGAAATTAAAGTTGCATATGAAAACAGCCTGTCTTTAAAGTACAGCCTTAGTCAAAAAATAAAAGAATGAAATGAAGAAGTAGGAATGAAATTACCCCAAATAAAAGAAGCTAGGAAGCGCCAGGCATAACAATTCTGTATTAAACTGCTTGGTGAGCATTCATGCGCTGTATCAGTTTAAGTACAAGTGAATGTTACTTAGTTAGTACTCTGTTACAACAAAGCACAGCACATAATATCACTCAGATAGAGAGATGTTCTGATAAATTATTGAACATAAATCCATTATCTTCGCCATCCTTTATTGATGAGTGCTATAACCAGCATAGTGACTTTAACACTAGGTTAATTATTGTTCCACAGTGTGTCACTGTCCTCTCATCATCAGATGCAGCTACTGAGGCAAGAGACCATGAATCAGAGCTTTGAGGGTGTATGAATTATTTTTATTTAATGTGGGTTTTTTTTGCCGTGGTCCTGTCTCTGTTTCTCTTTTACTGTGGCTTGTAAACAGTGATGAAATAACGTGCTCCATTATGTGCCTAGAGCTCGTGAATGTCCCCCGTGGCCCTACCCCCGCCTCAATAATAGGTCAACAGCTGTATTTAAAAAATTAATCACATTTCTTGGCAGTCGCAAAGGTTAGCCGACGCACTCGGAGACGCAATTGGAACCTCAGATCGGCGGAAAAATCTCGGAGGAGATGTGAAGTGCCGCCTTTGATGAGAACAGCATGTAAATGATTTGTGTGTGTTTATGGGACATGCGTCTCTGCCTGTGTGTGTGTGTGTGTGTGTGTGTGTGTGTGTGTGTGCCTGCTCTGTAGCGCCACACAGTGCTGCTCCTATCCGTGACGGGAGCCTCCAACAACTCTTCAGGCTTCATTGCACCCCACTGGTCGCAATGGACCACACTGGTCGCAAGGAATGATCTAAATCTCTAGTACGCAAATTAGCACCAACCTTAGAACACAAACTGTGTCAGTGAAATGGGATTTGTTAAGGAGTTTTTTAAAAATGGTGTGATAGCCATTAGCCAAGCAGTAAATCCAATAATATACATCCCTTTCTCTTGATAAAACAGCCTGTGGAGACTCAGGTTTGATACTGAAATATTGATATTAGGCCTATTTCAAACCTTCAACAACTGACAGTGGAACATACGAAGGGTATGGACAGCAGGATAAAATATGTATGGATACTGTGAATTGGTTTTAGTTACTGTAAAATATTCACACAGTTATTTATAATCTCCCTCGCTCTCCTTCTGTCCATTTTTTGACATCTGTTCATTCATTTTTCAGTAGCTTTCTTACACAATATTTTTGTGTGCAGAACTGCAGAACTGGGATTATGTACAATATATGATAGGATGCTGTGCATAGTAATCACCACCAGTACAGAAACTGCATTGCACCTGTATTGGGTCGGGTTTAGAGAACCTTAGGATGGATTTAGGATAATTGATATGAAATGTATTTTGCCCCAGTTAGTTGTTATATGTTGTATGTATATGCATATGCTCCATATGTTATATGTATATGTGTTATGTTATTTTTTTTATGTCATTGTAGTCAGTTTCCCTGGTGAAAAAACAGAACCAGCAGGAACCAGGAAAAACCACTTGCTACTGTGATTACTCTCATCTTGAAATGCATGAAAGGCGGCCCAGTTCTAAGGCCACTACAGATGTACTGAAGATTATATAGAAACTGGCTGTAATTTGTCATCAATGAATGAAGCGATCAGTGTGTGTTTCTCAGTCTCTCAGATCTCAGCGTATTAGTAATTCAAAAGCTTTCCCACTGAAAGTGTTAAACCAGAATTTGGGGAAAGTTTGTTGAAACCGTGTCAACAGTGGGTCCCTAGCTCATTCTGCTCTTGTAAGTTGCCAGAGTTAACTCTGATGGGTTGACAGAAGTGGAGTTTGTGTCCTTCATATAAAAATCTCTCTCTCTCTCTCTCTCTCTCTCTCTCTCTCTCTCTCTCTCTCTCTCTCTCTCTCTCTCTCTCTCTCTCTCTCTCTCTCTCTCTCTCTCTCTCTCTCTCTCTCTCTCTCTCTCTCTCTCTCTCTCTCTCTCTCTGGTGTAGAAGGAAGGGGTGCCCCTAGGCTCTCTAAGTATTCTCTGTTGTGATGGAGAAGTGAGGATTTTGGGGGGTATGTGGGTGGGGGGTGTAGGGGATGGACGGGTCCAGTCCCCAAGAGTGCAAATCCCTATTTGAACATGACGGGGTGGAGATGCTCTCTCCCCAGGGGGGACCAGCGTTCCATGCCCACAGCCTTACCTGCCTGGCACTAATGTATTCAAGTGTGTGTGTGTGTGTGTGTCTGTGTGTGTGTCATCTTAATAACATGTCATGTGTGAGTGTGTGCACTACTTTGGTGACTAGAGATTACCTCATCAGAACACACCACCAGCGAGGGAAGCTGCGTCCGCCTGTCTCCCTGAGAGTCACTGCGTTCAACATGTCTCCCACTTCCTCCCGGTGAGCTTTCCTGATTTAGCGCAATTGTAATACATGCAGGTAAGCATGCTTAATCTGCCATGGGGGGTGGGGGGGGGGTGGCCAAGGGCACGTGCTGTTTGATTCGATTTGATGTATATCTGTGGGACAGGCGCTCACAACATCAAAAAGCAAATTTCAACAGCTGGCCTCAATATGAGGTTTTGACACTCATTGTATCTATGTCTGTTCTCATCCAAAGTAGTTCAAACAAATCCAATCCTGCCCCGTTTTCACCTCTGTGAACCTTTCTTCCTGGAAATAAATAATCTTTTTTCTCACAAAAAAGCTCAATATGGCGCTGTTGTGCCGTTTTTGGAGTCTCTCACAAATTCCAGACAAAAGTGAATTTCCTGCCCTCTGTCAATAACAATCTCAGCATTGGCCCGGAGAGTGCAAGAGGTGTGATTTAATAAAGCTGTGACACTTTTGCCCCCTCCAGTGAAACAGCCCCGCACCCCTGTTTGGTATCAGTACAAGGGGGTGTTCAGTTTCGCACAGTTTTTAAAAGTTTTTTACAAACACACCTACACACACACACACACGCACGCACACCCAAACACACATGCAGTCTCTGCTGACTCCCTACCAAATTACCACCCCACCCCACCCCCACCACCAGCCTGAACTTAGAAAAATTCACAACACAACATGGCCATTGTCCGCGAAATGGCATCCATATCAGAGGATTGCATCCGCATCCTGCAACTGTTAAGAGGCGGCCTTGTTTTTCAGTGCAGTGCTGTTGGAGGCTCTAGCACTAATGGGACCACACGGTGGCGTACGGTGGGTTGGAGGGGGGGATGTATGCGTGTGTGAGTGTGTTGGGGGGGTGGGGTTGGGGTTGGAGGGGGTGCTTTGAGTACACGGCAGGGTTCCGTTCGGGCCAGCAGGGGTGCCTCCTCCAGTTCCTGGTGGATGTGATCGGGGCCCAGCCCAAAGATTCCAGCGTGCCCCGCCGCACTCCGTAGCACGCCACCTCTCCCAGCCACTCGTGTTTTCAGGATATTGAGAAAGACCTTTGTCAGGAAAGCAGAGGCCCGTCGGGCCCTTTGGGAACAGGATCAGACCACTGCTTTTAATTATTACCTCACCTCTGGCTCGCTAAGGTAACGCTGAAGCCAATTGAAGTGGTGGCCTGATGTCTGACAGGTGACTCTTTGGAACACATCTATCCGAAAAGAAAAAAATCTTGTAATTGTATTTTTTTTTCATCTATCTAAAGTGTATTATTAATGTTTATATATTTATATATTTATGTATGCAACATATACATGTATGTATGTATGTATGTATGTATGTATGTATGTATGTATAGATACACATATAAAAATAAAATAAATAAAAGAATAATAAATAAATAAATAAATAAATATATATATATATATAAATGCATACTTGTGTAAGGCTGTGCCAACAGCTGGTGGAACATACCGTATTGGCCATGCAGGAATGTGACAGGGAATGAATCAACCCTCGGCAGCCAGCCTGGGCTATTAATATGCAAACAGAATAGACGGCTTAAGTTTAATTTATATAATATTCCCAGAAGAATCATTATTATTCCGAGGATCTTGCCAGCAACATTTGGCCTATCAAGAAATTAACTTTGTCTCCTTGCTAAGTACACCAATACATCAAGCCGTAATCTGTGCAATAGATGAATCATATTTCATATTGTACAAGACGAATGTATTCATATTTCATATTTTTCTAATTTTTCCTGTCTGACCATCTGTATGTATTAAGCCTTACTAAGATTAATCCTGTGATCCTTTTCGAGCAGGAAGCAGGTGTTTTTCCTAATACAAGTGAGAGTAAATAAGAGTGAGTATAAAGACATAATCCCTCGCATTATTTCTTATATTTCTGCAACATATCAGGGACACTGATTTCCCCTTCTAATGGCAGTGCCAGATTCACTTTTGTGACGATTGTGTTATGTGTGTATGTGTGTGTGTGTGTGTGTGTGTGTGTGTTAGAGAGATTATGTGTGACAGAGTGCGTGATGGTAAGGGGGAGATATATGCCCAGAAATTTCATATGTGCGGCATTGTGAATATCAGTGGCGTATGAAATTGCTATGTATGTTGGCGGATCAGAGTGCTAAATCATTTAAGATGTGGCCCTATAGAGGTAGGGATCAGGCTTAGAGCACAGCGCATCGGAGGGGTTGGGTGCTTGCAACAGACCTGTAGGCGATGCAGGCATGTTTTGGTTTGCTGAGGAGGAAAGGTCATATTCCTGCATTGTTACCCCTGACCCATATTTCTGTCCCAATACCAGAACTATCCATAACAATTATTATTTTTTCTCCAGGCAAATTCTTCCTCTGCTCTTTTTGTAATGGAACTGGGACCAGGTGTTGGATGTGGGGTGTCAGCCTTTACTGTACAAGGCTTTACCTGGCTGCTGGTGATGTGTTATCGGTCAATAGATCTATCGCTTTTACAACCTCTCCTCTTAATTTCACTTGTGTTGTACACTTGTCTTTCCTAAGGCGTTGCAATTGGGGCGCCGACGTGAAGAGACAGATAGCTGGAGAGAGAGCTAATGATCCCACTGTCAGAGAGGGCTCACTGCACTTAATCTCTCTGTTCTCTCTTCGCGTGATCAAAGGCGCAGTAACGCAGGCCCCCGATCGATCTGCCCAGCAGCCCTGCATATGCACTTATGGTATGTCACTGACGTAGAGAAATTTTCCTTTTCTTTTTTTCTCTCTCCTTCTTTTAAATCTATCTTTGCTCCAGCTGTAATACAGCTTGGGACTGGGGTAAGTCATGCTCAATCAATGATTTTCTGTCATGGATTGGACTAACTGTTCCAGTGACTTTGTTCGTGTTATTGGACTGGCTGCTTAATAAGAATGTGGAAGACCTTGTCAAGGACAATGCGTAGCTCAACCTGTCCTTGATATATGGGTTTTTACTGAAACAAAATTACATCAGACTATAGTATAAATATCCTAAATATCAAGGAAGCTATTTCTGTACAATGTATATACATTGTGTACAGTGTGCCATGAATGTACTTATTTGTTTTTGTTTCTGTTCGGTACAGGTATCTATCTGCACCTCTGATGGAATGGCTGTGTTTTCACTGTCTCATGGGTAATTTGTAAATGGTATATCCATAATCATAGTAAAATGGAAGTACATATTTTATACATACATAAAGTTGTCTTGAATAGCTAGTGTTAAATCCCGAGTGTGTGATTGGTGCCTTGTGGTGTGGCCCAGGCTTTCTGCAGCTGCTCATGTGTATGCCGCGCTGGTGCAGCTGTGGACGGTCCCGCATGAACTCTCCCAGTGTCACGGCAGCGCGCGTTTATTAGGCTGGGCGCAGAGGAAAATGAAAATGAATTCGTCTGGCTGTGCTCCTCCGTGGGGGCTCATCCGGGATTGGGCTCAGGTCAGCCCCCCACACCGCTAGCGTATGCAAAGTAATTCATCCTCGGCATTATCCCAATAATGATATATTTCAGGGATTATGAATGGGGATGTTTCCTGCGATGGCGCTCTAAATGTTATTTAGGAAGTGGTTTCACATCGCCTTTGCCCTTTAATCCCGCAGACGGATACACCGCCACCTGTGTGGAAAATGTATTCGCAATTGCGGCGGAGCAATTTGTGGCGTATAATCACCTGAGCGATCATTACGCGTCGGGAAATGGGCCCACCTTCCAGTTTCATTTGCCAACAGTCACGCGAATGGCTCGAGAATATGTAATGAATGCCTTTTGGAACTAGGAAAAAGTCCGACATATATTACACTTCTCCTTCTCACACCTTGACATCAATTGATTATGATATATTATGGCACCGAGGTCTTTGCCTCACAATTCACAATTACAACTCATTTGGACATGAAAGCAAGTTGCATAGATTTCATTTAAAAATATCAGCTTTCATCATTCCCTAGAACCATTGTGCATTGTCAGATATTTTGGTCGTTTTCTGGAAGCACGGCATCAACAGGAAGAGCACTCTGGCACACAAGATGGATTAGTTATTTCTTTAAGATGTGCATCTCTCTCTCTCTCTCTCTCTCTCTCTCTCTCTCTCTTTCTCTCTCTCTTTCTCGCTCTCGTTTTTGGGGCGCCATGGAGCCAATAAGCAATAGAAGCAGCAGAACAGTGGGTGCGTTTGTGTGTTGACAGCGCTCTTCAGGCTCCTAATTGATGACTAGTGGGTGCATTTCGGAAACAAGAAAATACACTTGGGGGTATCTGCCGGTCCCCCGCCCCACCTAACCCCCTTCTGTCTCTCAGGTTTCCCCCTTTGAAGTGGTGGAAGGGGGGGGCGTGGGTTGGGGGGGGTTGCTTGGTGGAGGTGCGCGGCGTTGCTCAGCTCTGCGTGAGGGATCCGTGGCGCGCCCACCCGCTTTCCTTCCTCCCTCAATTCCTCTGCGGGACCCCAGTGGCATCTACAAAGGCAACAGTTTGCATCTGAAGAGTGGAAATATCCCGCTGTTCCCCCCGCAACCCCACCCGCCACCTCCATATC
>CM059280.1:21135070-21202570 GCA_030347295.1 Setipinna tenuifilis | reverse complement strand
CTCCATTATCGTATTTTTCGGTTTGCCTTTGAATTCGTATAAATCTTGCGCCAATCGAGCTCTGGCGGATCTCATTTCTTTTCCCCCTCCTCTTCTCTCTGATCCGCGCTCTCTTTTTTTGCTTTGTTTCACAATTTAGCATGGCTGGCACTGGGGGTACTTTTCAGATGGCTCCCCTGCTCGCATGCTTTCACATAACTGGAAGACTTTAAGATGGAAATCGATAATGACATCTCAAGCGTATTCCTCCTCCTCCTCCTCTGTGCCTTTACGTTTTCCCCCTTACGGATATTTGCATTGCAGGAAAGGCAGTACTCTGGTCACTTAGCACGAGTGTTTTGTCTTTCGTCTTCCATGATGAAAGGGCTACTTAACAAAAGACGGTGAACTCCGAAAGTCTTTTTTCCAAGTTAAGAGTCATGGTGAATTTTTGAAATGCCCATGCTGCATTTAGGAATTTGTCACTACCCCAGGGGACATTACCTCTCTGCCTCTCTCTCTCTCTGTCTCTCTCTCTCTGCCACTTGGAATTTGGCAGTGATGTCATTTCAATTTAGGCGAATTAAACTGATGGATCTGCTTAGGAAGTGGATGGGAGAAAATTGCCTTGCCAATCACTCTTATAAACAATAGGGGAGCGCAGGCTAAAAGGATTGTGACTCAACCTGGAGCCAACCAAAGGGATTTGTTTTCCGTTTCAAGTTCTAACTGGCCACAAGTGCGGCCGACTGAATGGATGGCGCTTCTGTACTGTATTTTTCATGTGTGTGTGTGTGTGTGTGTGTGTGCGTGTGCGTGTTTATAGAAGCAAGAGGTATTCGCCTTCATTTTCCATCACAGACAGCTGCTGTATGTATTTTTTTTATTTCTATTTTTTTTTACCCAAGGCAGCTTCCAGCGAAGTCCTGACTCCCAAGGTGAGATGTGGGAATTGTCAACACATTTGTAAAAGCAGATGCACTCAAACACTTGTGTATAGACGAGAGAGAGGGAGAGAGAGAAAAAGAGAAAGAGAGCACATACGGGCGTGAGTGAGAATGGAAGTGTGAGTGCAAGAAAAGAGAGAGAGATGGTGCGCTGATTAATTGAAAACACGGGGGCGATGTGTCACTCCACGGCTGTTGTCAAAGAGATTATCTCTCCGTACACTCTGTTGAAATATTCAAACGCTCAAGCACTCTGGATTGATGGCCTCGCGCTTGGATGGAGGCAATGAGGCGGGGTTGAAGATGGCCATTTGATACGGGCCTAAGTCTGTCATCTGAATATCCCCTATGGTGCTTGGAGTTAGCCCTAAGCCATGGCCCACATAGACCTCTCTCCTCATCCCCATTTAAGTTTTTGGACCTAATCTCTCTCTGTTTATTTTTTTCCTTCTCACTCTCTCTTTCTCCCCTTTTCTCCATCCTGTCTTCCAAAGTGGGGTTATGGTTGTGGAGGGAGGGGGGGGGGGCAAAATTGCAAAGACATCTGTTAGGTTATTAATTTCACATAAATCTTAAGCTCCTCGATGCTTGAAATGAGGCGTCTTTCAAGCCGAATTAATGAAACATGATTGTAAGTCCCTCACGTGGAAGAAGGGGGCTGTCATACAATATTGAGTTGCCTATAATCACTGTGTAATCTCCCTGCCTGCCAGGGGAGGGCGGCCCCTCATCCTGCCGTAAAACAATATCGCGCCCGAGATCAAAACTGTTCCCTCTCTCTTTCCGCTTTCTGCTGGGATGAAAGGGGGCCCTGAAGCCTTCAGTGTGACAGAGAGCTGCGTGTTGGCACAGATTTACATGGCATAGTTTATATCCTGATGATGATGATGAGGATGATGATGATGATCATCATCATGATTCTCATGAATTGCACTTTCTTTCTGTAGTCTTTTTTACATATCAGTGCATCCTTTTTTGTTAGTTAAAAGCAATGTCATAAATGACTACTGCTTTGTGTTGCTAAATGCAAGCCCAGTTTTGATCACAAGGCACCATGGAGTTTGACAAGAAAAGAAAAAAAGATATACTTTACATCAGTTGACGTAGATGGCTTTACTCATAGGCCTCCTTTACAACTGATGTGTGCCTGTGCAATCAGTGGGATCTTGAGCTCTCAGTGTGCTCCATCTATTTGAAATGCATCGCGTCTTAAGCGCAGCCTGATGGGGTGTCTGTCTGATGTGTTAGTTGTGCGTGCCCTGTGCTGCTAAGAATCAGTCTTGCTGCTTTGCAAGCCCTCAGCTGCAGTATGGGTTTCTGAGCAGAGACAGACCTCTCTCCTCACAGCTGTTATTGTGCCCCGTTTTTGAAAATGGAGACATTTTGTACTCCCATCATCCCCGTGTCAAGATGGGCACCTCTGCACACACACACACCCATTGTTCAGTTTGATGTTAATATCCACAAACACACGCCGAACGTCTTTCGGTGACATCAGTTGAGGGAGCCCTCAAAATTCTCTCTGCTCTCTGTCTTTTTTTTTTTTTTTTTTCATTTTCATCGCAGAAGCCAAGCCTCTTCTGCCACCCGCTTAATTATTTTTATGCAAAGTGATGGAGCGCCAAAGAAACAAAAACAAAAAAAAAAGAACAGAAAAGAAAAACAGGGGGATGACACACAAACACACTTGAAATGGGGATAGACCTCCTCATTGTTTTGGAGCGCCCACGGCTTAATTAAGATTCACGAGGAGCCAAGCCGCCTTTGTTCCCCCAGCGCGGAGCTGCATTGTTCGGAGGAAGTGAGCACACACAGTGCACATGGTGGGGCACAAACAGCTCCTGACGCCGAGTGGAGCCCGAGATGAGAGGAGGAAAGGAGAACACTGGAGCCTGGGCTAGCCAAGGAAGGGAGGGGAGGGGAGGGAAGAGGAGAGGAGAGGAGAGACAAGGGGAAGTGAAGAGGAGGGGAGAGGCGAGGGGAGGGGAGGGAAGGGAGGGTAGAGGAGAGACAAGGGGAGGAGAAGAGCGGAGGGGAGAGGAGAGAAGGGAAGAGGAGAGAAAAGGAGTAAAGAGGAAAAGAGTGGTGCCTAGTCTAGCCAAGAAGAGGAAAGAAGGGGAGAAGTCAGGAGAGGGGAGGAAATGAGTGGAGCCTAGTTAAGCCAAGGGGAGAAGAGAGGATAGGAGAAAAGTGGAGCATAGTCTAGCAGGAGAGAGGAGGACAGGAGAGGAGTGGAGCCTGGTCTAGGTTGGACTGAAAAAGGAGAGGAAAGGAGAGGAGAATAGACCAGCAAAGAAAATGAGAGGGGGGAGAGGAGTGTGGCCTGGTCTAGCCAAGTGTAAGACTAGAGAGGATAGAAGAGTGAAACCTACTCTAGCCAAGGAGAGGAGAGGAAAGGTGAGAAGATGAGAGAGGAGAGGAGAAGAGTGTAGTCCAGCATAAAAAATCCAAGGATAGGACTAGAAAGGATGGAAGAGTGGGGCCTAGTCTATGAGAGCCTGTGGAAGAAGAGGAGAGGAGAGAAGAGGAGAGGAGAGGAGAAGAGAGGATAAAAAGAAGGCAAGTAAGGCCGCACTCCTCTGGAGTGTTACCCTACTTTACCCGTGCAGACTGACAGAAATGGGTTGTCTCACGACTTCAAAATCACACATGCGGCTTCATTACTTCATTAGAGCGGTGGCCTGACTTTAAACAAACAGGCAAATAAACACACTGAAATCCAATCAATCCGGTACGAACATCTTGCTTGCACCCCCCCAACTCCCTGTGCCAGTAATACATCACGTTCACCAGTACACTAGTTCACCTCTTTCCTTTCCGTTTCACACACACACACACACACACACACACACACACACACACACACACACACACACACACACACACACACACACACACACACACACACACGCACAAGACACCAGACACTTACCCACAAATACGCAGATGCACACAAATACGCAGATGCACACAGACGCACACAAACACACACACACAAACACAGTCACGCTCAGCAGTCGGCGCTTGCCAAAAAAGTGTCACGCGCCCGAGCAATCTGTAATTTTGGACCCGAGGGGTTAATTGCTTGCCGTTGCTTCAAAGGGGCGTTTTGATGTGCTTTTTAAGGGCCGTGTTTAGCTGCGTGGCAGACAGGGGCACTAGAGACCTCCCTCCCTGGGCCTCCGTGCACGCACACATCCTCCCAGGTAATCTGGCCTCTCAAAGACATTATTGAGTTTTCTTGTTTTTCTTCTTCTCTTTGTCAAGAGTGAAGACGCCCTATGTGTGTGTGCGTGTGTGTGTGTGTGTTTGTGTGTGTAGTTTGTACATGTGTGTGTATGTGTATGTGTGTGTGAATGTGTCTGTGTGTATGTGAGTGTGAGGGTGTGTATGTGTGTGTGTGTGTGTGTGCGTGTGTAAGTGTGTGTGTGTGTGAGAGAGAGAGGCTGGGGAGGGCTAAGCAAAGAGAGAGAGAGCCCCTGACTTCTGAAGAGAGGGCTGCAGTGGCTGCTTGATTCTCATTCACCTCTGCAGATCCACGTCAAAACACAGCTAGACCTTTTAAGGCGCCTGGCGCTTTGAAGTGAAGAAAGAACCTCAAATCCTTCTCTCTCTCTCTCTCTCTTTCTCTCTCTGTCTTACTCTCTCTCTCCGCCACATTGGTTGGGGCCAGAGAAATTAGCAGCCAGTGGCGGCTCCTCCATTCCCTTTGAAGTCTTCCGGCTGCCTTTTCTTCTTTTGCAGACCCAACAGTGAAATCACACTGAGTGCTAGCCTGCTCCCAGATTAAGATAACTCACTCAATGGACGGCACCGAACACGCCTCTCCTCACCCGTTAACGCGTTGCTCACCAGAGGTTCTCTTGTGTGTGTGTGTGTGTGTGTGTGTGTGTGTGTGTGTGTGCGTGTGTGTCTGTGTGTGTTTGTGTGTGTTGGTAAGGCAAACTAGAAGTCGACAGCACCTTAAAAAGAGCCGCTTGCCAGTGTGTTTGACATTGTTTACACAAGTTTGGGCTGTTGCGAAGGGTGCTTAAGATGCTTTGGTAGATCATTGAACTGCTGCTTTTGTGTTAAGCTGGTGCAGTGAGATTTTATCTCATGTGGCGTCTGTGGGTGGATCTAAGCAGCAGAGCGAAGGAGACAGAGAGAGAGAAAAAGAGAGAGAGAAAGACAGAGAGAGAAAAAGAAAGATCAGGAGAAGGCATGGGAGAAAAAGCCTGTGAAAGACACTTCCAATGAGTCAATAAGGCACGCATCATGCGCTGAACGCCTCCTTGAGTCGTAGCTTTCGGGAAAAGTGGCTTTGGAGTCTGGGAGGTCAGGCCACAGGCTCTGCTGTTCACCAAGGCCAAGCTACCGCTAAAAACCCCCTTTACTGAGCCTGAAGGTTGAGAATTAGCCTGTGTGTGCAGGCCCATTGTAATCCGGCCTGATTGAGTGGGTCTGATTAGAAGAGAAGGAGGGCACGAGCAGCCTAAGCCCCAGGGATGTGGTCTCAATGCCCCCACTCAGACCTCCCCCGAGGGGATACCCTCACCACTGTACCCCCACCCCCTTCCCCCCCAGCCCCCTCCCCTCACTTGCCCCCATAACCCAAACGGTGCTGTGTTGTCAGAGCACGGTGAACCGAATGCCCCAGACTGAAGATTGTGGCCCTTGAGGGGAAGGCTAATCCCTTGAGGGCTTCTTTTGCCTTTCTTGATCCTCATCAGCTACACTTTCTCGCACTCGCACCATATTGGGCGGCCGATTGCCACTTTTGGGAGCAGCAGAATGAGTGAAAGTGGCTGAGCTCAGACTGGTGTTCCTTTCTCAGGCTGAGCAGCAGGCTGTCAGAAGACAAGATAACAAAAATATAATTTTGTTGTTTGTGAGCCAAATTAGTGAAGTGAGAGAAGACATATATGTCTAATGTGTGTTTTAATCTAGTTTTAAAAAAGCCGTTTAAGATTCATCTCCTGATGCCTACTATCCAAGATACAATATCTGATTAAGTCTGTGTAACGGACTCCACTGCCTTATAGTTAGCAAATAAAAATGGAAAATGTTGTAGTCCCTCTGTGGTATTCTCTGAATTTTCTCAATTTCACCTTTTTAAGTTTGTCAGTGTGAGAACACTGAACACATGTTAACAGAGTTGCAGTTTCTCAAAGGGCTATGTTTTGAAAGTCATTCAGAAGATTATTTTGACCTCGATACCATTTGAAAACCTACTGTGTACATTGATACCAGTAGCTCTGTTTTTGTGTGTGTGTTTTTTTATTATTATTATGTTGTCAGTCAAATTTCCACTCAGATGTCATTTATGTTCAAAAATGTTTTGTATCATACATATTTCTAGTAAAAACCGTACATATGGTAACCTTTTTCCATTTCTGTGTGATCTTCTTAGACACCAGCGTGTAAATGTGATGAGACATGTAAGATGGATGACACATCGCCACCTCACAGGAGTTTACGTTTCTTCACATTGTTTTCGCACAGCTTTTGATGTCATGTCTAATATCACTTTTTCCATTCACCCACCTTTTGTCACCCGCATGCTTACACACTGATGCATATCTGATGATCAGTAGTGATGGTACAAAAGACATGTGCACTTCTGTTTTTAGCCAAACACAATGACAAATATAGTTTAATCACCTTCCCCCCCCTCCATCCCACTCTTTCCCCCCCACTCCTATTTCCTTACAAAATGGATGCATTGCTCAACTCTTCCAGTTAAGGCTGCTTTGTTGTGTGTTGCCTGAAGGTGGATAGCGGGGTGGTATCGGTGTACCCCTTTCACTCTTGTCTGGCATCTGACTACAATCAGGAGGGGGAGAAAAAGAGAGAGAGAGAGAGAAAAAAAAAAAAACGTTTTGGGTGATGGGTGACGGGTGATGTGTGTGTTCATGCATGCGAGGGGGTCAGGTTACTCTTCAGACAGCCTCTTTAAACTGTTGCTTTTTTGGTAAATCAGTGTCTGGTGTGTGTGTGTGTGTGTGTGAGAGGCTTTTGTGTGTGCATGTGTGTGAGACTTTTGCGCGTGTGGGTGTGTGCTAATGTGTGTTTGTTTCTGTGTATGTATATGTGTATATATGTGTGCTTTTGCCAGTATTTGTGTTTATTAGAGTTTTTGTGTAGTTCACTTTGTGGGTGCTCAAGTATGAGAACATCTTTGTATATGTCTGTGTGTGTACTTAAAGGTGCTTGTGTATGTGTGTGTGTAAGTGTGTCTGTGTGCCTGTGCCTGTGTGTGTGTGTGTGTGTGTGTGTGTGTAGGGGCTACAGTGGTGATATCTGTACTGTTGCTCCTTTCCCTGGTCTCCTGACCGCCGAGGGGGGCTTCAGATCTTATCAGCAGCGCTGTGAGGCCTGGGCGGGTCCGCCTCATGTGTTGGGACGCGACAGGGGAGAAAGATTAATGATGTTGCTGAAAAGAGGAGAGGGTTGGTGTGTGTGGGTCTGTGTGTGTATATGTGTATGTCTGTGTGCATGTGTGTGTGTGTGTGTGTGTGTATTTGGTGGCTGGCGGGATGGGGGGGGACTTACTCCCAGCCGCTTGGCCTGGCCTGCCCCAGTGTGGCCTGCGGGGAGGTGTGTAGAGACCTGCTGCATTTCACATGGGACAGGTCAAGTGTTTTTTTTTCCTCTCATCTTCTGCTCTCTTTTTTTTTGCCGTTTCTTTTTCTTAGCGTTCGCTCTTTCACTCACGAGACGAGCGTCTGGCCTGCTTGACTGCTCATTGTTTTCTTTCAAGTGTGCGGTGAGTGATGAGGCGTTGGTGAGAGAAGGAGGAGAGGAGAGGGGGAAGAGGGGGAAGAGGGAGGCTGCAGGGCTGGGCTGTCATGCCTGTGGGAGAGTCTCTGTGTAGTATTAGTAGAAGTCTCTCACTTGAAGGTCCCTGGTCTGTAGTCTACTGTGTTTTTAATGTGAGAGGCTTTTGGTCTGTAGGCCAATATCTGTAATCTACTTATGTATTTTGTGAGTCTGTGGTGTATGGAGTATGGTCTGTAGACTACTGTGCAGTATGTAAGTCTGTGGTCTGTGGTGCATAGTCTGTAATCAGTCATGTATTATGCGACAGTTTGTGGTCTGTAGGCCAATATCTGGACTCTAATACATATTTTGTCAGTCTGTGGTCAGACACATAGTCTGTAGACTACTGGGTATTATGTCAGTCTGTGGTTCGTGACCTATGTTCTGTAGTGTACTGTGTACTATGTGAGTGTGGCCTTTGGGATCATTGTCTGTTGTTGGTGTGCATTATTTGAGTCTGTGGGCTATAGTCTACCATGTATTATGTGAGTCTGTGGTCTGTGTCCCATGGTCTGTTGTCTAGAGTCTGTATTTCTATGAGTCTTTGGTGTGTGGCCTTATGGTCTGTGCTTCGTACTTGGAGTCTGCTGTCCATGGCCAATGGTCTGTCATCTTTGCTGAGTCTGTGGTGTCTGTGGTGCCTGTAATGTGTCTTTACTAGCCGTTTATTTGTCTTACTCTTGGTTTTCAACATTATTTTCTCTGCATTAGTGTGAATTTCTGCACCATTTCTTCAGCTGTACCCCCTCCTTAAAAGGGAAAAAAATGAACTAGGCCATAAATTACAAATATATCCACTAGCCAGAGTCATACAACACAGCCAGGGACCTGTTCCATGTTTTCTAAAATTTATATATTCTTTTATTGAGAAAAGAGAGACCTGCTTTAAAATAGTGTGGGGCATGAACTTAAACAGCTGGTGGAGGTTTAACTTACTGAGCCACACAGAAGGCGTCTTGGCTTAATTCTTCCATTCGAATGAGTGACAGTTATAAATCCTTGGGGATTGTCTTATAATTATTCCTAATTATGTTCGAAATGGTCAACGCGTGTCACGACAGATCAGGGCCAAGCAGAGCTTAGGAGCCGCCGTCTTTTAACCCTCTAGATTATGGGTCTTGGACCACAACACTTAGGTCATGTTGCCGCTCAAAACAACCCCCCCCTCCCCATCTCCCCCACTCCTAAAAAAAAAAGAAGCAAAAAAAACACTTGTATGCTACTCTGTGGGATAAGTAATTTGTTGACAAAAATGAGGGAAAATATATTTTTTGGAGTGATTACTTTTCTGTGCCTGACCAGTGTAAATATGGCGTTATTTAAATAGAAAATATACCCTCCGGAATCAAAGGGCTTTGTTTGTCCATCTCGGTTTTGGGTTGTTGTCTTTACAAACATGAGACGAGAACTGAAGGGGGGTGATGTCATGTAATTCAAACCTAAGTTCATAAGGAACCTGCCAGGCCTGGAGTCTAAGGGGTAGACTCGACCTAGTTGCCAGATTGGAGGGCTCTTTCTTTATCCGTCGCGGTGTGAGCAGCAACCTACAGCTCTTTAGAGGCTCGGTCTCAATGGAGCTGGAAGGGGACAAAGGTAACCCAGCACACACTGAGGTACTTGACTGAGGGTTTTGGGAGAGGGTGTAGGGATTCAATACACTGTACATTCAGTACTCTAAGACTGCACACACACATACACACACACACACACATCGCAGGTCTCTCACACACATCGACTCACACCCACACATATTGTGGCCAAGTAGGGTGAGATACCAAGGGAGGGATAGAGCGAAAGAGAGAGAGAGAAAGAGGGAGGAAGAGAGAGACGGAGGGAGAGAGAGAGGGAGGGAGAGTGTGAGAGAGAGACAGATGGAGAGAGAGAGAGGGAGAGAAAGAGAAAGAGAACAGGTCTCTGTGGCTTTATCACTTTCCCAGGTCTGCCCTCTCTTTGACTCTTGTCTTCGTAGCCGTGTGGTTAGATGCTGTAAACAAGTTGACAAATGGCCCTTTGAAAACTTTGTTACAGGCGACATTTATTCGGCAACAAAGCAGTTACTTGAGATGGCTCCCTGGGCTTGCTTTACATTCATAATAGTGATCGGTTGACGACGTGCCAGCCTGCTCCCAGCCACTGGCCCACCCATGATGGGCCCTCATGAAGGAACTTATTTATAATTGCGACCGAGGCAAGGTTTCCTAAAAGCATTCACCCATCCATCCCCCCACACCACCACCACCACCACCATCCCCCCACCGCCCCCACCCCCCCTACACAGCTACCCTCTTATTCCCCTCCACCTAACCTCACCCCCACCCTTCCTTCACCGCCACCCCGATGAAGTTTTCTGGCATTTGCAGGCGGGTGCGGTAGCCAAAAGGGTTAGTGTTCTTTTAGTAACATTTTAATATGATTTGTCTTGGCATCCAGCGAAAAAACCTGGAATTGGCACGCCTAAGTAGCCATGAGCTTTCGCTAACCGATGCCAAATTCGCCGTCAACTGTTTTTTTTTTATTTTGAATACAGAGCAAAGGGGTTTTTGGGGATGTCTGAGGGTGGGGGTGGTGGCGGAGGCAAAAAAAAAAGATGTAATTAACTCCATTGTGTGCCTTTCTATTGGCTGCCTCGGTAGGAATAAGGGGTGGTAATACCTATTGATGTCTCCTCAGTGGCCTTTGTTGTTTTGGCCCTTGTTGAAAAATTGGATTATCCCCGTCTACCTTGGTAAGAGGCGATAATCCTTGACCTGAAACCTTTGTTACCTGAAATCGCTCCTCAAAGCAAGCCTTGCTGGGAGGTTGGAGGGAAAAAAAAAGCCACACTTCTCATGTGATGCTTAAAGAAGCTCAGTGTTTCATAAATACAACATGTTGTAATAATGGGATTGTGTGTGGGGGGGGGGGGCAGGAAGGGTAGGTTGTTGAAGGGGGTGGGGTGGAGGGTTGGGGTTGGTGTTGGTTGGTGGATGGGTGAATGGAGGCCGAATGTGAGTGAATGGAGGCCAAGCGGTCTGGGGACTTTAGCGGGCGGTGTAGCATTACCGCGCTCCCTGTCTCCACTGTACAGGGCTTATTAATGCATTAGCTGCGTTGTGTGCTGCCGCAGCCGAGCGTGGTGACACCCGTGTCTCCAGTGTCTCCCTTCGTCTTGGGAAGGTCAGGGGCGGTGTGTGTGGGGCTCTGTGGTGTGTGTGTGTGTGTGTGTGTGTGTGTGTGTGTGTGTGTGTGTGTGTGTGTGTGTGTGTGTGTGTATGGGGTGGGTGGGCGGGGGGTTAGGTGCTAGGGGTTTCAGGGAGATTTGGTGACAGTGTGAGTCGCCTCCTTCCCTCTGTCTCTCTTTCTCTTTCCCTCTGTCTCTCTCTCTCTCTTTCTCTCTCCCTTTCTTTCTCTGTCCTGTGCGTAGAGTGCTGTCTCTCTCCGTGACTGGCTCACCTGACCCGAACAGGTGCCCCCCCTCACCCACCCTCACCCCGCCCCACCCCAGCCAAAGAATGGCCTTTCATTAGGGGCCGATTTAGGGGCTCCAGCCCTGCAATAAAGGCTCCATTCGATACCCTTTGAATCCTGTGCCGCTCCCCTCTTTGATTAGCCTCTTAACTCCCTGAGCTTTGCCACTTTGTTCCCTAGCAAGGAGGGTCAGATGTCCATACCTACCTCAGCATGAGAAAAGCAGAAAGGTGGAGAGAGAGAGGGAGACTGAGAGAAAGAGAGAGAACGAGAGAGAGAGAGAGAGGGAGAGGGCCACTCGCAAATATCTGTCACAAGTATCTGTCGGAGAGGTTAGATAGCCAATGCTTACTTTTTTAGCCGTCATAAATTCTGGTGATCTCCGTAAATGCTTTGTAATTGCCTGAAACCACATACTTAGCCGTGGCGATGCTGCTGTGATGGATTATGGCTCCCAGGCCGGGCTGTCTGGGGGCTGATGGGTTGCCTGAGCTCCTTCAGGCAGATTGCTCCTGGCAGGCTGGGGCAGTGGCAGCCACCTGCCCCCCTGAAAACAGGTGTGGATCAGCAAAGCACTCCACCACTGCACATACACACACACACACATGCTGACAGTCAGGCCTTGTAGTGATCAAAGAGTCTGTGTGTGTGTATGTGTGTGTTTGCGTTTGTGTACGTAGGACTGTTCGACAGTAAGAATGTGTGTATGTGCACATGTAGATAATCATGTGCGTGATGAGATGCTCTTGTGTGTGTGCGTGTGTGTGTACAAGAGAGAGTAAGAGAGAACAAGTGTGCTTGAGAATGTGAATGTGGCAGCCACCAACACCCCTCCGCCCCCTCCCAACATGGCCGCTGCAGTCCCATCAGTAAGTCATCTTCTGATCCCTGCTGCCATTGCAGGACACTCTAAGTGAGTAGCTTGTCTCTATAAATCTGCTACAGTGAGGTAAGTACCAATTTAGTGCCGCAGGAGGCCAGGGTCGGTGTCTTTGTGTGTGTGTGCGTGTGTGAGTGTATATGTTTGTGTGTGTGTGTGTGTGTGTGTGTGTAAGTGGCCCAGCATGTGTTATTTCAGTCTGTTTCCCCCCGACAGTCATGATTTGTTTCTCTCCCTTTTTCTCTCTCTTTCTGTCTCTCTGTATGTGTGTGTGTGTGTGTGTGTGTGTGTGTGTGTGTGTGTGTGTATGTATGTGTGTGTGTGTGTGTGTGTGTGTGTTTGTGTGTTCCAGTCTGCCCATAGATGTCTGTGTGTGGGCTGCTGTGATCTGTTCTTTGCAGAAGCGCAGAGAGGGGAGGGGAGGGGAGGGGATGGGGTAGGAGGACACAGTGAGCCTCATAATATGAGCAGACCTGTGGACTTCAGAGACCCTGAAATGATAGGTTTGTTTAAAGGCTGATTATTCCCCTGTGTAATGGGCAAAGTGCAGCCATAAATTTCCTTACTGCCCCCCCCCCCCCCAGGGGTGGTCCAGGGATCCTATTGGTCCCCCTTATGCCCACGGTGGTGCGTCTAGCCCTAACCGCCCCTTCTCTCTTTTCAGAAAAAAAGCAAAAAACACAAAACAGCCCAGGGTCACGTTTAAGGAAACGACACCCTAGGTAGCGTTCCCTCCCAGCCTTTTTCATGCTAATTGGCTGCCCTTTTCCTACGCCGCTGACCACCATAAGCCACCGACTGGGCACTTTGTTTTCATAATTATCCGTTTAAAACGTGAGCGTTAGGACACAATTATATGCGCTGCCGTGCCCAGGTATAGACGACATGAAAAGACATGGGAGATTACTGGTCTGTAAACGAGGTGATGAAAGTGGCAGTGAGGGACTTGTTTTTCTTCTTGTCTTAGGTCATTGTTTTGTCTTAGCCTGGTGTATCAGATGCATTTACATTGTTTTTACTTTGTGTAAAGCATCTGAAACCTATTTGAAATCTATTGGCATACGTTCTCTCCATGGTGGACGGAGGCTTTCTGCTTCAACCAATGACTACAGTTGGTAAATTACACTTTTACCAAAAGTAGGACGTAGGCCAACAACGTCTTCCCCCTTAATAAAAAAATTCAACCATTCTTCTTGTTCTGGCTTAAACTTTTCAATTGCCGGAATTGTCAACACAGAACGTATAGCTTCACCTATATCCATCTCATTAGATTTCTTCAGTGCTTCACAAACTATACTGGAAACTCAAGCTTCTTAAAGTTCATCATCATCGCTTTCAGCCCTGCCTCTCTTCACTGATTGGCCCACAAAGCTAAGAGACAGTCAGAACCGAAACCTATGGAAAGCTTCCTGACCAGCTGAATGAGAAATTGAGCAGAAGCTAGCCTGGCTATGTTGGTCTGGTCTCCTATGTACAAATGTGAACAAGTACTCCATGACATTTTCATTGGGATATAATGAGGAGCCAGCTGATGAAGCTGCTCTCAAATAGCTATTGCATCCGCTTTGTGATATCTGTCTGTGGGTAACAGCTATTTAGCTGTAATTATTGTTTTAGTGGATGGAGCATTTGTCTCATTTGTTTTGGCTTGGCTTGCGTGCATAACAACCATGTCTGTGAAACAACCCAAGCATATTCTCCCCATGCCATTCATCCATGCGGAAGCCAAGGCCTCCAGATAGTTTGTGTGTGTGTGTGTGTGTGTGGTTATGATTGTGTGTGAGGGTATGTGTGTGTTTGCATGTCAGTGAGTTTATGTACTTGTAACTGTGTGTGTGTATGTGTGTGTGTGTGTGCGTAGCTTTAAGCTTTTCCCACTGCATACACACAGAGCGGCGCAGCGAGCGCTTTGGTCCGTGCCCACACTGAGCTCAGTGGTGCCCGGCTGTGGCAGTGGCACACTCTCCCCACGGCCAGAGAGCCAGCGAGGGGGGAAATGAAAGGATGCGTCGCTTGGCACCCGGTGCCACAGCTCCCAGTGCCAACACCAACACCAGCCCCAGCGCCAGCCCCCGCCACAGATGCCCAGACCTCCCATCATGCCGCCTGTTCATCCCCCTCTGTTCCCCTTTGACACTGTGATGAGGTGGGGGGTCGGTGGGGAGTGTGTGGGGGGTGGGGGTGGCACAGAGGCCTGCAGGTGTCCCCATTAGCAGAGGGAAAAGTGTGTCACTGGGAGGCAGAGAGAACGACGGCAGCGGTGGCGGCGTGCCCACGAATGAGGCAAGCGGCTGCCTCCTGCTCTCCTGGATTGCTTTGCTGCCATGTTTACCCCCCCCCCCCCACACACACACCCCACTACCACCACCCCCCATCACCTCAAATCACACTGTGGCTTCCTCCTCCTCCTCTTCCTCTTCCTCCTCCTCCTCCTCCTCCTCTTCTGCCAGGCCTGGGCCCAGAGCTATCTGTTACACCAACCGAGATCAAAGCACTGGGGCCGGCAGGCCCACATGGACCCCCCCCCCCAACCACCACACACATGCAACCCCAGCCCCCCAACGCCTGGACGGGCCCCTCCTCGGCTGGGCTCAACCAGCTGTTGAGCAGGAACGGCCTTTGCTCGCCTCCCTGCTTCTTTTTTTTTCCAGAGGGGAGCTGAAAGATTTATGGGTGGAATATGCCATTAACTCCTCTATGATTGATGTCCTAAGCCTGGCTAATATGTCAATATTTAAAACTGTTCACGAGGAGAGACACAATGTTTTTGAACATTTGATCTCGCGTGTGTGCACACATTTGTGTGTGTGTGTGTGTGTGTGTTTTGTCTCCTGTTGGTTGTCTTAAAGAAGTTGTTGTGTGCACAAGAAACAGATGTATTGTCAGTTAACAGGGACTTTTATTATTTTCATGTCTTTTTCTGTGTCCTTGGATAACCGTTGATAAACTGAAACCAGCTTTTTGTCTTGTTAACAACAAACCAGCCCACTGTCTTAACATTAATTATGAGGAAGAATAAAGCCATTATCCTCAATAACCACTTGTGGGACACAGCCTAAATCTGGCTTACCTTTCAGCTGCCATAAGAAGACAACAGAACTGTCCTCAAATTAGAAAATACAAACAAGGTCTCCTGTAGTGCCTACTGAGTCTTAACTACAATTACAGATACAGAAGCCTCATTGAAAAGCCTTATATCCCATAGACTACACTCATTCAAGGTGTTGTCAGCACCCACGTATTTCTCACAAACAATTTCATTCATTCCACTCCGAGCCGTTGTTTTTGTGGGGAATTTTTCCTCTCACAATCGCACGTCTGTGGGTCACTACCAGTGCTGCTTTGATGGAGGAGCTGAGCTGCATCCCATTGTTTGGCCATGATTCATCCGACCATAATTCTCACTGAGCATTATACTGAAGAGCTCTTGGATTTATAACACCACATCTGCTGCCACAGGGCCAGGTTTTTGCCTCTGGATCCATTCAGTCGGCTCCTCTGGTTCTTTTGTGTCTTGAGTTTTTTTTTTTTTCTTTTTCCTTTTTTTCCCCTAAAGAGTGAGTTTGTGTCATTTCTGAGATATGTGAAAACCAGATGCTCGTCACGTGTGAAAGAACATGAAAGAAACCAGCCGTCGCCCGAACCTTAGTGTGGATTATCTACAAGTGTTAAACAATGTTATTAGTTGAGAAATGTTGTCAAAGGAAGAATTAGAAGGTCAAGGTTCAGGAAATGTGATATTGTGTATATGTTGTAGATTGAATCCAGGCCTGACATGAAAAACAAGTTCAGCTTATCGAGTGTGTGAGACCGACAGAGCTTTAGGACGCCAGCCATAAATTGGGCCCGATGAGAAATGTGTTAAAATGGTAGCGTTGATGCTTACCTTTGATGGGGCCCTCTTCTGGATTTTGTGAAAGATGGCTTTTTCATGTCACTTCATCTTTGTATTGTCTTGACGTTTAGTTTCCAGGCCTCAGACTCATGAGAAGTTACTGCCATGAAAGTTATTGATACTCATGTTTAACCGTCTCCTTTTTTCTTTTTAGGACTGTGTGCCACATCCAGTTTAAAACACAGGCCATGTATGAAACTTTAAACATTGTTTTAGGCTGGTTACACCAGCATCCTTCAAGCAATGAACATTGATTATTTTCATAATCTCTGTTACGTTTGCAAGTTGTAACATGTCCAATCTACGCTTTTGCCAAACTTTCAAATTAGCACTGACACCGTGTTTTCTTTTTAACCCGAGACTATGAATTTATGGGCAGTTGATCCAATTTATTTTTCTTTTTAATAACGCGACTCTCCGGGGGAAGTGCGTGCTTGGAGACAGACATGCATGCGCCTTCGTCCGTCTGTGAGTGTGTCTCCGTAATTAGTCCAGGGAATTCTGAGAGCCCTTGTTTTGAGGGGGAGCAAAGGTACCAGATGGACCCTGCGAGGGGGTTAAGACAGAAAAACAAAAACAGACATTTAAAAAGATGGAAAGAGAAGCATTTTTTTGGCCCCTCGCAGTGTGAGAGAACGAAAAACAATAACGTTAACATGGACATAAGACCCCAAAAACCTCCCCTTGTTGTATTCTCTCTGCTTTAATCCTAAAGCATATCACGATGCGACGATGAGCCTATATTGATCTGAGGGAGAGTATACTGGCAAAGTGCTGTCATGCTTAATTTGTGTGCTTTTTTCTGAGAAAAGAGCATAATCTTTTTGACTTATACTCTATTTATATGGGACATACCCCCCCCCCCCCCCCCCCCGCCCCACCCACCCAACAAAAATACCCAGCTAAAGAAGCTTAAGAAAGAATAAAGAAGTGAATTACTCTGATTCTCATGAGCACATTTAATGTTTTTTTTCGTTCTTATATGCTCCCTGATTTGATTTGCTGCTGCTGTTATTTGGACTCTCCAGTGTGGGCAGCTTTGAATTCTCTTGGGTCAGTATGGCTTATGATGGATAGCCGTCAAAGCGAACTGCACTGGTACTTAACGGTCACCATGCAGGAAATGCTCATGTATTTACAGCTTGTTTGTCATTTTTCTGATGGCTCTTAGTTGTTGTTTTTCCTCAGTCAAGTTGAATAGGTTAAAAATATTTACAACCTGGCTTTGATTCGTTTAAAAACGTAGCACTGGGTATTAATCTGTAAAATCTGAATCTTAATCCTTGCCCCCCGTCTTTCCCCGGCGGTGCTAAGAAAATATCTCGCAGCATATGGAGATGTATGCAGAAAAGACCTCTGGGGGTTTGGGTTGCCAGGCCTGTGCTTTTTTGTGTGTTTTGCATGACATACAGTATTTTTTTTTCTTTTTACGAGTTAGGCAGAGGAGACAAGGGTGAGGCTTGGGGGAGTGTGCACAAAGATAGGATGAGCGAGTTGGGATACGTGAATAAATCTGAGAGAGAAAGAGAGAGAAAGAAAGAAAGAGAGAGAGAGTGTGAGATGGAGAGAGAGAGAGAGAGAATAGAGCGAGAAAGAGAGAGAGAGAGAAGAATAGACATTCTCAGCTCTCCTCCCTCTACTCCACTCCACTCCCCTCCCCACCCACCCACCCACCCACCCTTCCTCCCTCCATCCCTTCCTCCTTCCTCAGCAGAGCCCCTTCATGCGCTGGGCTGACTGGTCTCTGACAGGCTGCTCCTGCTCTGACCATACGGCCTGTCTCTTTAGCTAACAGCCCAGCTGCGGCGCCCATGTCCCAGGCCCTGACACTTTGACACGGGCGGCGCGTTGACAAATAGCTGGAGTCTTCACCTCCTGCCACACTGTCTGCTCGCCGCTAAATCAGCCCTGGGACACTGTATGAGCGGAGTGACAGATCCCCTGTCAGGCCACGCCACTGATCGAGGTCTCTCTGGGTGGCTTATTCCAACAGCGAGAGGGGGCCTTGGACAGTCAGCCTGCCGTTCTTTTACTCCCTCCCTTCCTCCCTCTCTCTCTCTCTCTTTCTGTGTTACCGTCTCTCTCTCCCTCTCTCTCTCTCTCTCTTTCTTTTTCTCTCGTACATTTTTTTCCAGTCCCCTCCTCATGATATAGTCTTCCTAATTCCCAGTTGAGTGCCTTGTCAGCTCCATGTTGGGCTGGTGTAGCCGTAATCGAGGCCTGGCATGGCAGGAGGAGGAAGAGGAGGAGGAGGAGGAGGAATAGGAGGAGGTAGAGGAGGAGGAGGTGGGAGGGAGGGGGCTTAGAGGTGTGCTGAGGTTCAGTGCTGTAGTAGTGAGCCATACACAGCACTCAATCTTTGGGGGAAACGATACTTTTGTGCTTAGATGGAATGAAAATTGCAGATGTCGTGTGTGTGTGTCTATGTGTATGTGTGTGTGTGTTTGTGTGTTTGTGTTTGAGTATGTGTTTGTGTGTGTTCTTATATGAATGTGTATTCCTTCATAGTATTAGTATTAGAGTATATTAACACAATTTCCAAACTGCCTCACACACCACATAATCTTCCTTAATTGTGAAAATTAAATTTCAAATCACACAAAAGGCACCTTAGTGCAGTGCAGTGTGCTGTGTAGTCTGTGTGTGTGTGTGTGTGTGTGTGTGTGTGTGTGTGTGTGTGTGTGTGCGTGCGTGTGTGTGTGTCTGAGTGTGTCTGAGGGTCCTGAGGTTACCCGTGTGAAACTCGGCCCCTGCCAGGCTTCTCCGCGGCGACCTGGAGAAATAAACACAACCCTGTGGCTGGGAGACTACAGATGTGTCATGTTCGGTTAACTACTGTATGACAATGATGGGTGCATCATGCTACGCGCTGGCTTTCCAGAAGGTTCCGTGGCGCTTCCCTCTCTCTCTGCGCAGGCACTGCTCTGCCTGCCTCGGTGTGACAAAAGCAGCAGGACCCCTCTGGGGCTGGGGCTCAGCCTTTGTTTTCTCTGCTCTACCTTAATGTGCTCCTGAGCTGGGGAAGCTGACAGGGATCGCTGTGAGTGTGTGTTTTCACTGGCAGAGCGCAGTGGCACGCTGGAATTGAGTGTGTGTGTGTGCGTGTGTGTGTGTGTATTTGTGTCTGTGTGTGGGTGTTTTTTATGGAGTTGAGTGTGTGTACCTTCTGTCGGCTGCCCTGCTTTTTAAATTTTTTTCCCCTTTCCTCTTGGTGTCTTATACTTGCTAAAGAATCTAAAGATGTGTGTTTTTGTGAGCGTGTCAACATAGGGGTATGTTTTTGCAAAGGTATGGGTGTGTGTATATGCACCTGTGTGTCCAGAATGCTTTGGAACGTCCATTTCACTCTGTGTGTGTGTGTGTGTGTGTGTGTGTGTGTGTGTGTGTGTGTGTGTTGCCAATCAGCCAATATATAGTTTACTCTTTAGTATAGTATCCCAGCTATGGTGTTTGAGGACAGTATGAAGATAGAACCCATGCTGTATGTTGGTAGGTTAAGTCAAGTCCAGAAGAACTCAGGATCAGCTGTTGGATTAGATGATTGGATTGCGTGCCATCATGTTGAGCTGTGCCTGTCTATCCATAATATGAGACGTCCACGTGTGTCCATATCCATATGTCTGTAGCCCACGTGTGGGATTGCCATCTGCATGTGTGTCAGGGCACATGTGCATGTTACTGTATATATGCTGTATTTATACTTCAAGATTAAGGAATGTTACAATGTGTGTGTATGCATCTTTGTGTATTCAAATATGCCAATATGACAACGTGGATGTGTGAGTGGGTCTGTGTTATACATTAGGGAGAGGCTTAAATGGTGGATGTTATTGTGGTGTGTGAGTATGTGTGTGTGTGTGCGTGTGTGTGTGTGTGTGTGTGTGTGCACATTGTGCATGTGTATGTGTGTATATGTGTGTGTGTGTGTGTTATTGATTAATCCTTCTGCCTGTGTAACCTCCATCTCACTTTGAGGTGTCCCTGGTGTGTGGTGCTGTGTGGCTGGTGTGCGTCCCTGTGATTAATGGGGATCTCCAGAGTGGGCGAGATGGAGCAGAGTGTCAGGCCAGATTTGTCAGCTCACAACTATAGATTATTTTATGTCACCTGAACTTTGGCGACACCACTGCCTCGAGCCTGATTGTTAAATCTAAACCCCAGACACACACACACACAGACACACACACACACAGACACACACACACACACACACACACACACATGCATGTACACACCCACACAGACTTACCTACCATGCTGGCTATCCCCTGGGTGTGGAGAAGCCAGATGCATTAAACAATCCACTTAATAGATAAGCTACAGTGTGCTTGACTTTTCCTTCCCAACCCTCCTCCCTCCCTTTCTTCCCTCCTCTCTCTCGCTCTCTCTTTCTTTCCTTCTATCCTTTCTCTCTTCAGCACTCCACCCCCTCCCCAACTCCACTCCAGCCCCTATCTCCTGCAGCTGAAATGGAATTGGATCAAGGGGAGGAGGGAAAACACACACACACACACACACACACACACACATATACACACACACTCTCTCACACACGTTCTCATTGGGTTTTGTTGAAATATTTATAGGTCAGGGTTGACTGGCTAAATTGAATATCTATGCTGATCTCACTTGCCTGTTTAACTTGTGCTTAGGCAAATATGTTTCCTAGGTGATAACCTTTTATGTACCCGTCTGACTTCATTGAAATGCATAGAGATAAAAATGTGTCACACTTCACAGACGAGCTAGTCTGCTGCGCCGGCTCGATTATTCAAATGATAATTGACCCCCACCTGTAGCTAGCTTATAGTCTGTAGTCAATCACTCCATCTGCTGTAAAGATATGGGGGAGAAAAATACAGTTCTGTCATTTACATTACAAACTGGCTGTGAATGTCAAGTACCCAGGGCTATTTGCAGAGGGAAGAATTGAGGCGGCAGGAATATCCAGCCAATTATTATTTTCCCATCTTTTTAAATAATTTAAATATTGTTGATGTGTAAATTACTGGGGCTGGGTAGAGATTTGGTCTGTGGATGTGGATGTGGATGTGGATGGGCGATCCTTTCTTCACCCCTTCCTCTTTTGTAACAAATATGTTGGTGTTTATCACCATCTATATTTGTCATTTCTGTGATATAATACTTCATAGTTCATGGCTGTCAAGGGGTGATAAATCGACAATTCATGTCAAGGCACTCAAATCGACAAAGCAGGGAGTAAGGCCATGCTGTGTGCCAAGTCGTGGCCGAGAGAGAGAGGGGGGGGGGGTGAAATAAAAAAAAGAGCACAACCACACACACACAGAAACAATCTCTCAGTATTGAAAACATACATCGAAATCTACACAGAAACATAAATCAGCTTGTGCATTTGCCAGAAAACCCCAGAAGCATTTGAGTCTTTCAAATTCCCCAGAAAAAAAAACACACACACACATTTAAGTGATGAATCTTTTTGAATCGGGGCGTGGAAATGAAATCATCTGATCACACTGACGTTTAATGGCCACATTTATTATTAAAAATGATTGACCATAGCTGTGCGTTATTTGCCACAAACGCCTGTAGTTTATGTGTTTCCTAATGAGCAGGGGGTGTAAATGTCATCCCTGTTTCATTTGTGAGCATATTAAACCGGGGTGGGGGGGTTGGGGGGGGGGGTGATTTGCAAAGAGTTCTAATGAAAGGCGTCAAACCTTGCTCGACGACTGCACCTGTTTGTTTAAAGTCAGCCAAAGCTCTATAATTAGCACTGTTTAATTATGGAAATGGCTGCCGCGGAGAATTTCAAACAGACTCCTTCCCCAGATCATTAGTTACAGGGCAAAAAAAAAAAAAAATGAAATGCTTTCAGCAATGAAGGGTTCATATTTCAAGCTTATAGCAGCTAAAAGGGTGTACTCAGAAAATCAATTTTATGAAAGTCCGCTCAGCACTAAAGGGAGTTCTATGCAACTAAGCAATTTTGAAATAATGTCCGCGGGCTCCAGCGGACCTGATTCATGTATGCTAACGGCTTGGAGCTCTCACGGACCTTTTCGCATTATCCTCCCCTGGCCGGGTCGAAGATCACTAACTGGTTTAAATCAAGTTCGCTTTAGCATACCTTTAGGAGGATACACTGGTGGCCTAGCCTGGCCAGCCCATGGAGGACGGCTGGGCTAGTAGGGGCAGCTAGGCTAAGCTAAGGCTATGTTTCAAGCTGGGGGAGACAAGTGGAATAATGTTGATTAAAGGTCTTAGCTGTACATAATGGGGTCTGTCTGATGAGTTCAGCAGCGGGTTGAACTCATGTAAGGCCACTGAAAAAAAAAGAAAACACACATGCACACATACACACACACACGCACACATACACACACACACACACACACACACACACACACACAGAGCCTGATGGCACACAATGCATAGTGCAGTGTGTGTCTGCCACGCGCCCACGATTCATCTTTTTGGTCCAGTCCTGACCGGCAGTCCAGATCCCGCTGTGCCAGGCGGAGCGGGCCCATCTGAGGGCCCTCCTCGGTGAGCGCGGAGCCGAGCGTCCTCGTGGCGTGATGAATGTGCCCATCACAGGCCGGCGCTCCAGGACACTGGCAGAGAAGCAGACAGCTGACACGTGGGATATGTTAGGTCCTCCCGCACAGCGGGGACACTCGCATCATGGCATCATCACGTGCTAGACAGGCCCACAGCTGGCTGTGTGTGTGTGTGGGTGTGTGTGTGTGTGTATGTGTGTGTGTGTGAATGGTGTGTGTGTGTGTGTGTGTGTGTGTGTTTGTTTGTGTATGAATGTGTGTATGTGTTTGTATATGTGTGTATTTGTATCTTTTGTGGGTGCACAGATATAGGTTTCTGTGTGGGTGTTTACATTTTTAAATGTTGTTGTTGTCAATGTAATTATTGTTGTTGTGGGTCGTGGCTGGCCTGGTTCGCAGAAAGAGAGAGCGAGAGAGAGAGAGAGAGTGCAAGAGAGAGAGAGAGAGACTCTGCACTGTGTCAGGGCCTTCAGAGGCAGTTTAGCATAAGAGCTGTGGGCGTCTCCGAGCGTGTGTTTGAGTGTGTGTGTATGTGTGTGTGTGTGTGTGTGTTTGCCACGCAGGGTGTTTGTGCGGGGAGGTCACACTGAGAGAGTACAGCTGGGCATGCCACGCCCACATTCCACATGAGGGATTCCTATTAGGCAGATTGATCGCTTCCTCCCTCTCGGCCCTGTGAGTCATGCATCAGGACGGCCCCTAATGAGCCACCGGCCGTATGCCGCCCTGCATCTGTGTGTCTGCCGAGCCCACGTGCTGCCCACGAGACCAGGGTGGAGAGTGAGATGCTCTCTCCAACCCTCAGACTGTGGAGCGCTGATGAACACTTCACACACTTACGTACGGACATACTGTACATACAAACAGATATATGAAAAACATATGCACGCATGCATGCATGCATATACAGTAGGCATACAAACAGATATAAACCACACAAGCATACATGCATGCATGTAAATATATATATAAAACAAACATGCACCCATGCATCCATATATACATACATACAGATACTATATGAACACAGATGCTGAAACTCTATGTGACACGAAAGTGTGTTATGTAAAGGCTATGTCAGCTGTAGTCGGTCATTTTTCTCCTGCTGCATTATATGGACTGAAGCAGGCTTTACAGCTTTAGTTATAACTAATTCAGTGTTTAAGTCCCCTATACACATCCTCCATAACATTTTACAGCACCCGTGCTATATAGCAGTAAAGCTCTATATAACAATAAAATGAGGTAATAATTCTACTATATTTTTTATTGCACATATGTTTTTTTCTGATGGGAATAGTGTAATAATAATAATAATAATAATAATAATAATAATAATAATTTAGGTCCTAGCTGCTTGACTGCTTGCACTATATTCCCCAGAGCAGCTAACAGTTCTGCAAGATATTCCATAAATCTCCCTATAATGTTACAATTATACAGTTTAATTCTAATAGTGGTTCGTATGTGACTGACACACATAAAAAGCGCATACTCACTGGGCCTGCCTGGTTGCCATGAGGTTAATGGTGTTTCTCTTGGTGCAAAATGAAGGGTTTACACATTGAAATGAGCTGGAAATGTCTGTGTGTCCATCTGCTTGCTAAACCAAACAGCCAGGTGTTGACCTAGAGCGAAAGAAAAACATCATCTGGCCACCGTCCTATTGCAACAGAGTGTCACAGATTTTAACAGGCACTCACAGACATTAATATTTAGTATGAAAATACGGTGGAGTTTCTCCTTGATTTATGTGCCTCTGATCGCGATCTGATTCCGTGTCATTTCATTGACAGAATGACCACTGTTTCAAAACACCGAGGCAGACTTCGCTCAAGTTAATGACAGCATCTTTACCGTGAGAAGGACAGACAGCAACACACAACAGCCATAAATCCTCGACTGTTTTTTTTTTTTTTTTGTAATATGCACATGTGTGTGGATACAAGGGAGTGAACTATGGATGAACTGAGAATAATCACAAGCATAAACAAAGGCTGCTCAGTGTTATGGAGAGCACAGGCAGAGAATAAATGAGTGTTTGCTAAACACATTAGATCATATGAGGCTTCGCTCTCTGTCTTTGGGGGGATACACAGTCCAGAGGCACACCGGGGTGGTCGCCCCTACCCACAATGTTGTGTGTGAATGTGTATGTGTATGAGCTGTGTGTATGTGTTTTTGTCTTCTGTGTGTGTGTGTGTGTGTGTGTGTGTATGAGCGTTCATGTATGTGCGTGTGTGTGTGTGTGTGTGTGTGTGTGTGTGTGTGAGTGTCCTGTGTGTGTGTGTGTGTGTGTATGTGTGTGTGTGTGTAGGGTAGGTGTTGTGTATGTGTGTGTGGGGGTGTGTGTGTGGGGTTGTAAATGGCATAACCAGGCCCAAGTTGAGACTACGACCCAACCTGTCTGTAATCACACGCTGTCAACCTCTGCACAGCCCTTGCCAAAGCTGTCAGCGAGCCTCCATATTGTATGTGGATAGAACGGTCTCTAGAGGTCACTGCAGTTCCATGGGTGACAGCTGCAGCGACAGCCCACAACACAGCCTCCAACATGGCCACGCACAGACAATAGGGGGAGGAGGAGCCAAGGGAAAAATAATTAAAATAGAGATCAAATGTGTGTTTCCACAACATGCTGTCAGGCACACACACACACACACAGGCGCACAGACATACACTCACACAAACACACATACACACACACACACACACATACTGTATACACACCACCTCCATACACACACACACACACACATGCATACACACCTAACCCGTTGACCTTGTCACAAAATATGGTGGAGGACAAGTCGTGAGAGTCCAGAATGTAAATGAATCTCTGGTAACTGCCGGGGACGTCCATCACCCGTTTGAGCGGCATGGGGACCTCACAGGAAATTCCCACCGATCTCCGTTTTCTCCAGGAGTAGTGTTGGGTTGAAGATGATGGAGTACTTCTTTGAAAGCCTCATTGTGCAGCACCTATTTCTCAGTGCACTGTACACCGCCAACCACCTAACACACACACATACATACACACACACACACACACACACACTCGCACCAACCCAAAGCCCTCCATATCACTAGCAAAAGCACTTTTCTTGAGCAGGCTGTCTCTCTTTCTGTCTCTCTTTCTATCTTTCTCTTTCTTTCTCTCTATTTCTCTGTCTCTTTCTCTATTTCTCTCTCTCCCTGTCTCTCTCTCTCTCTCTATTTCTCTCTCTCTCCCTCTCTCTAATTCTCTCTCTCCTACCTGATGACAATACACTCTGCTGCCACCGGCCTTTCCCTCCTTCACAAGGCCGAGCGGTCCAGTCTCGCCGGCGGCCCTAACACACCCACCTGCAGTTTATCACCAACTAAACCAGAAACTCTACAAGCCATAAGTCTCCACCAGGCCCTCATGATTCTGCCCTCAGCAGCGGTATTTTTGAGCTGGCGCTGGGCCTGTGGAGAAAGTGTACACTTTTAAAAATATATATTTATTTAATTTTTTTTGCAGGGCTTCCGTTACTTTTTTTTTTTATCTCTCTCCCTCTCGCTCTCTCTTTACTTTTTTGCACTTACTCCCATTATGCCGATTTTTCTTTTCTTTCTCTCTTTCTTTCTTTCTCTTTTCTTTCTTTCGTTCTTTTTTTTACAAAAAAAAGTAAAAGTGCTTTCCCTAAACATTTTCTGTCAGTAGAGGACAGGGAGCTGCTGTTGCTCATGCTTTTGTTTGTGTTGTGGTCGTGGTGGCTGTGGGGCTGAACCTCTCTGCCTCCGCTAAGCCAGTGGCAGCTCGGTGGCCGCTCTGCCAAGTTTAAAATTAGTAGCAAATTTAATATGTTGTGTGTTGGCATCCAGTGCCTCGGAGATTGCAAAAATGCGTCGCTACTTTGTCGTTGGGTCTCGCTGGAAGACCACAATGAGGCAGAATTTAGAAACTCAATTGAAAGACAGGGGGAAAGGGCAGAGAAATGCAGAACAGATGCGGATAGCATCCAAGGGGTGGGGGGGTGTTGGGTTGGTGGGAAGGGGTGTGGGGGTGTGGGCGGGTGTGTGGATGGACTAACATTGGGACCACCAACACAAGGAGCTGCTCTCTCACTCCTTTCTTTCTGTCTTTCCTTCTCTCCCCCCACCTCCCCACTCCCCCTCTCTCTCACAGACACACACACGCAATGTGTTCCCTTCTCAGAGAACTGAACACTTCCCCCCTTTCTCACTGCTCAGTGCTAGCCTCGTGAATAGCCACAGCCCTGCTCCCCAAAACTATTAGCATGACCTAAATGACACAACCATGCCCCTGTTAATGGCATAATAGTTGGGAAATATGATTTATGGCTTTCATTTTAAGGATTGCTATCCCCATAACTCCTAATACAGGGGAAAATATGTGTTTTCAGTAATGCTCTCCTCTCATAATGCCTTATAGGCTGTTAAAGCATGGAAAAGAACATATTGGTGTCATAAATCTACATTTCAAACTAGACAGCTTAAAACACGAGGTTGGATTAAAACAGACCCGATTGTGAAAGACTGAAATGGTGGAGAGGGATTAGATATGACTCCTTTTGATATTGAGCCAGTAAGTTTTATTAATACTGTTGAAGTAATTTTTATTAATAGTGTTTTATATCTGACGCCTCTCTTCTGCCATTCATCACACACTCCCTTGTTCGCTTTTAAAACTCCCCTCATCATGTTGGGACAGGGAAAGTGTGTTTGTGTGAGTAAGCCTTGGAGCGGGCTGAGCAGATCTGTGTGTGTGAGTGTATGTGTGTGTATGTCTGTGTGTGTGTGTGTGTCTTTGAGTGCTTACGAACGTGTCTTTGTGTGTGTGTTTTCCCTCAGAAATATGTTGGCGGTGTCAGGGTCGAGTTGAAGCTGACCCGTTCCAGAAAGCTTGCGGTACGCCATCAATTAGTTTGTCTCGTCAGCGGCAGGTCGCGTTTCTCTAATATCTGCCCAAAAAACAAGATCTACCGACCCTGAATGAAAATGAGCATATATATAATCAAACATGTCATCTGGGCTGCAGTTCCAGCTGTGACCAGTAGAGGGAACTCACTGATTTATTTCCCTCTCGCTTGGCAGAGAAAGGCCTCAGTTTTGCCGATGGTCCTCGATTATGAATGATTCCAAAGAAACGTGTCACTTATTATTTTTGGACGACCACATCAAGGGAGAGGTGGTTGTTCTGAAGGCCCCATTCATAATGCGAGTGATAACGGTGTTCCAATAGCAGATTCCACAGACAGAGGCCTGATTAAAAGTGACTCGGCGTCAGGTCGTAAATATTTGTCAGCCCACCTTTGAAACAGGCAAGCTGTGGCTTTTCCCGCACGCTTCCCACATGAAAGTGCAAATGGAAACGCTCAGACCCGGGGAGCTGAATCAGGCGTAGCTGAAATGAGATGGCCAATAAAATGCGTAATTACGATGCTCTGTCATTGGCCACAGCCTTCAGGGCTTTTTCGTTTTTTTTTTGTCTGTGTGTGTGTGTGTGTGTGTGTGTGTATGTGTGTGTGTGTTCTTGCCTGGAGAATAAAATCCCACTCCTGGAATAATGGGATGTGTTTTATGGCAGATGTGTTTAAGGGGTATGACGCTCTGACAATGTGTGGTCTACGTGTGGCCCCGGGGCCCTTACGCTGCTCTTGCCTGTTTACCTTGCCGCTCCAGAATGTGGAGCGTGTTGCGACTGCCCCGCTTTGATGCCCAACCGTTGCAGAAGTAGATGGCTCCAAAGCGGTGTCATAACCACAACAACGCCTTATTCCAGGCCCACTTTTAAAGCTTTAAAATGCTGAGCAGTTTTTGTCCTAGCTCCAAAGTGTATCACAAGTATTGTTTGGAGATCCAGAGACGAGTCTGTTCTGCTGTAAAAAAAAGTTCTGGCCATCTATTAAAACAACCCAGAAGTGCATTTTTTTCACATTCAATGGAATCTAGTTTTACATTAATAATAATGAACAACATTCTCATTTCATATTAGACTATGGCATATAAATATCTATACTATGATCTATCTATCTATCTATCTATCTATCTATCTATCTATCTATCTATCTATCTATCTATCTATCTAATCAGCTCATCCCTAAAATCTGTCAAGTGTAGCCTTCCTGTATACATTAAGTAGAGATGTGACTGTAAGAAAATAATAGCGGTTTGACTCACCCACCAGCCTCCAGTCTGGGCCGAGAGCCTCCTATGGAGAGGCAGACCCCAAGCGGAGGCGAGTGAGGAGGAACATGTTGAAGCCATACTGCTACACAGACCTGCTGTGAGTCGGCCTCCACTCCACTGGCCTGTGTCAGGGAAATAAATGTAGTGTAAATGTGTTCTGGTCTGGTGGGCCTTGTAGCACTCATTATCGTTACGGCCTGGCTGATTAGAATAGCAGAGGCTGTGTGACGTAGTAGATTTCATCTCTTGCAGCTGAGGGAGATAAAATATATGATCTGGGCCCTTTTTTCTCCTTCCTCCTCGGTCTGAGAAGACGTTGTTGTTAAGTTTGCTTGTCTGGCGCAAACATTTCGCCATTTATCACCGGGGACACGACGGAAAAATAATGGGGGGAGAGGCTGTAAATTTTGTGCACACACCCTTTTCTGCCACATCCATTCTTAGCTTGAACGAGGGAGGATGTTTGAGCGAGTTGGATGAAGACTTTTTCAGCGACGGGAGCGTTTTGTTTCCCTACTCCATGCCGTAATATGGCACTTACACTCTACACGTGTCTCGGCCTTTGCAGACTTGAGAAATCTCTTCCCACATTGGTGTATATGACTACATGTAATTACAGTTCACATGCGCCAGTATGCTGTGCGGCTGCCTCTAACTCATTCCGGAGTGGCTTGCAGATTGTGCAATGTTAAAAGGGCACACACTGTGGTAGTGGTGGATTTTCTTTTTTTTTTTTCCTCCTCTTTTCCCGTCCCTGACGCAAGGCAGAATGAAACATGCAACGAAGAGCCATGTTAGGTTTCCGAGTGAGTGGGCAGAATGATTTCCTCCTCTGACACCGCCGGTAGTTGACATGCAACCCATCTGACGCATGTAGATTTCCTTGATAGCACCTTGGCCCGGCATTGATTCCGATGTCTCTCTTTTTGATCTGCGGGTTTGTTTTAAAAAAAAAAACCTGTCAATTAAAATCGAATGCAAACACATTTGTAAATGGAATTTCTGTTACCAAGGCCTTTGCCTGTGTTTGTGAAGATTGCACTCGTCCTTCACATCCTTCACATCACACAGAGCATATCAATAATAGAATAACAAAATAATCCTCAACAGCGGATTCTCTGTTTGTGACACAGCTATAAACTAAGCTGAAGGACCTCAGAAAGCACTTAACAAAATCAAGGCTTCATCTCTACGTCTGCATCATTTGTTCTTTGGTAAACACTTTTTTATGAGAAGCATAAAGTTGAACAGAAGTACTGACATACATTTCTCCTGGTGTGGAATTTCAGGAACAGGTTCTACGAATGTGTAGGCGTACTACTGGGCATGCAAGGTTATGCTAAAGCTTTCAGGGGAAACACACTGCCAAGCCTGATATGTTGGAATTTGGTGAAAGAGTCCAAACATTAAGTGGTTTGAACTGCATGAGGAGAAGCGTGCTGATGTTAGCTAAATATTTGTTATATTAAACCGCTCCTCCACTAATAGTGACATGTTATTGAACACATCTCAAAGAGGAGTCATTACTTTGGTAGATACATACCAAAGATTACAGGCTAAATGACATTTTGTTGGCTGGATTGGCACAACATTCTGTAGGAATAGTTATGTAGGAAGAGTTATCTGTCAAAGGTGTGCCTGCACAGCTTCAAGGGAGACTTAGCCAGTCACCTTTGAGGAAGGCTACAATTTATTATTATTAGTCATACTTACCCTTTAAACTTGGGCTTGTTTGCGGGGGGATTTAAGCCCTGCTCTGCGTTTGAGAGGCTGTCCGCCGAGTGCCAAGTGCCTGGAGCGCAAGACAAACCCCAGAGATCGTGGCCTGATGGCGACATGACACACCCTGTGCCAAAGTAAAAATGGAGAGCCGACAGCAGGCATGAGAGACCAAACAGATGACTAACATGAAGAGGAAGAAAAACAGAAGTAGAAGGGGGTGGGTGGGGGGGATTAAATAAGGAATTGTTGGGTTGGGGTGGGGGGGTGGGGGTGGGGGGGGATTATTGGGGGGTATTAAAATGACACAGAAGATTATGCGGACGCTGGGGCCGTCTGCCCAAGGTCACCGCCAACGGAGATCTGTCACTTGGGCTGATAAACAAAAAAGAACAGCCAAATAGGCGAGGAGGACTCGGCTCATCTAGATTCTCTGCCTGTACCTCCATTCTGGCCTGTCTTGAAGCATCCCAGAGCCAGATTTGTTTATTGGTGCACCTTATCTATGACTGACCTCTGAGGTCAACCTTATTAAGATATATATTTGAAAACTTTCCTCCTGGTCAGACCCTCATTGATGCCTACATGGCAAAGATGCTGTTTGTGAAAGCACTCTAAAAAGAACTCATACACTGTTAAAAAGGTAAATAATCATTCATAATATCAAAAGTATTTATCCATCCATGCCTAGCTGTGGAAGTGAATGCACAAAACATAATTTGATAGAAAATGGACGCAACTGTTTGGGTCAAGCATTTGTGCCTGGTGCCTGACTGAAAGCTCTCCAGATGAAAACAAAGTTGTTAGGATTTGTTGCAGGTTGACCTCCACCTCTATTGTATCACTGCAGCCTGTTGGACTCATGTCACGCAAGCAATTAGACTCGCAGAACCTATAGCCACCAGGCAGGGAGGAGATGCGAGGCAGGGGCCGAGACCACACCATTGCATAACCACGCTTCCATGCACCACAAATGCCATATAGACCTCATATGGACACCACAGTGGCCTTTCAAAATGTCACTCTCCCAGGCAGCCTCATTGTGACCCCATGAATGAGGTCACGGATTATGATTGGCACCACTTGCACACAGGGTGAGCACTCATGCCAGTGCTGTTACTCAACAACCACACTAACTACGAAATATAGTGTTTACAAATGTGCTGAAAATGGTTTGTAGTCAGTTTAATGATTTGGGTACATGTGTCTTGGGAAGGGTAATTGATAAGGATTACAGGGTTATTTTGACGTTGAAGGGAAATCAGGGTTGTGTTGAAGTTGAAGGGGAATCAAAGGGCCAAGGTAATGAGGGTGAATTGCAAGTGCTGAGCCAGGGGGCGGCCATTTTGCAGTGCAGCCCTAGTGTGGCCCACTGGCACGGAGCACCCGAGGTCAGCGAGAGGGTAGAGGAAGTTCCAGGGGTCGAAAATGCACTGTCCACCCAAAAAGGACGCACAAAGCCAGCTTTTCATCCGTGCCCCGGCCCGTCCGCGGAGTCCATAATTATCTTTGACAAAACTCATTAGCAGGGACCTTGTAGGGACATCGTCGTCCAGGAATTCCATGGAGGGAGACATGCACAGGGACAATGTCTCACACACATTTCATTGCACCCTTTGACAAAATGTAATGAAGTGTGTACATTGTCCTCCTCATCAACATTTGAACCCTGAGCCATCAGCGCAAGGACTTTGTTTTATGAGCCCTTTGCTGCACAGCGTGGGACACATCAAATGGCACCTCCACCCCCGCTCTTTTGTAGAGCCTCGGGCAAATTGTTGTTGGAGATGTTGTTGTTATTATGGGCCTTATTAGTATGAATTGGTCATTTCTACAGTGTCAGAACCACTTATCTGTTTTTTTCCTGCTGGCACAGGTAGGCTACATGTTCAGTGACTCAATACAAGTGTACAATGTACACTGCACTGATGAGAGTTGGATGGAAAGTCTTGATAATCATCTTTTTTTTGTGCTTGTTGACCCTACACTGACCTTTCGTTACAGGTCCAGAGGACTGGAAGTTGATCCAATACTGACCACTGTGACTTTTGATATGGCCATGTAAAGTTAAGAGAGGCAACAGATTTTCTGTGTTTACATACATTATACAGTATTGTTATTGTGTCATCACATTTTGCACAGTTGGAAACAGCATAGGGATGAACAAAGTCTGTCCTGACTCCAATAGTGAATCATTTACATTGTTCATCCACTGCATGACTGGTTGGAAATTCTATATTGCTGTGTAAACGACTGGAAGTAATTTCCTTGTTCAATACAGTTCATTGTTTTGAGCTCAGCACACCTGCCCTTTAAATTGTCAGTGCTAATATTCTTGTGTGCGGCATGCCAAGTGCGCAGCCTGCCAGTTAAAAGGCCAAACAGCAGGAGGTTCGACTGCACAGTTGTGGATGGGAGTCTAATCCAGTCATCATTGCTTGCCGCCCTTCCCAACCCCCTCTGACACACCAGGTACACTTTACAAGCAACATTACGGTTCAAGTGTCATTTGCGCTCCCTCAGACAACCTAACGCCTTGATTAAGTCGGGGAAGTGTCTTTGTTTATGCCAGCACTTCCGTCTTCTGGTTTTATTCTGATTATGAAAGATTATCTTGAAGTGTGTTGGGGATTACGAAAGGGAACCCCTCCCAAATAAAAAAGAAATTAGGGGGACGAATGATGCATGTTTTACACGAGGCGCATGATGTTTTTCATTGCCAAACATTGTTTACGTCTGTGGGTGCATATCTACTTTTACTGGCAAATATGTTTCTACTTAGATTAAGATGTCAGACAAACATATATGTTATTACGAGCAATGCAGAAAGAAGCGTGTTCAGAGCCTAGCTCCGTGGCCTATATGTACCGCACATTGGGGAAAGGGATAAGACCCAACAACAATATTTTCTTGTGGAGTGGTGTGGTCATATCACTTGGTGAATGTTAGGAAAGACATTTAGCTATATGCCGTCCCTTGGAAATTCCATGTTAACCAGATGTAAGACAGTATCTTAATTGATCTATTAGCTGTCTAATAACAAGGCTCTGTGGCATGCCTCCATATAGCCGCTTTCCCTCAGGTATGGTGCTGCCGTGGTAATCCAATTGCGCATGCATCATTACTTTCAATAATGTTTGGCAGCTTTTCTTTACAGCCTCCAGTTTAATTAACTTGTCTCTAAATATTTAATACTCCACCAGCATCTTGGTATGGGCTATAAATGAGCTTAAAGCCATGGGTATATCGCGTTACACATACACTATAGACTATTTACATTAAACGTTACACTTTAACGTTAAAGCAATTTGAGCAACGTTACTGAGTAATGTTCGTGTGCAACCTGGCAGTGGTTTCGCTTAATCTACAAAGGATGACGCAATATCAATGTGGCACAGTGAATTTGCAAATCGGGGTGAACCCATTTTTTCATTAAGTACTAATACCCGGTTCTTAAATTCTATTCCGTGTTATTGACCATCATGTCCAGTTCTGATTTTTTAATCAAAACAGTATTCAGAATATGATTCCAGAAGATTATATTTAGGGAGATTTGCCTAAACATATCTCGCCTCCTGGACAGATTGCATGGAATTGCAGATCTGGATGGATAATCTTAAACCAAAGTCAGCTGACCTTTAATAAAAGCAAACCTTCTGACCTGGAGAGAAGCTGTGCAGTACACCTTTATTTTGTTTGCATCGTACCTGATAACATTATGAACAATTCATTAGTCAATTCCCCCTAATATAAAGCAAACGTAAATGAGAAAGGACATCACTGGCAGAGAAAATACGCTTGTTCAAGCGTTTGTCTTATTTATATTGATCCGTCAAAGTATTGGTGTTACTCAACTTGATTTAAGCATTATAAAACAGTAGCCTACAGGTCTTCGTTACACTGATTCGTGTAAAGAAACATAACATGACCAAAATGATTGTCTCTTTTCGCGCTGGGCTGTATCGTGAAGGCCTGTATCAACTTTGCTTGTTAAGGTTTGCATGAATATTATGTGATATGTTACTTTTTTAAACATCCACTACGCCTTAGCTATAAAATAAAAGGTAGGCCCACAGATGTGTAGGCTACATAGGGCTGTTTTCACGATCTTAACAGCTTTGTTAAATAGATCTTATGTTGAGATATTAAAGATTATAATCGTCCTCTGCATATTTAGCTTGAATACTAAATGAAGCCAGACACCAGTCAATGACTGCGCATGACATCCTCTTTGGCCTGCCTCACAAGTTGACCAGAGCTCTTTTGAATAGACCTAATACGAGACCTAATACTCTTATTACATGATTTAATCCCCCCAAATCCGACCTGAAATAATGTTTATCTTTTGGTTGGTTAATTTACTTGCCTTTTAATCTGTAGGTCATCTGCAGCAGGCTGCGTCATTTTGAAGTTCAAAAGATGTCCTTTTATCACGGCAGCATGTAAAAAGGCTGTTTTTCTTTTACAGCAGTGTTGCTCGTATTGATTCCCTGCTTTGTAGGCTACGTTGTAGTTTACAAGTCACTTCCATACGTTTGCTCAAGATCATCATCACAATCATAATCATCAGCTGTATTTCAGGACCAGCACCATAATGGGGCACATTATAATTCACAACTATATCACCAGCAGTGACAACAAAAGGAGTATTCTACCTCTACACAGTACCATAACGACCATGTCAGACCTGCAGTTAAATGCAAAGCAATGCTTCTAGCGCCCGCCCCTATATCTTGGTTACGTTTTCAATCAGTCTGAACAAATTCTCGCATGTAGGCCTACATTATATTGGGTTGCACACTGCTACTCTCATCAAGGAACTCTGACCCTTCAGTTGTCACATAAGGTCAAATTATTCAAATGAGGTCACGGGTATTTAAGGGAAGTAATCTATGTCTCATAACGGCCTATACTGACTGCTTAGTTGAAGTTGAAAGGGCATTAAACCTGACACAAAATGCCGCAAATTTATTATGAAGTAGGAACATCGTATTTCATGTGCGGTTTGACAGCGGGTTCATAAAGAAGCTCATCAGTGCTGTTTGCGCTCTGTGGCTTGCTGTAGTTGTTGAAACGGCTCCGCTACACAGGGGACAAAGCCGCATTCATAACGTATTCCTGCTTTGTTGTTAGTCTGAAATGTAACAAAGTGTTTGATGCCACTACTGATTAAATAAAGACAATAAGGAGATGATGTCCCCTTTCTTCCTCCGCTTGTAAAGTTCATTCACGTCCTCCACTGAATTATGACCTTCCAATAATTCCAGACTTTCATGCGCCGAGTCAAGAAGATAAACTTTGATCAAGTGCAAAGCCTCAAATGTTTTAATTGGCCGACTGAATGAACTGAGGGAAATCACGACGCAGAAACAGTCATCTTAGAAAATGCATTCTTAAAAAATATTTTATAAATGAACGACACGTAAATTATATGTTCACAATGTATCTGAAAAGTACACTGTACATTTTTCTTCTTGTCAACACATATTCCACACAATGATTTTTCCAACAAAAATTATTAACAATAAACAACACACTCTTTGCCCTCAAAACAAGCAAACATTTAGCACGTGATCACAGATATGAAATAGACTACACAACAAAACATTTAGAGAACATATGATACGAAATAAATAGATGAATAATAAACAATAAATACATAAATAAGACAGCTACCCTACGATTGCCAAGTGCAGACATAGGAAATCACCACACAGTTTTCTCACGTGTTGCAATTTTGCATAAATTCGTCAACACCATATAATAACATTGTGCAAAATTATGGCTGCATCCACAGTTGCGAATGAGTGTCTGATTTCATGGCGGTGAAACTCCACTAAGTTTTCAGCGGGGTCAGCCACTAGCATTCTTTGTCGTCATCGCAGGTCCTTAGTGCATAATTGACATTATATAAACGTCCCACCGCTTTTTGGCTGCGTCTCAACCATTCTAATATGAAAAGAAGAGACAAAACATATTTTTGAATAGAACTGAAAGACATAGGCCACAGTTAAACAGTAATATTTGGCAAAAAGGAAATCAACAGCATGTTTTGTATAATTCAACTAAAAGCTGCCTGTGGTGATAACTGCAATGCTGTGTAGATATAAACAGAGCAATCTACACACACGCAATGAAACACAAGCACATGCATGCAGGCATGCAAGCACGCACTCCCCAGCACGCGCACGCACACACACGGATTAAAATGATTAACTATTAGAAACTGAACAACACCTGTGTATCCGTAAATATTACAATATAACCTATTTCAAACAGCATACTGGGTAACAGCAGAATGCAAAATAATTCCCTTGTAGATATTTGGTGAAAGCTGGAATTTATCCACAAACTCTCTAGCATGACATCTGAAATCCCATTATTTGGTATTCACGCTAGTATTTTGCCATTAAATATAGTATGAACAAGGTATTATGAACACGATTGGATTTCAGATATAATTCACTGCCTGTTGGAAAACTGAATAAGTGTGCGTGTGTGTGCACATGGGTGTGTATGTGTGTGTGTGTGTGTGTGTGTGTGTGTGTGTGTGTGTGTGAGAGAGAGAGAGAGAGAGAGAGAGAGAGAGAGAGAGGGAGATAGGGGGTGGCTATACACAGGAGACTGTTCATGTGACTGTGCATGCCTGATTATGTCTGTGTGTGCGTTTGTGTCTCGAAAGATGAAGATGTTGTGCGATGGAAGTGAAATTGCATTGTATTGTATTGTATTGTATTGCTGGTAGTTTAAATGAGTATGTTTGCGTGTGAACATGTAAGCGTTCGTGAGTGCATATGTGCGTGTGTGTGCCTTGGCTCACCTTCCTCACCTCTTCATCACAGGTCTGAAAGCTGTAACCTTGCCATCCTGCATTGTTATACATGAGTCGTTGAGCTCACTGGACTCTGCCTCTGATTTTCCACTGCAGGAGAAACCTGAGGTAAATTCCAAAACACAACAACAGACCTTAGTTTAGCATCGCGATTACTGCACAACACAAACCACTGTAAACTGCATAGCTTACACACTGTAAAAAAATACCATGTGTCAATTAATCAAATCAAATACAATTACATGCAATGTGCCAAAAAATACAGCAAACCTGTAAATATCTGCGGTTCATAAATTAAAATTTCAAAAAAAGCATATAGGCTACATATTCTTCAGTTCATGATGTGTATTTGCTTACAATATCCATATTAATTTATGATATAAAACAAATATTAGGTTATTGATCACTGGTGAAAAACTAAAATGTCAGTCACTATGCGGAACAATAGACTTTGAGAGAATATTATCAATGCACTGAGAAGGACTGTAGTGATAACCATCAAGTGGAGAGGCCTACCATCTATGGAGGAGTACTGACACGTGTCAGAGAGGGCAGGATAGGAAGAGCAGTGCAGTTGCAGGGCCTTGTGGCTGTAGCTGTCAGAGTGATAGACCTTGCTGAGCGACGCTGGTGCTTGTGGAGGTATCACTGGTGCCGTCAGTGGGCCGTCCTGGTAGGGTGTCTCGGTGCTCTGGAGGTTGCTGGTGGAGTCCTGGAGACCCCGCAGGTCCCTGCAGTGGCCAATGCCCGACACCGGAAGCCTGCCGGCGGCCTGCAGCTGGCAATCCACAGCTGGGTTTCCAGTCCTGAGGGCGCCGCTTTGCAAGCAACCGGTGGCAGCCGTGCGGGCCAGAGACCAGATCCGGGGCTTGTCCGAAGCGCTCTCGAAGTGTGACAGGGACACGCCGCCCGTGGAAATGCCAGACGACGGCTTGCCAGAGGTTATGGGTTCCAGGAAGTCTGAGGTGAGGGCTGCCACCCCCTTAATGCTGCAGGGGAACGAGGGGAAGGTTGTGAGGGAGAGCTTGGGGTTGCAGTCTCTCTTTGGGGGGGCTGAAGACATGCTGGTGTGGAGCACCTGCTCGTCCTGGGTAATCTTTTCACAGTCGCTGTCCAGCTTGTCACAGTCCTCATCCTCGAGGTCGTCCAAGTCACTCAAGTGGAGCTCCTTTTCTTCCTTACAGTCTTTGGAATCTATGTTTAGGAAAGTTTTAAATAAAGTTATGTCCTGAGCATATTATTGTGAATAATAAGTGTACTTATTAACAAATGGTGGTGGAAAGGATGTCAAAAATACATTAATAACAAGCAAACAAGCAAATTAATAACAGCAAACATTACAGTTTTAAAAAATGTACTCGATGGTCACATTACATTGTACGATGTAAACATTGGCATGTCAGAAGTTTACCTTTGGTGGCACAGTCCTCCTGATCTGTCTTATCTAGATCATCCTTGCGCTCGTCCCCCGCTTTATTCTTGGGTGACCAGGTCATCTTGTTCTCTTTCTTAAGCCGCCTCCTGGCGTTGGCGAACCAGGTGGACACTTGAGTGAGGGTCATTTTGGTGATGATGGCCAGCATGATCTTCTCCCCCTTAGTGGGGTACGGGTTTTTCCTGTGTTCGTAAAGCCATGTTTTTAGGGTGCTCGTTGTTTCTCGAGTGGCATTTTTTCTTCTCGCTGACCCGTTGAAGTCAACAGTGCCATACCTGCAAGAACACCATACTGTACATGAGCACAAGGCTACATTGTAAACACTACATGACAACACGACATCAGACTGTCAAAGCATTTGCCCACAATGTTATGGATTTCATTGTAACAGTCACACCTTAGAGAAGCAATTTGATTTTCAATGGTTTTAATTAGCCCAAAATATCTATGGGGTATGTAACATTTTTATTGTATTTTATTTTATTTTTAAAATATGGAATTTTAAAGTTATGTACCTGTCATACTGGTACTGGCCCAGTGAGTGGTCATAAGGGTAGTAGGCAGCAGGTTGGGTTATCCCAGTGTGCAAACCACCGGCACTTTCTTTGATGTCATACTGAGGGTTCTGGGAATGGAGAGAAATGCAGATAATGAGTTGTTGATAAAGATTCTTTTCCTGTGTGGAATTTTTACACTTTCCTTCTGCTCAAAATAGTAGGTCATTTGACTGTACAAATAACGTTAAACAACAGTAACTTCAGTCTGAATGCAGTAATGCCTATTATTTGAGTTGTTTCATTTAGAGGCACTTGAAAGACTTCAAAACGGCATGATTAATCGATAACAGCCACTGTGAGAAGGGGTCGATCGATTAAAAGAGAGCCGCATTATCTGATTAAACAGCACACATACCAGTGTTGAATAGATTGCTGAAGGGTCCGGGCTGTATGGAAAGTAGTTTGCGTAGTTCTGGCTAGCAGCGGCTGCAGCTGCATACGGTGAACTGTACATCCCGAGTGCGGCGTTTAGCTCAGTGCGTGTGCTTGCCAAAAGCCGGTTCTCGTAAGAGGGACAGCAGAACGAGGAAGCGGCCGTCTGGGATCCACTCGACCCATCAGAGACCGACCTGGAAATCGAATCGCAGCAAGTCGTACTGGGGTTTGCCGACACGAAAAACTGCATGAAGAGAATTGTGGATAGACATGTCATTCTTGGTTGTCTAGGCATCCGTTATCCTGACAAATTCTTTTTAAAGTCTGTACACATCAAACACGACGGTAAGATGAAGGACAGGAAAAGATTAACTCTAACTTTGTTCAAATAAAGTGTTATCGTATCCAGATGGATGGTCTGCCATAAAAGTGCTGTTGATTGTGAAAAGGCACGATCAAAGAAGTGTATGAATGGATAGAAACCAACTCAGTAACTTCGTTCACAATGTTTTCATATCACAAATAAATAATATCAGATATCATCACACCTTAAAGTAAAGTTCAGATAGATATGTAAGTTTGTTAAAGTAACTTTCTATGCAATTTGTCGCAAGTTTTCATTATTTATTTGCAAGTTTTGATTCGCATGGAGTACAATATAAGTTGCGATTTATGCTCTGACTGACTGAAAATAACTGTCGCGAATCGTTAAAAAATCACTTGTCAACACGAAGTGCCAAATCAATTTATGCACTGTGACAGAAGTCAATCTATTGGTAAAGGGAGGAGCTGTACTATTCTCGCGGTGCAATTACACCTTAGAGGTAATGTACACATGATTTTGTCACCTCGTAACAACACGTGAGTTCATTCATAATTCAAATTGTGCATTACTGTAAATATCCACATCCTGTACCATAACTCACTCTAAACGATGATGGGTTTTCATACACTGCATATTTTTCATCCACAAGGAGATAAAGCAGAGAGTATTCCACACTTTACTGGTCAGTTGACAAATAAAGGATGCTGTCCTTCAATTCTGAAAGAAGAGCAATTTAGTTAAAATCATAAAACTTATCTTACCTGTGACGTTGCATTGTAAGGATAGCCAAACTGCGAGAAAGACATAGCTGCTTCTTTTGTTACCATCAGCAATATTCTTCTCCCCTGATCGATTGTAACCAAATCTACTTCAAATCCACCTTCTTGCACACCATTTCCACGCACGGCCTTTCGCTCAATAATAGATGATTGCACTTAAGAGGGAGAACTGAGGCTGTTTACAGCTGCACAGAGTTTTATATGTATGAATAATCCCCCTAAGGAAATGCTAAGAAAATAAAATTAAGCTTCATCAAGTACAAAAAAATGTTGTTGTCTAACAGATGAAGAAAGCTTAAAGGATAACGTAAGACTTGGAAGATATGGACTCTGCTTGTGCTATTATTTGTGGCTCTATAGTTCTTTAGCATTCATCCATGCAAGGGTATCAGTGTGACGTCACTGTAATCCCGGAACGGCAGGACAGCAAGGATAGAGTAATGTCTTTGCCAATCACATCTTACATCGCTTTTTCTTAAGGTGTGCTTCGCATTCTCGTGTTCTTTTAACTCAGTGCATTAGCTTTTGCTGTAGCTCAGAGGCAGTGTATGAAGTGTTCTTTGTTCACAGCTCGCATACTGGTGAAAGTATACATTAATCACGACACTGATGGCATACACACATCTGAGTTGACGTGATGCCTATCTACACAGATAGAAGTCTCAAGCAAGTAACTGCGTAATATTTGCAAACCAATGTAGGAATGCTGTTTTGCTCAGTTACAATAGATTAGGTTGCCTGAGAGCAATTTCAGTTAGATTTATATCCACTAGTATATTTTGATATGGTCATTCAACATATAATATTTTATTGTTATAGCCTACCATTACATATTTCAACAGACTGCCCAAAACATTATTTTTGTCACGATAATACCTTGTAATAAATGCATAGACATTGAAACACACAGACAAAGCAAACTTTTTAGACACATGTAAACACTTTGATTTTTAGTAATATCTTGAACCAATTAATGGTTTGCATTGGAGGTTAATACAACAGTGAATTCATGCATCTCATTTTGTGTGTCCTCTGTTCGCTTGCATTTGTCCGACGAAAAGGTCCATCCAGAAGTTAATGATGATGATGTTCCCATCTCTCTCGATTAGAGTGAGAAACAGTCCCTGTAGGGATGGATGTAAAGGGTTTGGCAGGTCAATAGACGAGTGATTGATGTTTGTCTCGGGACCTACGTGACCATTACGAGTAATGTGCAATTGTATCAATTAACAAATGGATCTGCCCTTGTTTAACCACCAACTTACATCGTGAAAATATGCCTTTGAGGTGAAATTCGAAGAGCTGAGAGTGAGGGGGGAAAATAACTGGAAGCAGCCCTCTCACATCTAATTATACATCAGTGGAAAGAGGCAACGAGAATTGCATTTTAATTGAACGATGCGCTGTTGAAAGGGGGAAAGAAATAACCTATGTTACTGTTGAATAAACAGTGGGAAAAGGAAATTAAGTTCAATACGACTCAGATTAGAACTGCTTTCTCTCTCTCTCTCTCTCTCTCTCTCTCTCTCTCTCTCTCTCTCTCTCTCTCTCTCTCTCTCTCTCTCTCTCTCTCTCTCCCTCTTTCTCTCTGTTTTTCTAATCTGCACCGGATGAATGTCTTTTTTTAAAGCAATTACTATTTTCTTTATTTTGATCAGGACACGCGCACATTTAATGGAAACATCAACCACTATCACACGCGACAGCGGCAACAGCGATGATAAACCAATTCGCTGACTGTCACCCCACGGCGCCTTGTGACGGGGCTTGATCCCTCTCTTCTGGATTTCATCATTTCCAAGGATAATGCTGTATGAGAAGAGTATTTCATTGCCATGTACTTAAAAGGGATGTGTGTCGAGTCCCCCGAGATCCCTCTGCGATTACGGGCTTTTTCTTCGAGTGGCGCCAGAGAGCTACGGGAAAAGACTGGAACCCTGCTGAAAAGGCACACCACAAAGAACCCGTAGACCGGTCTACAATGACAGCGTGGTTGCTCATTAAAACTTTATGGTGGCTAGGGGCATGGTCATTCTAATCCCGTGGCATGTTGACACGAAGTTAGCACTGGTAAGACGCCTAATCGGTCATATTACACAAAAATGGATAGAAAAATCCTTCCCCAGTCCGAGACCAGGGGCATGGCTCACATGACAGATATGTTTCTCAAAAGAAGATGAGAAATTTAATATTTCACCCTGATTCAGAGTTTTGCAACCAAAGCGACCCAGCTGTATCAGTTATCAACTATTTTCAACTATTATATTAATAGTGCATTAAAAACAACTTCTTACCCAGATCACAAGTCATAGTAGTATTCTTTATTGCCTTGGTAGTTCCAGGTATTCCAAGATATGAAAGTAAAGGATTCAACGAACATTCAGTGATCCCTTTTCTTTGATTGAGGCTCCTCAACACATAGGCCTTACCCATGCAGTCTCCATCTGCCAAGCACACACAGTTCTGGCCAAAACACAGAAATGTGAAAAGAATGTCACAATTAAAAGTGAAAGAAAAAAAAGTCAGTGAAAATAAATGATACTGCCCATAAAGCCATGCTATCATGCTTTATGTGTTAACAGTGCACCAAGGCGTTAGGCTCTCACAAGGGCATGCGTGATGGCCCAAGAGCATATGGACAAACTCATGCATTATGTATGCCATGCAGTCACAGAGGAGCCCCCTGAATGAAACCCAGATCAACACTAATTGTAATGGCAAACCTCACGGGCTGTTCTGCAACCTTTTCGTCCCTTCATTCATTTTTTTTCTCTCTCTCTCTCTCTCTCTCCAGCTTATGTTCTCTGTTATACACTGTTCTATTTCTGAGCCTATTTTATATCAGACTAATGGTTACAATTTTTTGTAAATCAAATCTAAAACATTTATCATAATTGTTACTTTTCAAATTAATATTGGCCTACACTTTGCAGGCTGTCTTTTGAAGCAGAAACAGCCTATTGAGTCTACCATCACACTTATCAATTAGCTTTAAAAAGTGTTAATGATATTATGTTGGTTTTGGCTTGAGAAGTGTAATTGGGTTATTCTCACTGGCAGACCAATAACCATTTCCAAAATAATCATATATTCATATGAGTGGAGCCTTCAGATTTATCTCAGGATTAAATTACAAGGCAGTGTTGATATGGACAGATGCTGTGTGCTGTTCAACTCTGGTGTAAGATGTTCTGCATAGTGGACTGGCAGTGTTACCTTTGTTTCCGGGCACACAAGGTGGCAAATGTTCATCTGCGGTTTGGTGTCAGTGTCACCTTCTGGCGCTGGTTGCGAGTTCCTCTCTTCTGTTAGCCCTACGTCAGGATTATCCGGCTCGCCTCGGAGCAACGAGTGCCGAAAGGTTAAACCAACACTGGCGCTGGCACTTTTCTCATTTCATACATTTCTCATGCTGATTTAATGAATTTCACAAAGCTTTGCTGGTTTTCATAAGATAGATCAGGGCTTTTTATGAAATAATAATAAGGGCTGACAGAGGGGGAGGCATGGACAGAGGGAGGGGAGGGGAGGGGAGGGGAAGAGAAGAAATGTTGAGGTGTGCAATCTCATTAGGCTGTCGTGATATATCCCAATGAATCTGCAAGCACTCGTGACCCGCCTTATTACCCAGGCCCTCTCTCCGGGAGACGCTTTAATACTGCTAAATTATCAAAAATTGAAAGAAAGTAATAAATATTCTAATGAGAGGTGGTCAAATGATTATGAAATGTGGCCACCGCTGTCACCCATTTAAGCTCAAAACAAACTTTCGCAAAGTCATGAAATAAATTGACCACACAGTTGGGAAAGAAGCCATGAATTCTTCATCATCCCACAGAAACTTTGGGAGTCTCAGTGTTAATGGTATAATTACAGGACATAGATAGATACAGTAAGGGTTTGTCATATATGTCACATCTATATGCACAGTATATATAGTCTGAGAGAGCACATGATAGGAAAGACATCCCTATATTTTAACTCTTCTCACTCACTGTCACTTTGTCATTAGCTTCACGTCTGTCCTGTCATTTTTAGGCGCCCGTATCACAAGTTGCATGTTTGATTTTATGTTATGTTTTTATGGTATGGCGGACTGTTTACATACCCATGTTCCGAGTGTAAACATATAAATAAGAGTGGCATGGGAAGCTGGCTTGTTTATGACCCAAATGTGGTACACAGCGGCATGAGAACAGACCAGCTCTGTCCTGTCCCGCCCTGACCCAATGGAGAAGGCCTAAGTGCCGCTTCTGCGTAACGGCACGTCAACAATTTGACCTCCCTCCCTTACACACACACACACACACACACACACACACACACACACACACACACACACACACACCCTGATTATGCACGAACACTCTACACTCTACACGAACACACTGTTTGTGAAGCGACATCGGATTCTCATAAAGTAATGATTACATTACGCCACCGCACTGTCCTCCAGGTAGCGAAAAAAAGAGTGTGTGTATATACAAACATGGCACCCACCACCACTACGCACGCCCTGACGACGGTCTCCATTGACTTGTATACTCAAATGACAAATTGGATGGCATGCTGTGTGTAAACTGTTGTAGGGAAATGTGTGTCGCGAGCGCAGGTATTTCTGGGTGTGCCGTGTAATGCTTTAATGAGTCACACATTGCAGGGGTGTAGCAACAGTGCTCTCGGGGCGCCTGTGGGACTGCATGGAAGTTAGCTGAGGCAGAGGCCTCGGGAGGCCACACTGTAAAGCTATCATCAGTGGTGGTGTCAGGGATTTGTAGCTTGTCACAGAGACACACACACATACAGAGGAGAGAGAGAGAGAGAGAGAGAGAGAGAGAGAGAGAGACAGAGAGAGAGAGAGAGAGACAGAGAGACAGAGAGAGAGAGTTAGCTGGCAGCAAGTCTGGGAAATAACTGCTTATAGAGGGTTTTTCTGTTTGTGTGTGTGTGCGTGTGTGTGTGTGTATGTGTGTGTGTGTGTGTGTGTGTTTTCTTTTTTCTGGGGAATTCTGCCTCCTGGGAACATGTGCACACTTCTGCTTTCTTGCTTGTCTGGTTTTTCATTTCTGTGCGTAAATATAGAAATTATAAGTGTGTGTGTGTGTGTGCATGTATGTGTGTGTATGTCTTTGTGCACATGCACACTCCACAGCAAGAGAGAGAGTGAGAGAGTGGGAATGAAAAAAACAGTGAAAATGTGTGGTCTCATTGTGGATGATAACTGGTCCAAGGTTTTGAATAGTCCCTGGAGGGCTAGTGCAAGGGTCCCTATAGTTATCCATTTCACTAACCAAGTTAAAAGACACGTTCAAAGCTGAAAAAAAAATCTTCTTGTGTTGCCAGTTTAATTATGGAAATTACATCAGATCAGACACAACATGTATGGCAAAGACGTACACTAACAAACCAAATAAAATGTAATGGAAAAAATGGACTCCAGAAGTCTATTCACAATATGTTTGTTGTACGAAATGAAATGAAATTCATTTATATTTTATTAGCCATAATGAATTCATATTTTGTGCCGTATGACCTCATAGGCTTTGTTAATTGTCAGTGGGTGGGCATGTGGTAGAGAATTTCTGACGGTTGTATTTTATTCCACTCAGACAGAGACCCACAGATCTTTGTACTTTTTAGTTTTGACTAACAACACACACAAATCTGCTCTCCATTTCACTGGTTTGTGTGTGTGTGTGTTTGAGTGAGTGAGTGAAAGAGAGAGAGAGAGAAAGAGAAAGAGAGCGACAGAGAGAGAGAGAGAAAGCATCTGCTACTGGTTGTGTGCTGGTAAGTGAAAAATAGTGCCAATACAAATAGCCACACTTGATGTTTGTTTGCATAAACTGTTTTGAAAGGCTTCACCGAATCGTGTTTTTCCTTGTGGGGCAGGGGGGCGAGGAGGAAGGCATAATCCTCACCAAACTGACAGAGGAGTCTCTTTTTTCTCGCTGCGCATGAATTAATTTGATGAAGTTCACCAGTGGGTAGTGACAGGAGGGTACCCATGAATAGTCTCGGGGCCGCTTGGTGTGGGTTTGGGTTATGACAACAAATGGTAGGGTAGGGGCTTACTTTCTGTTTTCGTTAAAACACTGAAGGCTGTAGAAATGTCAAACTCACTCCCGACAAACGCACTTCTGCACTGTTCCGGTGCTTCAAAGCAGAAAGGCTGCGTTTGGTGTCGCGGTAGAGCAGTGGGTCAAAGAAATGCACCTAATTGAACAGCAAGGTCTTTCCTATCCTTTCGGATTTGGCCCCTCAGTGAAGGGAATGCCTTGGAGGGGGGGGGGTTGGGGTGGGGTGGGGGGCGGATACAGAAGTTTGTAGTGAGGTGAATTAGGCTAAGGTTACATGTAAGGAAAGAAAAAGAACACTCATTTACCCTCCATTATCACGCGCACATCTTTCTTTGCTCCGGTTTTCATCCTGGGAATCGGGAAAGGGGGAGGAAAAAAAAAACAAAAGCAACCAATTGGTAGTCATCATCACTTAGCTGCGGTTATTCTTCAGGTTTAGGAAAATCGACCTGACTGCTTTCATCTTCAGGTAAGTGTGCTGGCGTGAGGGATAACTGGCTACAGACAGGGTCCTGCATAAGCTCGCTGCAGATGCCCACGGTCCAGGCTCGCCGCTGCGGGGATGAAAACAGCTTTTCCACCCATGACAGTTCAATTGGCGGAGGCCCCTCTGTTCTTCATTTTCCATGGTCGGGCCTCAAACGCAACCCAGATGGGACTAAAAATATGCCCCCCCCCTCCATTACACACACATGCACACACACACACACACAGACACACACTCATGCGTGCACAGACATACACACACGCACACACACATGCACACACACACACACACCCTCCCTACTCACTTGCCTTCCACACGTTTGTTTTCCGTCCTTGCTTCTCTGTCTCTGTGTCTGACCAAAGAGCAGAGGTTTGATCATTCTTTATTTCTGTCTTCTCTGTGAAGCTGATAGCCATGTGTTGTGTATCTCCGCTGGGTTAAAGCCCCCTATGCCTCACTTCTTTTGGACAAGCGGCACCCATTTGTACCTCCTGCCCTGGTTAGGTGCTGATGTGCACCACCTCCAGCATACAGGATGAGCTAACCAGCATGCTTGACCCTTTTGGTTCTCTGAGGAGAGAAAAAGTATGTAATGGCTGCCTTTGTGACATTGCTGTACTCCATCACATAACTACTTATGGGGAAGAAAATCAAAAGAAGAATTGTTCAGACAACTGGAAGGAAAAGAATTCCAATCTTCTTCTCTTTTTTTAGTCTCAAAGTCAGGAGGAAAAGTTGAAACACTTGAGTCGTGCGATGGGACGGTCGGTGGAGTGGAGTGGAATGGAATGGAGTGGATTGCACAGTGAGAAAAAGACAGGTCCACTTTAATTCCTACCAGAGCCACTGGGATTGCCCCCCCCCACCTAATGAAACCCAGCACTGGCTACACCGGCTAACTCCCCCCACCCACTAACCCGTCTTCTCCACCGAGTGATGCCATGCAGCCGCAGACCGTTCTGGTTGCAGTTGGGTTAGATTGCCCCTCTGACATGGTGATTTTATTTCATTTTTATTTTCCATTCAAATCACATGCATTATGTACGACCCAAGGCCCGGCCGACCGAGGTTATTTTTTCCCCCCCTAGCTCAGAATCAGAATCTGCATCTAGCCTGAAAAAAGAAGGGGGGGGGGGGGGTCGGTCGAGCCTGGGCCGACTTAAAAGCAGATGTTACGAAAGCCAGCAACATCAAAAAGCTTGTGTTAAATGTACAGGAGGTGAAATTAAATAGCTTTGATTGCCAAAGTTGCTGGTTATTGTAAACTAGTTCCGAACACTGCTGCTACGTATGCCCTCCCCTGATTTGGGGCACCGGGCGAGGACATCATCAGATTTCAAAACCGGCTACAGTTTTTCGTTGTTGCTGCTAATTTCTGATTTGCAGATTGTCAAGCTTACTTTGTAGACTCGGGGAGCAGATCAAATCTCCACCGCATGTAAACTAATAAAAAGCTAGGTCCCGGGCAGGGCGGGGGTTAATTTGGTGGTAGTGGTGACTCCGCATGAAATGCAATACTATGCTTTTAAACATATTTTGCCCTGGTATGCACCCCCTCCATACACCCCCCACCCCATCCTGAGGATAAATGAACACTTGGTACACATTTTGTCCATTTATCTTAAGGGTTGTAAGCCGAGGGCTTTGCATAGGTCTTAGCTGTGGTGGCAGTGCTCTGTGTGTGTGTGTGTGTGTGTGTTTGCCTGTGTGTGTGTGTGTGTGTGTGTATGTGTTTGCCTGTGTGTGTGTGTGTGTGTGTGTGTGTGTGTTAAGAGAGGAAGGATTTGAGGGAACTGGTCAGTGGTGGTGCTCTACATTCCTCTAAAATATGCTGAATGAGAGTCCTTCAACACGTGTCATGTTTACCCTGAACATAGGAAAACAAACTGACAGAGAAGAAGTCATTGCAGGTTGTAAAACATCTATTTGAAAGGCAAGGGGGCTTAAATTCCAAGTTTCAAGTACAGCAGTGTCACCACAAGGTGTCGAAAGTAAATATATAGGGTTCTCTTGAGCCTAACTAAACACAAAGTGAAGCATAAACTAAAAATAGTGTGCATTGGAGGCAGACATGTCATACATGTCAACATTTCCAACATTTCCAGATGGACCAACGGACTGACTAATGCAGTTTATGTTCATCTCCAAATCCAGTGACTTGTCTTCTGTGCTATTTGTATTTATGGACGCTGCATGCTGTAGTATGGAAATACTAAATAGGCCTAGTTAGATTTAGGGGCATTAAAAGGACAAGTTTTCTCATAAGGGAACAATTTCAAAGTAACTGTTTCAACCACAATTGGCATCAAAAATCTTGCACCATTGACAGACAAAGTTATTAATGTTTTGGTTTTACTGTTACCCCAGCTACCCAGAATCCCTTGTGAACTTGCAGACTAATACAGCAGGCAAATCATGAAAATGTGGCATCTAGATTGCATTAATCACTGAACCTATTTTGTTGTCACATCGTGTATGGTTACAATGCTGGAGCTAGAAGTTATTTGTAGCTGATAAAATTAAAATATAATTCTAATATTTTTTGGTAGTGATTGTGTTGATTAATTGTGCTGCTGACCTAATGTAAAAGTCAGGCAGAATTGTTTAAGACCACCTGATTTATCATACTGTTTAAAACTGAAATATTTTTTTCTGCTATTGTTTGAGTTGAGAAGGATTTATAGAGTCAGCATGTTTATTTTTAAATCGCATAATCATTATGCATTTTGCAATTACATGGTCACTTCTGTAACAATGGCTCAGTTGTTTGGACAGTGACTGTACACTAAGACACAATGCCTGTGCGGTGCATTTTGTCTATGAGGCTTCGGTTTCTGATTCCAAAGATGCTTAAAAGTAAGGCTCTGGTTATAGCTGATGTACCTAGTATTTTCAATAAACCTGAAGAAGAAAGAAAGGCAATCAGGGCCAAAAACTTCGGGTTATTGGTTATGGCTGCAGCTATTACTTTGGAAATATGTTTTTCTCTGTTGGATCCATACTGTATCAAGACAGGGGAATACCAACCTCCCCAAAAGCTGATACTGCCTCAGTGAACTAATTAGATGCTGAAACCCACTACTTTGACTGGGTTTTGTTAGAGAGCTGCACATCAAGTCTCAGATTATAAAGCATCTGGTTGTTTGATGGACCGCCGCACCACCTCTAGCCCCGAAGAATGGTGTAGTATCCCACCCATTGAATATTTCACACCTTTCATGCCTGTAACAGGCTTCAGAAATCTGAGAGCGCAAACTCTCAATCTTCTTTAATACATCAAAGCCTCCCTTTCTAAATGAAGAGCTGAGTTACTGTCTCATGCTGGGGATGAACAAGGAAAGCCAAAAAAGACAAATTTTCACTCAAACAAACATTATAAAAGTTGGCATGCGAGAAGTTCATTAAGTTTCTAAAGCAGGGCTTGCGAAGGGCTTCAGACACAACATAACAAACATACAGCTTTGCAGATAAGGCCAGCCCTGATTCCAGAGCTGTCATCTCTCTCTCTGTTTTCTTTCTCTCTCTCTCTCTGTTTTCTCTCTCTCTCTCTCTCTCTCTCTCTCTCTCTCTCTCTCTCTCTCTCTGTCTCACTCCATGATTGATCCCTGTGTGTGTCATCTCCGCACCAGCCGTCATTCCTGGAATACCTCCCCGTCAACTGGTCCACAGTCAGGTATGTCAGCTGCACTCCCCGCAGGGCAATCTCATCCTCCCTCAGTCCCCCAAATACATTTTTGTCCTGATTGTGTAATTACATCAATCAATTACTCATGTTGACACTTTTATTACACTTGCAAGTGTGCCAAATAAATCAAGTGTTAGGACAGGTAGTTTGTCTGCTGCGTTTCCTCCTTTAAAGGGGGCCTGTTATCTTAATTTTTACTTTTCATAATATACATTTTTGGAAGTTAACATGTTTTGGTGATCCAAAATACAATGCCTGTACCATTGGCTAAAACTTTTGTGTTTCTGCTTAAATGATATTTTTTCAATACTGCTAAAAAAAGGCTTGTTAAAAAAAGTAACATCATCTTCTATGGAAGAAACGTGAGAAAATGTCTGGAAATGCAGTGACACCTTTTTTAAGCATGTGAAAAAAAAATTGTCTGTGGTATACTTTTACTCCCTCTGGCGTGTACTTTGGGTTTTGTTACCTCAGCATACCATTTACATACACAACAGCTAAATGACACACTAAACACTAGTGGTGAACAAATAAAAAAAGCATACAAGATGTCCCGTGGAGAGAGACTTCTTGTGATGTACCAGTCTTTTTCTCTTTGTTTTTAAAGGCTTGGCGGCCCAATGGATGGTTTCGCCTTTTCCTGATTTTTATGTACCTGAATAGGAAGTTGGCGCTAAATAGTCTGGCAGACCCTTTTGAAAAAGTCAGTTGCTGTGAACTGCAGGCCATAAGTACAGTTGGGTAATTGGCTTTGCTGTTCTGTGGATTTTCAAAGGGATAACTTAAGGCTGAACCTCAAAAAACGTTCGGAGTTTAAAATGTCTTTATAGTCCTGCCAAATGTTTGGTTTTAAGCAGAGGATTAGGCAAAACGTCACCTCCTGTAGGCCTATGCGTGGGTCTGTTTTATTCATTCAGGTAGTGTATAAGTGCTTGGGTGGGGCAGTTGTACTCTACAAAGTAAACCAGCACAGCTTAACATTATCAAAAGGGGACCTGGCTTTTTTCCAGACAGTAAAACACACATCCATAGTACTCTTAATAATAATAATTACTTCTTAACCATACTCTCATGTCTTTGCAGTTTTAGCACTGAGGTTTTTGTTTCTCACAAACTGTAAAGATTTCATTTAAACGTATTTCAGATTTTAGTTTTTTTTTAATACATTGTGTCCAAACTGCATGCAATGCGACCAGCTGTATCATTGATCTGTCCTTGTCCCTCTACACTGAAAGTGATTTGTTGCTTCACAAACACTCAGCCTATTCATTTCAACTAGTTGACTCTCCTTTATGAGATCTTTTTAACCCAAGCGACAGAAATGAAAATAGAAACAGGTCAAGCGACAAAAAATGCTTTCATAACCTTGCATTCCGTTGCATCACAGTTAGGACAGGGTGTTATTTGTGAATAGGAGCGAGTGAAAGATTATAAGTGTCCATGCAAAATGGCCTAGTCCGTGAATTGTAAGGTCTGTGTATGTTTGTGCTACGGAGAGAGAGACAGAAGTAAAGGCCAAGGCAGTATGAGCTGCTCAGTAGGAATGTATTGACACCCCCAACAACCCCCCGTCCCAGCCCATCAACCCACTCAAGCCCACCACCCCCCACTCCAACCTCTTCTCTGGGCTTCAAGGTCCTCACCCTGGGCTTATCACTTCACACGCAGGACTGTCGCTTCCTGGAGCACTGTTCCCTTCAACCCCCCCACCCCCAACTCCCCACACACACATACTCTTCTCTCTCTCTCTCTTTCTCTCTCTCTCTCTCTGTCTCTCTCTCTCTCTCTCTCTCTCTCTCACACACACACACACACACACACATACACACACACACACACTCTTCACACATACACACACACACACACACAGACACACACACTCACACGCACACACACACACACACTCCTCATACACACACATCCACATACACACACACACACACACACTCTCCTCACACACTCCCCCACACTCCCCCCCCCCCTCCACACACACACACCACCCCTCCTTACGCTCCCCATCATGCTTCCTGGGGCTGTCTGCACTCCGGTCAGGTCGGTGTTAAAACCGGGGTCAGATAGCGAAGGCGCTGCGATAACCCCTCCGAAGTGCTGCTCCGAGAGCTGACATGAAGCAGATGTCCCGGTGACCCGCTCTCCTTGGGAACAGGACGCGCGACACTGGACCCGCTTCTTTTTTGGAGGTGGACGACGGACAGACCAGCAAACACCAGCAACTGGACACGAGACACAATCGCAGATCAGTTTGACTTGTAGTGTAAGTTTGAGTCATAATTTGGGGTGAATCCAATATTGTGAAATTCTGAAGACTTGGGTTGAGGACTTGTTTGAAGGTGTTGTCAAGAAGAGGCCTGAACATGTCCCTATGGTATCTGAAACATGCCGTGTGTGTGTTTCAGTTTGCTATTCAGGACATGTTGAAATCAGTGTCTTCACTTACATGAGATCAAGGGCTCGATGTGGGGAACGTGATATTGATGCTATACATCTTAGCCTTTATTGCACAGTGACATGTACACAGACACACACACAAACACACACACACACACACACATACACACACACACGTGCACACACAGACATACACACCTCCTTTATGGATAGACTTCTGAAGTGCGGGGTGAAAGAGCTGTGTGTATGTGTGTATGTGTGTGTGTGTGTGTGTGTGTGGGAGTGGGAGTTTGTGTGCGAGAGAGAGTGTGTTTACACATGTGTGTGTGTGTGTGTGTGTGTGTGTCTGCCCGCACTTGTATATGTATGTGTATGTGTGAGAGGAGGGTGCTTGCGGCTGCGACCTCATTACCATTCAAGCCCAGTGGTGAGAAGAGGAGGTGCTCAACTTTCCCAATGCAGGTCACCGTCATCTCCAGGAGATGTGGACAGAGGGCAGCAGCCCCGCGACCCCCGCTTCCTCCTGGGAGATAGGGGAGCTCTGCTTTCTGTCAGGGCGTCCTCTGCTCCAGAGCCCAGGGGGCCTGTGCTGATGTGGGAACCCAGCGCTTGAAAGCGAGCCTGGGGGAAAGGCTTGGGGTGAGGGTGGGGAATGGGGGATGGGGATGGGGATGGGGTATAACATTAAATAAACCTGAGGGAAGAGAGCTTCTCTCTCTCTCTCCTCTCCTCTCCTCTCCTCTGCTCTCGTCTCCTCCTCCTCCTCTCCACTTCTCTTATTGCCGATCGATAGCGTTAATTGGGCCGCTCCGTCAACGGTACATTGATTGTGGCCACTAATAAAAGAGCTATTGATTGGCACTTTGTTTAACATTGGCCTGTGCCGTGTGGCGCTGCCCTTTCATGCTATCCTTACAGCAACCTTTTCCTGTTTCCAGCATTTCTTAATGTCATAAATTAGGTTGGTCGATTAGGATGATTTTTCTCTCCCTTTTATTCTCTTTTCCATTTTTCAGGAGCTTTGAGAAGATGGTTCTCAAATGTGGTTTAGAGGGCCTTTTTACTATGATAAATGTAGTCCTAATTTTTTCCGAGCTTGTAACAAATGGACATCGTACAGACCGGCAGTATACTGTCTCCTCTGCTCTCGCGGGTGATGATGAGACCTACCTAATCTGATAACAACCTGCTTGGAGACTGCAATGTGCAGTCAAACTAGTACCATTCACATACTGCCAAGAGGACAATTTTAAGTGATTAGGAGATAAAAATAATTATTATTGTATAGCAATGCATGACTTACAAATCTATATCTATCTAAGTAAGAATAAAAAAAATATATCAACTGATTTTGTTTCATCCATTTTTATTAATGTGTCTGGATTTTTCCTACAATATATGTGTGCATGTAGAGTGTATTACCCTAATCTTCTGAACTGACTGTGGTGAAGAGTTCACATCTGCATTTGCATGTATTTCAATGAGAGCACTTATGCAAGAGGGCTATTATCCTCCTAACCAGGCTACTCTCTTTCTGTAATAAACATGCTGATTTATACCGTTGAAATATCCTTAATTGCAAACTCACACAATCAAGGTTCTCAGTGTCTTCAATTAGAGGAGGAAATCTTGAAATGGCCCTGACTAATGTACTGCACAGATTTAATTATCGCCATTAAATATTCAATGATCAATAGAGTTTGTTTTAGTCGATCAATAGGTGCCGTGCCTGCAGAAGGACAATGTGCATAAGTTAATATTTGCATTTCAAAGAGTCTTATATCACATGGCCCCATTGGAAATCCATACCATTTTGTCCAGCTGTATTTCATATTTATCTTTCCTATCTCCTCCTCACTGACTGCTATTGATTCCACCTTACGTATTTACAGCTTGAAAACTGCCGTAGGTTTTAAGTGTCAAAATGTTTTTAGGAAGCTGATACATCCTTGCTTGCCCCTCTTTCTTTCTCTTCCTTTCTCTCTCTCTCTCTTGATCTTTCTCTGTGTCTCTCTCGCTCTCGCTCTCATAGAATAGGAAATTAAAACCTGTCATCTTCCTACCCTTGCCGAGCTGAGTGCTGTGTGTGGTGTGTGTGTGTGTGTGTGTGTGTGTGTGTGTGTGTGTGTGTGTGCAGGCGTGCGTGTTATTTAAATAAATATCTCTCTGGTGCCACAGGAGTACCCAGAGCCACTTCAAAGCATGTGTTACCCTTTCACAGAGGCTTTCTCCCACTGGAGAAGGATTTTGTTTACCTACTGCATCTCTAATGGCCTGTTTTTGCACTGATCTTTTGCATGTTTGCAAGGCTCATTTAGCCGGGTTTAAACGTGTGGCATGCAGTAGCTTGCTTAGGGGTTTGTGTGTGGTATTGTACCTACAGCGTTGCATCAGATTAGCTGTGACACTTGCAAGATCTTGCCGTGTTGGAAAAAATAAGCTTACATAATTTTAAGCTTTCGCTCCAGCTTAATTGCAACATAATTCCTTGTAAAATCAATTTCTTGAGCTGTGTATTTGTATATCTTCGTGCGGAGGTGATTTGTTTGACAGGAGCAATCTCGCCTCTGTGCCACAGCCCAAAAAATTTTGTGTAGCTGGTGCTAATTGGGATTTTTTTAACACATGACACATTTTACAGTTCTGTTCTAAATAAAAAGTATTCCTGTTATTTATTTTAAGCAAACATTTTAACCCTTCTTTATTTTTTCCCTAACTGTTGATGATGCAGTGATATATTTACAGCCAGCCATATTGATATTTGGATAATAGATTATATGATTTCATGCCTCCACTGCTTATTGACCTACCAGAATTTACGTTTACTGGGTCACCATTGATTTAAAATACACTTAAAATATTTCTAATGGCTGTTTCCTAAATTATATATAATGATAAATGTATAAATATTGTACATGACTCAGCTGAAATTGATGCCATAATTATCTGATTGCAAATGGAAAATTGACATTTGAGGGAATATTCACAGATGACCTTTGGATGTTACTTGAGCAATCCTGCTTAAGTCATTCTTTGTTATACTGTAACTTACACTAAACATTTTTAATCAAACTAAAAATGGATCATCTTAGTAGACACAGTGCAGTCAGCATAAATATAGTATGATGCATGTAGGTTATGTCATTTGTCTTTGTTTGTATGTTTTTCTCCTGATATTATCCTTATGTGTATAATTCCAACCATAAAGCATCTTTGAGTATCTAGAAAAGTGCTATATAAAGCAATGTATTATTATTATTAATTATCAGAGAGCATAAAATTAGCGAGCTTAACCTGAGCTATTGTGGCGGCCTTAATCCTAGTAGCAGACACACACAAACACAGCCGCCCAAGTAGGTGTCTGATCCTCCCACCATCTCTTCCTTTTCTTTCCCTGTACTGCTGGTTTGCATAGTGCATAGAGGTGGTCGCGGTGCCAAGTGAAAAATCTGCCTCCTCTCTGCCCCCACCCCTCCCTGAAGGTCGATGGAGGAACGTGATAGATTAATCAATACGCGGTGTGAGAGCAGTGATTCTCCCCATGCTGGGGCAGCCGTGGTCAGGCCACGGGCCGTGTTTAAAAGGCTTCGCACCTGACCTGGCGCTCTCCTCTCAGGCTAGACCCATTTATTACCCAGGACCCCGGCCTGGGAGACCTTCGGAGATCCTCCAGCTTTTCTTGGCCTTCCAGCGCCCAGGGTGCTGTATCCTGGGGGCCAAAGGGGGCAGCTGGGCAGTGGGGGGTACTGTCAGGGCCAAACGGGGGCTTGCTCTTCCGCAAAAAATCAGCTTGAATGACATCAAAACTGATCAGCCTGTGTGGCTCTTGATTGATATCTGCTGAGTAGTTGTAGTTTGTCTTAACAGGTGTTTACATGGATGATCGAATACCAGCCATGACCAGCAAGCTAATGTTTTGGGGGTTTTTTTGTGCACTCACAGACCTGCCAGATTTATACATTACAGCCACATTTCAGTATAATTCGATCCTGTGAGCTCAGAAGTGTCTCACCATCACCATCACACATGTTTGATGGGCTTGTCTCCTGTGGACAAATCAGGATGGGCTCTGCCAACACACATGATTATATACCCTTTAACGCGTCACTCATAATCAGGGAGGACGTTTCAAGTGGTAAGTTTAAATTGCTCCCCGTGGTGTTTTTAATCTGACAAAAATCAATACAGCTTTTACTGTCACGTCGGATGGGTGCTCGCGTGTATTGATGTTCAGATGTCATTTTGAGAGGATTTGATGCCTCTATCCCCCCCTTGTCTCCTTGGAGGAGATGGTGCGATATATCAACTGATCTTGTCGGCTCTTTTCTTTTTGTGGAGTTAAGTTGAAGTGTTCAGCCGGGGCCAGAGCGAAATGAGTCTTGTTCTGCAGAGGTACAGTCGCTCTTGACGTGCTTAGTTTACACAACAGGGCTTATTTTAAAGCTGCCTATTGATCCCCTCCAACCTCTCAGAGAAAGCTCTTTAAATGAATACAATCTTAATGGGTTATCACTGTAAGCTTCAGCACAGGGCGAGAGAGAGCTTGGCTCGCGCGCAACTCAAGGCAATTTATCTGGCAATTCAATCAGAGGAGGTAAAGTTAAACATGATTCAATAAGGCTGTCTTATTGTGGCAGGCTCCTGCCATGGAGGGGGCAGGTAAAGAGGAAGGAGCTGAGACAGCGGACTAATGGTGGTAAGAGGGGAAAAGAAAATGGCCCATGGTTTCCTATTTTTGGTGTGCCCGTGTGTGTGCGTGTGTGTGCTTACGTGTGTGAGTGTGTGCGTGTGTCTGTGTCTGTGTCTGTGTGTAAAGGCATGATGTGATGGACTCTTCGGGAATGAGTAAAAGGGAAACTTTTACAGCTTCTTGGGGTTTAAAATAGCCCTGTGAATGGGTGAGAAAGGAATGGTAACAGCAAGTAGAGTGAGAGCGGCGAAGAGAAGCAGATAGAAAGAGGCAGAAGGAGAGAGAGAAGGAGGGAGAGAAAGAAAAATGATAATGGCGAGGGAGTGCAAGTGATCTTAGCACCCTCAGCCCTTGATGAGGGGTCGTGGACTTCACCCTTTACCCCCCACCACCCACCACCCCCCATTCCATCGCTCCCGCCTGCCCCCAGTCCTGACAGCCCCCTCCAGCCCCAGAGTCACATTTCAGGCCTGGCTGCTACTTAAAGGCCCATAATCCTCTGCTGAATGGCCGCGCCGCGGCCCGGCCAGGAGCCAATGACTCTCTTTAAGGACTCCTGCTGCTCGGGGACCTGGGGCTAGTGGCTGTTGCTGCTCCATTGAGTGTGCTGCTGTCATTATTTATTTAGCCGTAAAGTGTTTAAAGTGGAGGGCTCCGCAGGGATGGCGCGCACTTGATGAAAATATTCTGCACATTCGTATTGTTGGTGGGGTTGTGTGGCGAGGGACGGCGAGTGGATAGGATAGGGGTTAGCAAAGGAGTTGAAAGTGTGTTTATTAGAGCACCAACGGGATACAGTTGTAGACTCGGTTACTGTGTATGTGTGTGTGTGTGCTTGTGTGTGTGTGTATGTGTGTGCGCACGGTAGCCATGCTTTTTGTTTCTGTCGCTGGTCAGATTTGGTTTGGAGTGAAACAAATGAAGAGGCCTATATTGTGACATTGCGGACACTTTAAGAGGCTGAAATGGGTATCATATTTGTTATCTATGAAATGGGAGGTGGACATGAATAAATTATTGTTAACAGGGGATTGCTTAAGAGGAGTCAGTTGGCCCGGAGCAGTTGCCCTCTGCGATAATACCATAACTGGAGTTCAAAGTTCACCCATGGGATCGTGACACGGCCATTTGATGCTCTCACACACGACCTCACCAGGCATCACATTAAACACTCAGCCACTCAGAGCAGCAGCAGCAGCAGCAGCATCGTTCCAAATGATAAAGCATTAGCGGCACTCACCTCCCTCCCCTTACCGCCCATTTACCTGCCACGCATTTTGGACATATTTGTCTCTTTTTGTGTGGCACTTCATTCGAAAAAAAGGAGGTGGGGTCCTTAGAGAGAAAGAGAGGGAGGGAGGGAGAGAGAGAGAGAGAGGGGAGAGTGAGAGAGAGAGAGAGAGAGAGAGGAGGAAAAGGAGGAGGAGGAGGAGGAGGAAAGTGAGTGAACAGATTGAATGGCTAATGAAATGGGTACCTCTGGGCCTGAATAAATTCCCCGGACTGGTGAGCTCCACTGGAATCTGGCCCTCGGTGGAGATTAATGGCCGTTCTGCCCACCCATAATGAACTAGTTTGGCTTGGCAGCACAGGGGCCCAAATTCATCATGGTGTCCACAACTAGGTCACATGGGCCACACCGACATCTTTATAAATCCTCATCCTTCGTCTCCGTCTGTGTGTGTGTGTGTGTGTGTGTGTGTGTGTACGTGTGTGTGGTCATTCTTTAATTCATGTTGTCTTCGTACCTTTCTTTTTTTCTTTTTTCCTCGTTTACTTCTGTCTTTCATTCTTTAACCCGGGCTCTCTTTTTTTCCTACCTTTTCTTTCCGATTGACCTCATCCCATCACCAGCTCTCCCTTCTTTCTCCCCCTTTTCCTCCACCTTCTCCCTCTCCTTCTCTCTCTCTCCCTCTCTCTCTCCCCCCTCTCTCTCTCCTTCTCTCTCTCTTCCTCTCTCTCTCTCTCTCCCTCTCTCTCTCTCTCTCCCCCTCCCCCCCCCCCCCCTCTCTCTCTCTGCTCTTACTGCAGTGGCTGATTTACAGTCCTCTGTCTGGCCACCCCTGCCAGGTCCCGCCCCGCCCTGCACAAATCCAGGTCACTGCACTGATGGAGAGGAAATGGGAAGCTAATTAGATAATGGGAGGTGAAAATGGGAAAGAGTGAGCTGGAATCTGCCATCTCTCTCTCTCCCTCTCTCTCTCTCTCTCTGTTTCTCTCTCTAACTCTCTCTCTCTGTTTCTCTTTCTCTCACTGTGATCTATATTTATCACTAACACTGTATGACGTGTCAATAAGTGACCATTACAATGCCATAGTGGATCTCTGATCCATGATGTGATTTTTTAGTTAAAAAAAGTAAAAATGATATAAATATATATTTATATATATATAAAAAAATCTTGCGTTTCCCCTTAGAACCCCCAGGCAACTTCTGTTGCCCCCTGCTAAAAAAACAGCAACTTTGTGAACTTTACATAGAAGAACATGGCTGCCATAAACATTTGATCCACTTTTTGAAGGTGCCGTGGTTTCCAGTGCAGTGCACCCCTGGAAGAATAACACGGGGAGCCGGGGAGGGCCTAGTGGAGCCATTTTGCTTTAAATGAGGGTCTGCTATGGTGCTGAAGGTGTGCTTTCTTCTTTTAGTGTCGAAACTCAGCCTCTGCCTGTGCTTCTGTAAAACATAAAGTGCATCATTGGGGAGTCTGACTTTCCACTGAAGCACATCAAAAAATGAAGACACAAACCTGTATTGATCAAAAAGGGGCCCTCTTTGAAGTCGTCTCCAGCCATGTCTGGAGCGGCCGTCCAGTGAGAGGTGTGTCTGACTCTGCTGCTGCTGCTGCATTGTTGTGGAAAATAACTCCTTGCTTCTGTACTGGTTGGCTCGTTCCACTGGCCCGCTTGACACAACTCCCTTTTTGAAGGGGAGTTGTGTTACCATTTTTCCTGTTTTTTAATGGCTGTGCTAGAGAAATGCATCTTGGCAGTGCTGCAATGTACTATGAAAAGTCCGTATTTCTTGTAGTTGTTTCCGTATGCTAGGCTAGCAGCATGCGGCAGTAAACACTGGTCGTTTTTTTTGTAAAACCAATCTTCCTTGGCAAGCGGATTTCAGTGAATTTTGACAGAGACTCCTCTGCTTTTCAGCATGATTGTTCAGATAAGTTGCAACTAATTTGTGATTGCTTCACAGAAACCCTAAAGTGATCAGCCTGAAATTTATGGAACATGAGGAAGTACGTCTTACAGTTTTTACCGTGAGGCAGTGTTGGCGAGGCTTTGCCCCATGACAACAGTCTAGTCAGAGACAATGAATCTTTGAGGAGTTTAAGTAAGAAAATTAAAGCAAGAACAATAGACAATATTTGGGATATTTTGATTAAACTGCTCATAATGGGATTTTTGCACAATACAATACAGATTAGCTTTTATGAATTGTCCGTTCTCCTGGTGCTATATGCTAAGCTAAATGATATTCCTGTCACAGGCTCCTAAACGTAACCTGGTAAAGGTTATTGATGAGCGCAATAAGACCAAATTATACGGTGGAAAGTTATGAAAAAGAAAAGTCGTGTGCTTCAATGTGCTTTGTTTACCTTTCTCAATTATCATCTAAGCAGTGCATCCTCCGTAATTGTGAGCGCTTTGCTCCGCTTCTCTGCCGAGGTTGTTTATACCGCTCTCTGAAGAGTTGTAGGGAATGGATGACTTCAATAATCCCAGAGTTTACATTATGTCATAACTGGAAGTACTGTATATTAACCATATGTTAAAAGAGAACTCTGGATTGAAAAAAAGGTTTAATTACAGAGTGAGCCATGTGATGTTGACTTTGAATGAGATTAGAAACCGCAAGAATAATTGACCAAGGTGTGCATGTAGATATGAACTGTTTCCTGTATTTCAACAGTGGTGCAGTACTGAGAATGTTTGATGAAGGAGTATGTTAGGAAGACAACCACAAAAATGGAGAGCAATGAAAATTATTTAGACATGATTATTTACATTATTAATAATAATAATAGTAGTAATAATAATAATAAAATTATTGTTGTTTTTCATTTTTATTGTTAACATTATTAACATTATTATTATCAACATTATTAACATTATTGTTAATCATCATCATCATCATCATCATCATCATCATCATCATCATCATCATCAGTGTTATACTCAGCAATACTGATTCTTGTGTCCTACCCTAACACTGTTAAACCATATTTTTTTTAAATCTTGACATCATTACACTACTTAATTCCACTACCAGGCTTTTGTTCATTTGTCCCAAAAATACATCAAGATGGATTCATGCCAACCACTGGTAGTAGTTAATTTAATGGTGCTAAATTAATCTTTATTTTTTCAGCACTAAACTTCAAACTATGTGTGGGTTACCAGTAAGTGATAAATAAAAAAAGCTCCCCCTCATCCTGTGCCCTCGCTGCCTCACTGAATTGGCCCAACACACCAGCAACCACCCCCAACCCCACCCCACCCTCCCCACCACCACCGCCGCCACCCCCAGCCAGGGCCCATCCCCCAGGGCCCCACTGACTGCAGGCAGGCCCTCTTTGCCAGGCTTGTGCTTGTGTCGATATTGATTCCCCTCCCTCTCTATAATGAACTGGAAGTAGAGCTCCATTACGGCGGGCTCAGCCCATTGGCTGGAGGTAATATGAAATTAGCCAGCGTGCAGTGAGCCTGTCAGTATCGATTTCACTACCCAGATTACTTGTTACAAAAGAATAGAGCTGTCTGTGGCATAATTGAACAAGTTAACTCCTTGTCTCATAAAATGTAAACCCATATTGATTGTGAACTCGGCTATATGCAGAAGAAAAGAAAGTTGTAATGGTGTTTAATCTGAAGAGCTGCTGATGTTTTCCTTTCTTCTTGCCAGGATGAAGCTTTCGGGGTGGGGTGGGCCTGGGAGGGGTGACATTCGGAGAGAGAGAGAGAGAGGCGCGTTCTTGCTGAATCGCCGAAAAAAGCGAGGCGAACGACTTGTGTTCCATCAGGCCAGCTTGTGGTGTATTTCCCAGCAGAGCACAGCACCAGTGAGCTCCTCTCCCCATACCTGCTTTCCAATAACACTATTGCCCCTCTTCATAAATCATTTCATCTCTATCAAACTGCAGCATCATGGCATCCGGACACATACACAGAGATTTTGAAATAAAAATGCTTATCTAAAATACGCCGCTCACTCACACAGCACAGCACACACACGCGAACATCCGGCGACTTTAACAGCCAGAGATAAGATGAAAGAATAATCAAGGAGCTCGATAGGCCTTTTCTCTCCACACACACACACACACACGCCCTCTGATGTGGTGATGAATCTGAGTATAATTGCCCTCTCTGCTGGTAGAATCGTGCCATTATATGTGGACTGTTTAAGCGGAGCACCGTCCCATTAATTAGCTCACCAAATGGAGGAAATGTGGTTAATTATTTAGCTTAGCTTAGGCAGCTGGCCGGCCTCCACGCTGGAAATGATCCCTGCAGCCCCATCACAGAGCTGCAGATCTCCCCTGTGGGGCGGTGTGCTGCTGAACAATGGATGGATGGATGGATGGATGGATGGATGGATGGAAGTGGTGAATGAGTATAAAGCTAATGGGGGAGAGATAAATTGATGGAGGGGAATGGATACAGAGAAAAAACAGAGAGAGAGAGAGAAAGAGAGAGAGAATGAGAGAGAGAGAAGAGAGGAGAGAGAGGGAGATTAAAGAGAGTGGATATGGAGAGCGTGTGTGTGTGTGAGAGAGAGAGATTGAAGGGAATGGATACACAAAGAAAAAGAGAGAGTGATGGATAGAAAGAGAAAGACAGAGAGGGAGAGATTCACTGTTGAATCCTTGTAGGACACTTATCTCACATGATAACTGCATTCCTATAGCTTTGTGCCATCCTTTTGCACTGATGGATGGTTAGATTGATGGATGGCTGGATAAATGAATGGACTGGAGAAGGGAGAGAGAGAGAGAGAAAAAAACATTACAACGACTGTGCATGCTGGCATGGCCTGTGTTAATCTGAGAGAGAGAGCGCGAGAGGGAGAGAAAGAGAAAGAGAGAGAGGGGGAGAGAAAGGGAGAGCCATCGAGAGAGAGAGGAAGAGAGAGAGAGAGGGAGGGAAAGAGAGAAAGAGAGAGAGAGAGGGTGAAAGTGAGAGACACAATATTCCACCCCAGGGCCCTCCTCTACAAAGTGCAATGCCCCATAAAGGCACACTAAGCAGATGAGTACTTATTCCACACAGTTAACCCTGCTAATTAGAAAACGCAGCCCAGTCAACAGTAAAACGGATGGTTTATTTAGACAAATCTACCAAAATTGTTCATTAGGGGTTAAACAAAATGAGACCGCATTGGTTCCTGAGGGGAGGAGAGCGGGAATAACACTGGCGGAGGTGTGTGTGTGTGTGTGTGTGTGTGTTCGGGGGTGTGAATGGAGGGAAGGGAGGGGGGGTTATATAAATTGTTTTGTGCGTGAATTTAGCTGTTGTCCCTAACAGGGACATGGAAGGTACAGCGTTTTCCCCTGGCAGGGTGAAAGGTTAATGAAATGCTCTTTCAGTTGCTTATTTCCTGGCCTCTTCTGGTGAGTGATAAGTAGCTAACCAATGAAGCCTGTAATTGCGATCTTACAGAAACTGGCCTGATCTGTATATAAATCTCACCATCCAATTACAAGATGTAATAATTCTGCACTCAAGCTGGTAATGAGGTCTAATACTCGCGCATGTGATAATCCCCTCTGGATGCCGGCTTGATCAGATGTTGGCTTTGTAATTAGACTGGCAGAAAATCATTATTCCGTGTTCAGGAAAAAATGAGGTTGGTGGGAAGTTAATTTTCTCCCCATTCTCTGAAGCGTAGACAAGAATTTAACGATTTAATCATGATTGTTAGCTATTTTGCAATCAATTTGTAATGATTGTGTCGCAACAGAGAGTTGCTGGAAGAGGGGCCTGTAAAGATTGAAGGTGTCACTGATATGGCAGTTTGCAGCAGTGAGAATGTCACAGAGAGAGGGGGGGTGAGGGTGCAGATAAAGAAACATATGCAAGTGAGATATGGCCGAGAAAAATCTTTCCAAAATTATTTTTTCTCACGTCTCAAGCACTCGAGTGTTTTTGTCTGATTTTGTGCAGTGAATCATCACATTTTTTTAGCACAGAAGTAAAACAAACAATGTTAACAGTTATATTACATTTTACTTCCACATCTTACAGCATGTTTATTCGACCATATCAGTGCATATGCATAAATAAAATTGTAAATAAACAAGAGTGGCTTTGTTTGTTGCTATTCAGATTCCAGGTCTTACTTGTGGTAACATATAGAGATGTGAGTGTGTTCCATACAGGGACAAGACAGTTTTATTATTGCGCCTTAACTCCATGTGTTTTCATGTGTGACCTTTTCAGCAGAGGGTTTTTCTCTGAAGCCTTTACCATAAGAAGGACTGAGCAGCATGTGTGTGTGTGCTTGTGTGTGCTTGTGTGTGTGTGTGTGTGTGTGTGTGTGTGTGTGTGTGTGTTTGTGGATGTGTGTGTTTGATGGTTTGATCAGTGGCAAAGCAGAGGCAGCCTCTTTTTAACGGAGTAGATTTAGACAATCCACAGCAGTTCCTCCCAGCACAGCCCTTTCAAATCTCCCGGCAATTTGGGATGAATACTTTATTGATACAGAATTGACTTCTCTCCTTAGAGGCAATTTCTATAATTGATCATGTTTGAAGTGCCAAAGTCTACGTCTTCAAAGAGATTGGGCGTTTTTGATCAGTTATGATAAAGCTTCATCCTTAAAAATCCTATGGCCAAGTGCTATTATCTTGGTCCGATAGACTTCCTCCTATCCAACATTCAGGCGGCTTTCATATCATGTCCCAAACAGTCTACGGGCCAATCTTCTTGTGAGGACGTGAACCTGGAATAAATCTATGATCTCTCTGACTCATTAGGCTCATAAACTACCTGCATATTGTCAGAGGGTGAGTGTTTCTGTTTATGAAGCTGCTGGTTGGTTTGTGCGTCCAAATTAAGAAGTATTGATCACAGGCCGATCCACTTAAGGTGCGCTCTTGAAGTCTGCTTTGAGGGCCGCGCTCCGCCCCCTCCCCAGCCCAGAGGGGAGGCCCTGGAGTGGGGGTCTGCGGGGCCGGTCGGGGCCCCTGGGCTCGCCTCATGCATGGAAAACAGCTTCAGCCAGACCAGCTCTCTTCCTTTTTTCACCACCTCCTCCTCCTCCTACTCCTCTGCTCCCTTCTCCTTTGCCTGCACCTGCTTCTCTTTCTCTCTCTCCCTCTTTCCCTGTCTCTCTCTCCTGCAATCCACTCACCTGTTCAATACCTCAGAAGGGCTTTCATGTGCTTTTTGAAAAAAAAAAAATCAGAGAGCATGTTCTTTGAGGCGCTCAATAGCAGCGCTACTCTGCTAGCTTAGCTACACCCTCCTTTACCATCTTTCTCTCCTTCTTCCTTATAGGCGCGCACACACACACACACACACACACACACACACACACCCACACACACACACACACACACACACACACACACACACACACACACACACACACGCACGCACACACACACATAACACATACACATACACATACACACACACACACACATATACACACACACTAAACTCATTTACTCACTCACTCATCTTTCTCTCTCAGCTCCCCTGGTGCCTCCACCCTCTCCTCTCCTCTCCCCCCTCTCCTCTCTTGTTTTCCCTCCATTTTTTCCCTTACTTTTTACAGGAAGAGCATCTCCTTCCACCTGGTTGCCTTTCCTTCACCCCCTTCCGCCCTCCCCCCAACAGCAGCAGCACCACCACTATGGCATGCGGGAAGGGCTGTCACTGCAATAACCCATAAAACAGCCCAGTGGTTTGAAAGGGAAGGAGGGAGGAGAGGGATGGATTGACAGAGAGAGAAAGACAGAGAGAGAGAGAGAGAGAGAGAGAGAAAGGAAGAGAGAGTGATAAAGAGAAACAGTGAGAAAGAGCGGTAGCATTAAATCCAGGGGCATATCGGATGACTATAAGATGACTGGTGTTACCAGCTGAAACAAAAAATAAAATAAAATAAAATAAAGGAAACAGTGGCCTGCCTGCTCTTTTTTTGTGTGTTTGGCTATAACAACAGAATGAATAAATCATTGCAGTGAATTACCACAGTCGTTTGCCGCCATTGAGAGGAAATCAAAGTAGCCACATGACCTGGCCGGTGCTCCGGGGGGAATAAATCTCCCAGGCACATGCCCGCTGGCCAAGCCAGGGTGGCCCATCGCCGAAGTTAAATAAAATATTACCGCCGAGCCATAAAGATAATTAGTCTTGTCTCATCTCTCTCCCTCACAATTAAACGTGACCCCTTATGTTTAATGAATGCCTGAATAAACCCATACACGGCAGAAAAATGACACTCGA
>CM059280.1:21105070-21130070 GCA_030347295.1 Setipinna tenuifilis | reverse complement strand
CCTCACCGTCGCTATGCATCAGGCTGATGGCCGGCTCTGCCATGTGCGCTTCCCTCCCTGCTGGCTCTGCATTTGATCGGGTCTCTGTGTCTGCAGACACTCGTATTGGATCAGGCTTTAAGACCACGCTACAGTCCCATGCCTAGTCTGCTGGGGTTTAGCTTCATTTACATAACAGGCTCAATACAGGTGATGAAGAGGTATGCAGCGCACTTTTGAAACAGCACTGGGCACATTTCATTGGGAGGGCTTATTGATGTTAAATGTGTTTTGGTTAAAGGTACTATATGCAGGATTGAGGCCAAAACTGGCACTGTTTACCTTTTAGAGACAAGAGGCACAACATGGCATCAAAACATGAACAGCATAAAAAGCTTCCATGGCTATACTGTTGCTGTCAGTGCAATCGGTATTTCAATTTAACACATTTCCTTAATCTCTGGTGACATATCTGGGCCATTTTAGGATAACCTGCTGTAGTCATAGTTTACATATTGCAGGCTGATGGTCACAAACTTTGCCTCAAAACATGCAAGAATGTTCCTGTAAGTTTTGCCCTGACTTTGTTGTTGGTAACAGAAGTATCTAAGGTCAGCAGTTAGCTGTGGGGGGAGCTCAAAATTGGAGGCTGCTGTGCTGTACATTTCGATTCCCTCTGCAGCAACGTGAAGTGGTTTTTGCAGGGAGAAACTGAAAATGGAATGACTGTGAATCGATCTCCATAATGTGTTGCTTTCGTTCGCCGGCCACTTTCCCCGGGAGCCTTCCATTGTAAAGAGGTTATGGAGCAGGATTGGATCAGTGCAGAACCGGGAGGTGAGGTGAGCGTTGTGGCACGGAGGATATTGAGGTCGGTGCGGTGAGCGTGTGCCTCCACCCCTCCCTCGAGTCAATAATATCCCAGTCACTCCACATTCTCCACAAACTGTGATGAGCGACAGGAGAAGCTCAAACCGCATTTGCGACCACTACCTCTTCGTCTGAATGCCAGCCTGGCCGCGTTAGCAAGCTCGTTGAATAACAGCTCTAATATCAAAATGACCTCTGCCACCATCCTTTGCATCACTCGGCTGTTGTTCATACATTTGGAGGTAGGAGAGGGCTGTGGTAACAATATTATAAACATACTTTAAAAATTCCTTTCTCTCTCTCTATCTCTCTCTCTCTCTCTTTCTCTCTCTTACAGTACACCATGTATGACCTGTTGCTGAACTGCTCTTCTTCTAACTGTAAGCAACAGTGTGATGAAAGTCAGTGTAGAGTTTCATTCCTAATTCACCAAGGGTTATGTCGAGAAGAGAAAGAAAAAAAACACAAAAGGCTTGGTTCAGTTGGAGTCTCAATGAGTCTATGAGTCTATGAGTCAGTGAGCCGCTACTTTCAGTGTCCTCTGGTCTGGAAAACACAACAGAGTCAGGACTCCATCATCTCTTCTGTGGTGCCCACAGTAACAATAAATATTGTCTGGACAACTGAGTTAGTATAAATAATGATGATGATGATGATGATGATTGCTGAAGAGACCATGTTGGGCTGCCCCCCTTTTTTTTGCTTTGAATATCTGATTTGACACAATATCGACCTATGTGTCAACTGATGCAACATCCTGATACGCTTGAAAAGGAGAACATTTTTTCCAGTGTTCAAAGTTTAAACCAACAAAGACTGACCTCAGATAAATAATTGTCAGACGTGCCTTTGGGTGTAGGACCCAGCCTGCCTCGCGTGCTTAGCAATTCAAATGACTCTAATGCACATTTCGGTAAAAGAAACCTGCAATTATCTCCACAACACAAACAAATCTCTGGCTTGCTGTGTTTCGTCATCAAAAACCCCAGACCCTCAGACAGCATTGCTCACCATTTATTCCTGTCTTTGCATCTTTTTTTCTTTCCTTTTGTCCCCATTCTTTTTCGGTTTCTCTGCCCCTTTCTTTTTCTTTTTTCTTTCTGTCTTTCCTTCTTTCTCTCTTCATTTCTTTCTTTTTTCTTCTTTCTTTCTTTCTGTCTCCTTCTTTCTTTCTGTCTTTCTTTCTCTCTTTACTTCTTGCTTTCTCTCTTTACTTCTTTTTGTTCTCTTGCCATCCCGTTTAAGCCCCTCTGCCTCTCTCTGGCCTGTAGCTTGGCCGTCTGTTCTTTATATGACCAGAGAGTGCTATGGATGTCATGCATGTTTGCATGCTGTCTCTCTCTCTCCATACTGACCTCCAGCTGCTTGTACCTCTGTCTCATCCACCACCACCTCCTCCTCCACCACCACCTCCTTCTGGGCTTCTCCTTGCTCCTCTTTGGCTGGCTCAAGAGCCACATCTGTGGGATGAAAGGTTCAGACGGTTCTCCTTTGTCCCTCTCTGACCTCTCTGGAGTCTGTGTAGAAGAAGGGGAAGGACGGGACCCCACAGTGTCCACACACATGTACACACATAGGGACGAAGACACACACACACACACATACACAGACATAGACACACAGGCACGCACGCACGCACACACACACACACACACACACACACACATAGACAGACACACATATGTAGGGACTAGGACACACACACAATTGTGTACTTACATAATCATACACACACAAACCCTGGCAGCGGAGTGTATTCTCTGTGGTGTGATGCGGATGTGCTCTTTGAGACCTGTCTTGTTATGGTAATGCAGGTTATCCTCCTAACAGGCTTGAAAAATGCTCACTGTTCAGGGGGGAACTAGTGCAGCTAAGTCGGACTGTAAAAATATGACATGTAATAATAAATAGTGAATTATGACAGAATGAGAGAGAATGGTCTGTTTTTCTTTTTTTTGTTTTTCTTTTTTCCCCTCCTGGCTCAGGCCCAAGTCTGTTCATCATCCCCATATGTCACAGTCCATAAGTGCAAGAGAACATAGACTGTGACTGAGCCTCGATGTTCAGAATAGCATTTTCAACCGTATCATGTGTCATCGGTGCTTCATCTTTTGATACACTTGAAAAGGCCCACTGTGATTTGCAATGCTTGCTTTTACCTGCTGGCCTGAGCGTAGCATTGATAGAGAGGGGGGAAGAAAGAGAGAGAGAGAGAGCAGGAGGAGGAGGAGGACAAGAAGGAGTAAGCATGAGAGAGGGAGACGTTAGATACTTTAACGGTGCTCTATGGCGAGATGAAACGGATCCTGCTTCTCCATGCTCGTACGCTAAATTATCGCCGCCTCGCTCCGGTTTCCCGTTTCACCAGGCTTCGGTTTAGCCAGAGCGTCTCTGCTTTCAAAACGAACGCGGGCGAGGGGTGAGGCTGGCTGGCTGGCTGACTGGCTGGCTGGCTGGCTGGGCTCGGCAGGAGTGGGCACATTCTCATCCTCCACCGCCGCTGCCGCCCCTCAAAGGCAGCGTTTCCGTCAATCAGACAGGGCTGGGCTGTGGAACACATGGAGGAGCAGCCTGGACTCTGGCAGCTATCCCATCAGCCTCAGCGTCAGTCCTGACCCCAACTGGGCCCCCTTTCTCCCACTCTCCCGTCTCTCTCTCTCTCTTTCTCTCACTGCCTCTTTCGCTTTCCTCACTCTCTCCCTCTTTGTCTCTTCTTCTCTCTGTTATTGTCTCTTTTTCCACTCTCTTCCCCCCTGTTCTTTGCTCTCTCCCTCTCACCCTCTCTTCCTCTCTGTCTTTTTCTCCACTTTCTCTCTCTCTATCTTTCTCTCCCCAAGCGCTGAGATCAGACAGTGCTTGTGTTTATGAGGGTGCGATCATATGTGATGTGTTAAGATGTTCAAGCTTAGTTCTGGTGAACCCATGAAATGTCTTTCCGCTGTGGCCCTGTCCTCAGTGCTCTTAGAGTGGAGCCAGGAGTTTGATGGGAGCACATTTCTCTATGTATCACATACATATACACACACACAGACAAAGACACATAGACATAGACACACACACAGACACACACAGACAAAGACACATAGACATAGACACAGACACACACAGACACACAGACACACAGACACACAGACACACACACACACACACACACACACACACACACACACACACACACACACACACACACACACACACTTACAAACTCATTCCCCAGGCTAAACAAAATTCCAGCTCGCTGGCAGGAGAAGATGTGTCAGCGATCCAGCGTTTCATGACCCGATCCCTGTCCCAGCGCTAAGCTGCTTAAGACGGGAGCGAACCCCACCCCGCCCTGCCCAGCCCAGCCCAGTGCCCCCTTGTGGGCAACCCGAGATGCTACACCCTCCCTATCTTTAGCAGGGGGCCCAGGAAGAAGAAGAAGAAAAAAAAGGAGAAGGAGCCGGGTGTGTGTTTGCCAGAAGACTGCTTGCAGAGCTCCATCTGACCATTAATCACCGTGCTATCCTCTGCGTGATGATGGAGAGCAGTCTTGCGCATACAGGCTGGGGCTTCACCTGCAAGGCTGAGGTCCGCTGAGCTATCCTTCATGGCGGGCAGCTGCTTGGCAGACAGGCGCCGTCCGCACTCCTGCCAAGTGGGCCACTGTGTGTGTGTGTGTGTGTGTGTGTGTGTGTGTGCATGGGAAGTGTGTGTGTGGGAGGACCGGGACTCTGCTCCGAGTCCCTGGGTTAGTCGGCATCAACAACTGTGTTTGACAGGCGCGGTCTTCTCGGTGTCGGGCCTCAGATGTTGAGGTTTTATGGACTTGTCACATTTCCTGTGAAGTGACTTCAAGCTAAATAAGACTGAAAATTGGCTATGTTGAAGTCATGTGTTTTAAATTCAGTACTCCCAAACGTCTCCCAAAGCCTCCTAAAGCAGCCTGGAGAGAGAATCAGAGAATCACCGCCATCTAGATTCACATGGCACATACATTTGTTTTCTTATTAGAGAAAGGCTAAGGCTATACTTACTTCCACCAACCACATGGCCAATTAATGAAGGATGAAATCTGTTTCACTAGGCAGATGTCGAATTCATTTGTCTTACATGTGCTTTTCTTTTTTATTCCGTTCAGCATCACAGACAATCGTGTAAATTAGCATAGATCAGTCTTTTGATTAACAGGCACATTCACATCATTGACATTCGTTGTAAAGAAATATCATACGGATGCACCGTGCCTTTGGGTATTCATTTGGGATTGAACTGTGCTGTGAAGAAAGATGGGGGAGTCTAGAAAAAAAAATTACAGATTTTCAAAAGGACTCCAACTTTAAAATAGTTCTTGTTAGAGGGCTGCCTAATAGATGTTCTCCATAGCAATGCTCTTGTTTCCCTGAAGCCTCCCATTTGGCTTCTCTTTTATAACCAAAGTTGGAAAATGTTGTGGTGTTGATAAATTGGACAGGAAGCTGAATAATTTTTGATGCTATCTGAAGGAAGTTCATAAGTTAAAGACTCAGGCCACAGATCTCTTTTCCATTTCCCTTTCTTCTTTCTTTCTTTTTTTTCCATTTTTTCTCTTTTTTCTATTCTTTTCTTTTCTTCTGCTTTTACCTTGTTTGGCCACTGGCTTTGAGCTTGATTCTTAATACCTGCTAATTCACTTGGGTCCAGAGTCGAGCTATGGCATCAGCATTCCACTCAATACCTGTTCCTCTTTCTCCCTTCCCTGGTGCATTTATTTTCATACTGTTGGGGTATGATAGCATCTTAATAATTCATATTTAGAGTGTATACCCATGCGCTGAGAAATTCTGATTCATCCTGCTAGGATCCGACTACCCGCATCTTGCATCATTTAGGCCTCAGAGTTTGCAGTGGCTCCACCATCCTTTTGGAGTTGAGCCATCGACGTTTTGTTGCTGGAAAAACTTTTTTGCTGCGGACGAGCTCAGAGCCTGGACCTTTTCCTCCAACTCCGACGACACGCCACTTTAAAGCGAGACAAGACCACAACGCGGAGGTTAAGGCATCTTTGATCTGCCTTCTGACTGCTGTCCAGGGACTAAGCGCTGACCAGTTCGCTCCCATTTGTTGTCTGCTGTGGTAATACGATTAGAGAGGAAATGGGAACATGTGTGTTTTGGTATTATGTCTCTCTGTGTGAGTATGTGTGTGTGTGTGTGAGTATCTGTGTGTGTGTGTGTGCACATGTGTTTGTGTGTCTGTGAAAGTGTGTGTACATGTGTGGGAGAGCAAGCATGCTGTGTGACAGAGAGGCAGGCTAAATGTGGCTGTTGAAATTGCTAGTTCTGTTGGCCATCCTCTTTTGGTGTGCATATGTCTGTGTGTGTGTGTGTGTGTCCATGTGTGTGCGTGTGTGTGTGTGTGTGTCAATGTGTGTGTGTCAATGTGTGTGCGTGCGTGCGGTGAGCTAACCCACTATGGCGTAGCTTAGGCCTTCCCCTCTGTTTTGCTAACAGTAATCCTGACCTTAAATAATATTGCACACTGATCTCTCATGAAGCTCATTTATCATAGCCTGGCCACCATTCAGCCCAGCTGCTCCGGCTCTGACCAATCAACCGCTGACATGCTAATTCCCCCCCTTCTGCTCATTAGCATATTCCGCTGGCCTGCGTTCCAAACCGTAGACTAGGAGGCGTGTCTGCTTGTTTTTTTCCGAGCCAATATAACAGCTATACCACACCGATGGAGCATTGTGTGTGGAAGACTACTAGAAGAGCTGGTCCCTCTGTGACCCAGCCTCTCTCTGTGTCCAGCTGGACAGCATGCAGACATAGCTGAGAAGGGTGTGCATGGAGTAACAAGGTGCAGACATATTTTTTTGTCCGAGCCATGTTCACTCATGTCCGCAGCCGCTTTCTCTCTTTGTGTGTCTGTGCTATTTGTATGGATCTGTCTCGCCCGTGGGATGCCTGCCCAGGAGCTACCGAATGAAAAATAATATAGACGTTAAGTTTTATATTGTTTTATTATTCTTCTCACTCAGCCCCCGCGTGTTCAACAATGTAACGGCCCTGGAGGAGAGAGCGTGGCTGTCGGACACCGCCGGCACCACGCATGGGTGGAAGAGCACAATAGTGGTCGTGTGTGTTTGTGCTTTCGATGGCGACTCCCCTGGGGCGATGACAGAGCCATGCCAGAGCCGATGTCCCTATTTCTTCACCAAAAAAAAAAATAGAGAGGGAAAAAAAGAAGAAGAAGGGGAGAAAAAAACAGCAAAAAAAAGAAGTGGAGTGTTTTCTGGAGGTTGTGCATGTCATGGGGATGATAAATATAGACTAGGCGAAACCAAAATAGATGGGTGGGTTCAGCAATGCGCCGAGCGGCCGAGCCACAGAGAGAGGATGCGGCCGGGCGCAGCCCACAGACAAAACAGCCCAGTGGCCCCGCCAGTGGAAATAGCCAGGGCCCGCGCCTCAGGGCCCGCGCCTCCAGCTTAGACCAGCACGCCCCGGACCGACAGGGGCATTATCCAAACAAGTGAGAAAATAGCAGCAGTCCCAAAAACCACATTAGACACCAGAGGAGAGGTGGATGGAGGATGGGTCAGAGGTGGGGGTGTGTGGGGTGGGGGAGAGGTGGCTCTCTTTATGCTTAGTCACGCTTCTTCCACATGCCTCACTTCCTGTTGTCGTAATGGCAGGTTGCGCTGTGCAGCGCAGTGTGGTGTGGTGTGGCCCAGCCCGGCCCAGCTCGGCCCGGCCCGGCACGCCGTGTACCTTTGCCCCGAGTGCCGGGTTACAGCCGAGGGAGTGCCCAAAATTAACCCCGGCGCTTGTTGGGGACTCGCCCATGCTCGCAACTAATTTCACTAGCCGTGGGCTTTGGTAATGACATGGGGTAATTACAGGTTCCTGGGGCCTAATTCTGGGCTGATGCCTCTGCCTCCGTGTGGAAGGTGTGCTGTTACACCCAGAGGCTGCTGTCATAGTCGTGTTCTGGTAATGGACAGCTCTGAAATAGCCATAGTCATTGCCCTGAAAATACCTGCTTATTTTATTCCCCACTGGAGGTGTGCGCTGTCAGTATTACAAGCAGTGTTGACTATGAAGTGCACTTAAAAACAACAATTTCTCATTTACATGCTGTACACCGTGAGTGGAAGAAAATAACTTTTTTTTTTTAGAATAGCTGTATAATTGAAGAAGGCTTTTATTTTGTCATACCATATAAATAAAAACTTAAATAAAGGTATAATTGGTGGTGATTCACTGTATTTATTTCACCAAATGTACAAAGGTGAGAGCGGCAAATTTGTGGAACATTCCTGTAAGTGACGCCGCTGTCAGTGGATTGTCAAGTGTCGGAGGGGTGGGGGGAGGGGTAGGGAGAGGGGCGGGGGGGGTGGCAACTTGTTCAGGAAGCCTGCAGAAGGCCTCAGCTGCAGGCTCCTGACATGAGCCTGTGTTTCCACAGGTGGACGAGTCAAAGCAGGCAGACCCTTCATCCCCTCCCCTCCCCTCCCTTCTCCTCCCCTCCCCTCCCCTCCCCTCCTCTCCTCTCCCCCTTCCCCTCCGCTCCCCATCCAACCTGACAGGCTGCAGAGGAGGAGGTGGAGGCACTGCAAACCCTGAGAAGAGCGGTGAGAGTGCTGGGGTGTCTGGTGGGAGATCATCGCCTGCAGGAGATACCATTAAGAGGTGAAGCAGTCAAACGCTCCCTCGGAATCTGCCAGCCAGCCGCAGACAGGAAGACCCTTGCGAGATGGGGGTTCCTCTTTACAGCACTTAAGGCCTCCTCCTCCTCCTCCTCCTCCTCTGTCTTCTTCTCCACGTCCTCCTCCTCCCCCTTATGGTGGGCAGGCCCGTTTCTCTCATGGCGTTTGCCGAGGCCTGTTGTGTGGACCCTGCAGACGTGTCCAAAAAGCCGCGTGTGAGAGTTTATCTGTAGGATAACCGCTGCTAACAACAAGCCCCCACCCCCCCTGCGAGTTTGTGCTCTGTGGCCGCCTTACTCAGGCCCGGGAGCGTCGTCAGATATCATGACAGGCCTGCGCGTTTGATGAGGCTAGCGTGTGGAATGCCTCCCCAGCCCAACCACCACCCAGCCTCCCTACCCCCACCACACCACCAAAACGTTCCGTGCCGAGGCTCCTGGGAGCGGGGCGGCGAACCACCTGGTAGCCCGTGGTCATTATCTTTCATTTCATTCAGTGTGTGTGTGTGTCAGCTGACAAAACGCCCGGGTTTATGAAAACACCTTGGGTGTTAGCGCCGTGAATGGCTCCTTTGTTTTTGCATTCCTGTGTTGTGTGAACACTGTTATCGTTTCCTTGGCTGATAATTACTTAAGCGACGCGCTGCTCTGCTCTTATTCCGCTGTGCCTGCCGGGCTCAGCCACGCCGGTGGTGGTGGGCGCAGGGCCTTGACACTAATGGCACCTGACACCCACTTTAGAGGCTTTCAAACACGCTGTGGCTGTAATTTGCCAAACTTTTAAACCAAGAAGAGAGGAGAGAGGGAGGGAGGGAAAAAGACAGAGAGAGAGGGAAGGAGGGGGGATGAGAGTGAGGGAGGTAGAGAGAGAGAGAGAGAGAGTGAGAGAGGAATAGAGAGAAAGAAGGAGGGAATGAGGTAGAGAGAGAGAGAGTGAGTGAGAGAGGAAGAGACAGACAGAGAAAGAGGGAGGGAGGAAGATGAGAGTGAAGGAGGTAGAAAGACAGAGTGAGCGATAGAGGAAAAGAGAGAGGGAAAGAAGGAGGGATGGAGATGAGAGGGAGGAAGCTAGAGAGAGAGTGTAAGTAAGAGAGGAAGAGAGAGAGAGAGAGGGAAAGAGGGGGTGTGACAGAAAGTGAAGGGGAGAGGGGGAAAAAAACATCCCAGCACAAATAAAGTGAAGTGAAGTAAGTTTTTATTTTTCTTAAGATAATTTGAAACAGGTTGAATGTCTCAGACTGTTGTCCTCCTAATGATTGTCAAGCAACTGAAAATTAAGCCCAAGGGGATGAAGCTTATTATTCTAGCAGTGTCTTTGAAGGCTTGAAGGGGTTATGTAAGACATCTTTATTGTGTCGAGTTCAGCTGAGTGTGTGTGTGTGTGTGTGTGTGTGTGTGTGTGTGTGTGTGTGTGTGTGTGGGAATGTAGTGTTGGAGTGTGTGTATGCCTCTCCAATTAAAGTCATTAGTGCAGTTATTGTACTTACATTGAGATAATAGCGAATGGTTTGGCAGTGCAAATGGTTTGTTCACTCTGGTTCATTCATCCCGTATTCAAAGAGCTGGCTGGCCGCTGCTAATATAAAAATTCCAACCTCCTTGTGTCCTCATGTCAGCCTGTGAACTGATGATGGCTTCTCTCTCTCTCCCTCTCTTTTTCTTTCTTTCTTTTTCTCTCATTTTCTCACTCTCTCCCTCCCTCCCAAACACACAAACTCGCAAACACACACACACATCCACACACCCACAACTACACACACGAATGCACGTACGCGTGCACACAGACACAGACACACACACACACACACACACACACACACACACACACACACACACACACACACCCTGTAATAACAGTGGCGACAGCCCAGTGTCAGTGGAGGTGCTGGTAAAGCTGGTAAAAGGTCGGCCAGGACCACTTAAAGAGCTGCAGACGTGGATAATGGTGTTTTTGCACCTTAAGTGGCAGTCAGGGAGGTACCTTGTGTATGAGTGGGAGGAACACAGAACACTGGGTGTATGTATATATGTGTTTTCTAGTGTAAATGTGCAGTGTGTGTGTGTGTGTGTGTGTGTGTATGTGTGTGTATGTGTGTGTGTGTGTGTGTGTGTGTGTATGTGTGTGTGTGTGTGTGTGTATGTGTGTGTGTGCGTGCGTGTGTGTGTGTGTGTGTGTGTGCGTATGTATGTGCGTGTGTGTTTGTGCATTTTTGTATGTGTGTCTGTGTCTGTGTTTTTTCTGTGCATGTGTTTTTGTGAGTGTGTGTTGTGAATGTGATGACAACTTTGGCAATTCAAGTGTCTATTTGTCATGCCAATAAAGTCCCTTTTGAATTTGAAAATGAGAGAGAGGGGAAGACAGAATGAGAGAGAAAGAGATGGATGGCCATGTGGTGTGTAATCAAGGCTGCCTCTCTATGATCCTTGTCCTCAGATCGGCCTCTCTTTTCGCCCTTTCTCCCTGGCTTTGTTCCCATCAAGGGCAGCAGGCTTATGCCCCACACCACCACCACTGCCCCTCCACGCACCCCCGTGTTTACTTTGGGCAGAACAATACTGGGGCTCTAACCTCCTTCAGTGGTGGTGGTGGTGGTGGTGGGAGGGGGTTAGAGGACAGATTTACCTCAATTTCATCAGTGAAGGAGGCCTCTTTCATCTGTGCGGAGGTCTAATGCCCTTAACTGGCTTAACCTGGCTCAACCCCTCCTGCCATACTACCACCACCCCTCCACACTCACCCCCACCACCACCACCACGGCTGCTTGGCCTTGCCCCCAGCCCCACAGTCTTCTGGGAGCAAGTGTGTTGTCGCTGGGCCCCCACCGTGGCCCATGGCCTATGGGAAACAGCTGGAGACAATATGAGAGAGGAGCCCCTTGTTTTACATGTCAATACACACTGGCATGAAATCTTAACATGGAAAACACATGCTCATTTATACAGAGGGGAAGGATCATTAGCAGTCTTCCATTTCAGCTGCTTAGCAAAAGTTTTTTTGGTCACACTTTATTTGCACCACTCCCTATAAACTACCTATATATATGCTTTGATCATAAATAAACTTCTAAAAAATCTACTAAAAACACTGCTAGCTACACCACTAACTACATGGTTAAGGTTAGTGTTAGGAGCCTTTTCAAGTAAAGTGTTAGCAACTTTTCCCCCACTGCTCATCATACCTTACATATAATAGCAGCTTTCATCACCAACACTACCCAGACAATATACAGAGAGGATTTGATCAAATATTAATCAATTTATGAGAAAAAATGTTATGAAATATTAATCGATTTATGAGAAAGAAGTTAAATCTTGTAGAGGGGTAAGGGGGGATGGAAGAATCACATAGTGAATAGGAAGAACACAGCATGCGCACTTTGATAGTGGAATCATTTTTTTTTTTTTAGAAACTGCTTTTTTATTTTTTACGAGATGTCAAGGTGATAAAAGTATTTTTTTTTTAAAGCTTGAAAAGCTGGCCTTTTATCATGGCTGTCAAGTGTCCAAATGTGTTTTTTTACAGGGGATAGATACATGGGGCGCTATCTTGCTTCTCGGGATGGTGACATAACATTTCCCGGGTCAGCTGCCTCAGATATTCAGCCTGTGCGTGATTAGACCAGCGCCAGTGTCAGCACAGCGCTGTGACCGAACCACGGCACCAGGAAGAGCAGGATCCTGTTTACGCATGACTGGGCACTGGGCCTTTGGTGACCGCACCTCTCCAAACCATCACACACACACTTCCAGACTCTAGTCCCCATGTTAGTTTAGGACCTAAACTTTAGGTGAACATGCACATTGGCCTACTGTAGGATAGTAGGAGATGGGGAAACACTTCCAAGTTGTAAATTTGTTTTTGTAAGATGGAATGGGAGTCAAAACCAGTGGTGGTTATTACTATTCTGGTAAGCCTGATTTTGGAAGTGCCCAGTATCTCTCCCAGACACACACAGGCACACACACACGCACACACACACACACACACACACACACACACACACACACACACACACACACACACACACACACACACCAAAATTGTCATGGCATAATTATGTAATGTAAAGCGCCTGGGATTATTTAAATGCAGGGTGTTCGTGTCATCTCTGGTGTGCCATCGCTGGGTTGAGACGTGTCACGCGTGCAGACGAGGCTCAGTTACTGAGGACCGCCTGCTCCCCTACGCCCCCCCCCACCCCCAACCACTCCCCCCCACCACACACTGCTCCCTCCGACAGGGCCTAATCCAGACGCAGAGTGTGTTAGTGTGTTACCTTTGATGGGGTGGATTAAAGCGAATCTCCATGCCTTTGGTGGATTTCAAACACCGGCGAACAATGATGCCAGGCGGGGGCAAGTTAATGAGGGTTGCTGGACTGGGTAAAGAGAGAGTGACTTTACTAAGGAAACCTGATTAGCCCAGGTTCCTGCCTGCATCCAAAACCAACGCCCCCCCACCCTCCCTCTCCCCAACAACCCTTTCTCTCTCTTCTTTCTTCCTCTCTATCTCTGTCTGTCTCACCTTCTCTCTTTCTCTCTCTCTCTCTTACTCTCATACATACACTCTAAAACATGCACACATATTTGCTAATTCTCTCTCTTACTCTTTCTCTCTCTCACACACACACAAAACATGCACACATATTCATTCATTCTCTATCTCTCTCGCACACACAGACACAGACACAGACACAGACACAGACACAGACACAAACTCTCTTTTCACCCTGTCTGTGTGCCTTTCTGTCTCTATCTCTGTCTGTCTCTTGATACCCAGATTTTACTCTTTTTTTCTAGCCATGTCCTCTCTTTCCCTTTAATCTCCATTCTATCTATCCTCTCATATCTCCTCTCTCCCCCTCTTCTGTCTCTCTCTCCCTCTCTCTCTTTTTCTCTCTCTTTGAGAGCACATGCCTGATACCATCAACAACAAAGAGTCAGGGCTGACTTTATTAGTGTGATGGAGTGTGAATGTGTCTTTCACAGGGTGTTAATTAAAAGCTTTGCTCTTTTTTTTTCTGCACGTGAGTATATGTAAATAGGTGTGTGTGTGTTTGTGTGCATGTGTGAGTGTGTGTTTGCATTTAAGTGTGTGTTTGCATTTGTGTGTGTGTGTCTTTGAATTTGTGTGTGTGTGTGTGTGTGTGTGTGCTTGCGTATCTAAGCCACTCTGCGCTCACCCAGCCTGTAAGCAGGGACTGTTATTAGAGGGTCTGTTGACTCTGCAGCTTTGAGGGCTTGGCTTCTGCTTTCTGGGATGATAGCTTAATTAAACATGCAAATCTGTTATCCTTACATCGCCTGCTTTATATAGTTCTCACACACACACACACAGACACACACACACACAGACACTTCAATCGCTGCAGAATTTTAAAAGTGCTTGCACACGCTATTTGTTCAAAGCCGAAAAAAAGGGCCTCCTCCTCTAATTTGGTTTTGTACAAGATTTTTACAAAATGAGAACATAAGTTTCGTGCCACCTCCAGCCTTGCATGTAAATGTGACATGAAAATAATGGCAAAAATTTCCTATATTTATGAAATATGAAATGACACGATGGTAACACAATGATAGCAACAGCCACAACAGCAGTCACAACATCATAAACCAATGTTATTTAGTTAAAAATGTGCATTTTCATTCCGATCACCCGTCCTGGGCAGGAAACTAGACAAAGACATCATTGGCATGCTTAGGGCAGTTTAGGGCTTTGCGGAGGGGGGGGCAGGGGGGATGACGAGCCAAGGTGTGTGCGAAAGGCTCCCGGTCTTTGGAGGATGTACGTGAGGCTGGCTTCAGGAGTCAGGAGATTACACTCCCCCCGTGGGAGTCTGTCACAGGCAGTCATCCCTCCATCCACAGTCTTCCCTCCATCCACATGCAGCAAGGTGACAAGACTGGTAACCGCCTAACACAATTACACATGCCTGTTAGCTAGCTAGCACACTGTCTGCGTGGTGAAATGGATGGAACGCCACAAAAGCTGCTCTCTCCTCTTTTCTGGTGCAGGGTTCTGCTCCTTACAAGAACAGGCGGCCCATGTTTTATCACACAAGCCTTCTAAGGTCTATCAGCTTAGCTAGTAGATGACTGGGGCAAAGGTGCATATGTGTGTGTGATGTGTGCATGTGAGTGTGTTTGTTTGGGTATGTGTGCGTGTGTGTGTGTGTGTGTGTGTGTGTGTGTGTGTGTGTGAGAGAGAGAGAGAGAGATAGATAGAGAGCAAAAGAGACAGAGAGAGAGCACATGTCTTGTATAATGGACCAACATTAGGTGATTTAGGTATAGGGTATATTATGTTTGCATATTGGTTGGTGTATCAGTGTATTTGTGTGTGTGTGTGTGTGTGTGTGTGTGTGTGTGTGTGTGTGTGTGTGTGTGTGTGTGTGTGTGTGTGTGTCTGTCTGTCTGTCTGTCTGTCTGTGTAGGTGTCTGTGGGTGTGTGTGTCTCTGTGTGTGTGCGTGTCTGTGTGTGTGTATATGTGTATGTGTGTGTTGGCTGCTCAGCTTGCAGGTGACTGTGGTCTAGATTTTATACCCATCTCCGGCTGACGTCTGCTGGACCCGTGCCAGGTCTGCCCCGCATCCGTTCCAGGACCGCCTGCTGTTTCAGCCCCCTCTCCTCTCCTCTCCTCTCCTTTCCTCTCCTCTCATTTCCTCTCCTGTCCTCTCCTTTCCTCTTCTCTCCTTTACTCTTCTCTCATCTCCTTGCCTCTCCTCTCCTCCTCTCCTCATTTTCTCTCCTTTCCTTTGCTTTCATCTCCTCTCCTCTTATCTCCTCTCCTCTCATTTCATCTCCTGTCCTCTCCTCTCATCTCCTCATCTCTCCTCTCCTCCTTTTCTTTCCTTTCCTTCCCTTTAGTTTCCTCTCCTCTCCTCTCCCCTCATCTCTTCTCCTCTCCTTTGCTCTCCTCTCCGCCATAGTGCTCTTGGACTGGGCACGTTGAGGTTGTCTGAACAGATTGAATTTAATGTCGGCCATCCCCTCCCTCTAAAGAGAACACAATAATCTTCCGTTTGAATGAGATGCTTATCTTGTCCCAGGGCTGCGGGGAGAGGGTGCCCACTTACATATGGGAATACACGCCGAACAGCCCAAGGCAGGCCGCCCACGCTAAGCTCCCCTTGTTTTGTCACTTCCCACAAAAGAAAACACTAAGCATCAACACAAAGCGCAATATCTGCACTGTCCCCTGTCATTGAACTCATGGGGTTTTTTGGGGGGAGGGTGGTGTGTGTGTGTGTGTGTGTGTGTGTGTGTGTGTGTGTGTGTGTGTGTGTGTGTGTGTGTGTGTGTGTGTGTAGTGTTTGAGTAAAGAGGTGGCGGTGGTGGAGGTGGCGGTGGAGGTGGTGGGACGCTCTCTGCTTGATTGGTGGCAGACCGGGGCAGGGAGGCACTTCTGTGGGGGTAATCCAGGAGAAGCTCCCCTTTGAAGGGGAACAGATGTAGATTTACATATGTGGAGGTCTCGGGCTTTCTGATGAGATTAGCCGTTGTGTTTTCTCTCTCTCTCCCTCCTTCTTTATTCCCCTTCCTCCCTCTCTCCCTCTCTATCTCTCTGTCTGTCCCTCTCCCCCCCCCCCTCTCTGTCTCCCCCCTCTCCTTTAAGAGGCCGACCTGAAGGTGCATATTTAATAAGTGCCTGAAGCGAGGCTGTGCGTATGGGCCAAGGGCCCTGGGAGAGCGGCGTGACAAAGGCGAGAGGAGGGGACGTCAGGGCCCACAGACGGGGACGGGGCCGCCAACAGATTGTGCCAGCCTTTGAGTGGGGGCCTGTGACAAGGGCTTTAGGAGGGTTTTACACACATGGAGAAAAGAGGGGAGGACAACTACTGCAGGACACACTCTGGGTGTGTGTGTGTGTGTGTGTGTGTGTGTGTGTGTGTGTGTGTGTGTGTGTGTGTGTGTGTGTGTGTGTGTATGTGTGTGTGTGTGTGTGTGCATGCATGTGTGTGTGTACATCCATGTGTGTGTGTGTGTGTGTGTGTGTGTGCATATGAGTGTATGTAAGCAGGGCCTCCTCTTCAGCTTGCCGAGTTAATAAAGGGGACTTATGACTTGTTCAGTCTCATCTGCACCTTTGTTTGTTTGCCTGCCTTGCCCGCCTAACTCTTGTGATGCTCTTCTTAAGTTTTTTTATTTTTTTTATTTTCCCACCCCCTCTCATATTTTGTTGATCTTTTTCCTTGTTGTTATGGAGAGTGATCTTCTGGGAGCTCTGAAGAGCAGAACGAGGAGGAGCCTTTTGGGAATACTCAGATGGAAAAAAAAGAAGATCCGCGCCCTCCCACGGGAGTTATTCTTGGCTCCGAGAACGAGGATGACTCGCCTTAATTTCACTCATTAATGAGCCGATAAGTTTTCTGGTGCCTAAAGTTTCCATTAAAAAGTGGGGTTATTGGTAAACATCAACATATTTTAAACTACCAACTTTATGTTTTTTTTTTCTCTCGCCTTAATTATTTTGCATATATAATATCGGATGATTAATTTTAGAATGGTGTAACCAGAATGCCAGAAGGGTACGTTAAATTTATTCAATAATATCTACTTAATTTGCAGATAAGGAGATGGCTGACCACCAAGGAAATCATAAAGTAATGATCATCCAAAGCAATGCTCTGTTTGTCTGAGGAGCGTTTCAAATAAAACCATCATCAACATTTACTGACATGCAGCAAAAATTGTATGTACCCAACAATTTTCTTATACATCCTCTGCTGTCATAAAATATGGACAAAATATTAAATGCAGATGTTGTATTATGGGTTATTTTGTTTATGTTTCTATTTAATGTCTCATAATTTAACATACAAGGTATGGTGTATTGTCTCTCATTAATAGTGCATATATTGGCCATTTCCACTGCTGTTCAAGTTAAAACAAGGCTTCACCTAGTGAAAAAGTTCTCCAAATGAAAAATGAACAAATTTATTTCTGATAAACGATCAGTTTATCAGAAACTGAGTAAAGAAACAGAGTAAAGAAACGGACATGGAAATGGACTAAACGGATTCCACATCTAAATTTCTCCATCATTGGCTTGATACTGGGCACAGTCACGCTAAACACTGTAAATGTTAAGAGTTTCAGCACTTAAGTTGCTTTTATCTCCCAATTATTTCTGTTTCCCTCTGGTTTAAAAAGCCTGAAGCTTTTTATCAACTTGTGTTTGTCTGTGTCCATGTGTGTCCAAGTACACGTGTGTACATGTTTGTACTTGTGCTGTGTGTGTGTGGGGTTAGCGATGGTGCAGTCAGACTGTAGGGCATTAAGAGATTGCTATGACCTTGAGGCGAGGCTGGTTAGTGGGTGACTATGCCACCGAAGTGACGTCTGACATTCATTCATTAATGAGTGCGCTTGTAGTCATCAGTCATGGCGGCTGCCTGATGACAGTGGCTTGATTGATGCTGTGGGCCCAGGCCTGGACAGGGGTCACATCACCATGGTCTCTTGATAAAGCAAAAGCGCCGCCGGTGAGTAATTACTCAAGGCTGTTAAGGATCTGCCTCCTTCAGGACTCCCGTTTAAAGGATAAACGTGGATTTGTAGGTCTAGGTCTACTTAAAGTACAGATATGACAGTACACATATGACCATCTTTGGCTCCATATCCTTTTAGTTAACTAGTTTAGGCAGAGAAAAGCTAAAGATGTTGTGACAACTGTCTTGAGTCAAGAAATTGGGGTGAAAGGGTTAAGGGAAGGTATGATCCATGTCAGATAAGTGCTTATATTTATTGTTTACTTGAACCATAACTAATTTCTCCAACCTTGTAAACCTAATTACCGTATTGTGTAGCTTATTTTGTAGCATTTACTGAACCTAATCAGTTTTTTGCTCTTAAAAAATAATCCTCTCTAAATGTTGCTTTAAAACCACAGTGCAATTAAAACTTTTTAGCCTAAAAATACTGAGAGGAAACAAAGCATGCTCTCCCCCAGCACTCCTGGCCTCACTCTTTCTCTCATTCATCTGCTTTCCAGTTCTTTAGGGAGCACGTCTGGGGCTGGTGTTTTTAGGAAGACAGAGTATAGTGATTTTATTTTTATTTTTCCTCCCACCTACTCTTATCTTTCGCTCTCTTTGTGTGTGTGTGTGTGTGTGTGTGTGTGTGTGTGTATCTATGCATTGTGCACATGCTTTCAGGACGTGTGTGTCTTTGGGGAGGCCAGTGTGGAGACAGGAGCCTGTCCGTTCACCGCAGTTTGATCCGCCTTCACACTGGGAGGAGGGAGCCAAGTGCTGGATCAGAGAGGAAGGTAAAGACCAGACGGCCCCCCTCAGGTATAAGCACCTCCCTTAAACACACACACACACACACACACACACACACACACACACACACACACACACACACACACACACAAACAGACAGACAGACACACACACACACACACACACACACACACACACACACACACACACACAGACATACACATAGCACACATAACGAAACATACGCACATAGCATAATTCAAACATTTGTTTTAAAGCTCTGCATTTCCCCCCCACAAAGGCAGTTGTCTGGGGTAATGCGCTACTCTGCACCCCCCAACCGCCACCCCCCACCCTCCACCCCCCCATGCTGGTTCGTTAGAGGGGAGGGGAGTGGCGCTGAGAGTCTCGTGCTGGGAGCCACGCTAAGGTACACGCATGAAGAACAACACACACCCGTGTCCTGGGAGAGAAGAAGAGAACATAGAACTCCCCCACCAAAAAAAGAAAGAAAAAAAAAGCAGAAAACACAGAAGAGGGAGAGAAAGCGAGACAGACAGAGAGAGCGAGGGAGACAGAGAGATTGGGGGAAAGAGGGAGGAGGAAATGGGAACAAGAGATGGGCAAAGATGGGGGAAAGTGGAAACCCAGACACAGAAGAGGAGGGACAGAACTCTGCATGAGGCAATGAGGCATATGTGTGTGTGTGTGTGTGTGTGTGTGTGTGTGTGTGTGTGTGTGTGTGTGCGTGTATGTGTGTGTGTGTGTGTGTGTGTGTGTGTGCGCACGTATGTGTATGTGTGTGCGCGTATGTGTATGTGTGTGCGTGTGTGTGTCTGTGTGTGTGTGTGTTAGGGGGATGGTTTTGGGGTTCAGCAGTAAGCAGAGGTAGGTAGGGAGGGAGGCAGTGGGAGGGAGAGTGGGAGAGGAGCAGGCATAGCGGAGGAGAGGAGGAGAGAAGAGGAGAAAAGGAGAGAAGGAGAGAAGGGCAGGCCTTTTGGCTCTCTGAGGAGCTGTGGAGGACTCTCTGGAGCTCCACTCTGAGCAGACCCCCCTTCCTAATTAATCACAACCTGGCTCCTGTAATCCAGTCGTAGGAACTCTGTCTATCTGCGCACAGCGAGAACAAAGCACACGCCTATTAATATTTTAGTGTTCTTTTTATCTCGGTGCTAACATCGCTCAATATGTTTTTTGTTGGGGAGGGAGAGCAGAGGGGCTGGGGATGGGATGGGAATGAGGTAAGGTGGACAGGGAGCGAGAGAGAGAGAGAGGGAGAGAGAGAGAGAGAGAGACGAGTGGAAAGCAAGACTTCTATTCTCAAAGCTTTTCTGTTTGTCAGTGAGACTCACAGTGGGGTAAAGTTAGCACGTACCTCAGTGCAGGTGGTGATGAAAGTATCTTCTCAAAGTCCCACAGCTCTGTCCAGAATCACCCCTCTCCCTTAGAGTTGCCGGCAGTGGGCAAGTGAATATAAAAATAGATAAATAAATAATAATAGGCTCATTTCATAGCAGTTCAAACAGGATTCATTTTAGAAAATGAGTTTATTCTTTCTTTTCGTCTTTGTCTTGCAGGCAGGTCACTCCATGGGAAGCTGTAGAATGTTTTACTTATAAGTTATAACCTTGGTAGATGTTGTAATACGTGGCCAAAGAGTTCAGGAAAGGGTTCAACAAAATGCTTTAGTACACGAAGAGACTGTATGGTACTCTGTGATACCTCACAGTGGGACAACAGTCATGATTGCTTTCATGTTTTGTGTTGTTAGAACAAGAGGGCAGTGGAGATCACACTGGCCATGAATGAGAGATACTGGGTGAAACAGTGAAGAAGCCAGTTCCCCTAAAAAGTCACTAAATTGTGCTAAAATTGCATTTAGAGATAGGGAAAGAAGAAGAAGCATAAAATATCTATTTGAGAAATGCTCAATGAATACAATATTTTTTTATGTCGTTAATGTTATCAGTAGGCTAGCCTAGTGGTTGTTAGCAAGGTTTGTGGTTGCACTGCAAAAAGTCTCATTTTCAAAAGTTCATTTCCCAGTGTTCAGCAAAAGTGTTAATTTAACAGTGTAAGTGTGAAAATTAAAGTTTAAAGTTTAAATTACTCTGCAAAAAAATTGATGTAACTGCAAAGGAGTCAAATATGTAAGGGAGGAGTATTAAATTAACACTACAAAGATTTGGACAAAATAAACACTGGCATGGTGTTAAAACTGACTCTCAGAGTTGATTTAACACTACAGAATTTGGTGTGTGGTGAGGCTGGTTGTCACCTCATGACTACAGTGTGCAGTCTGTATATTACATTACATTACATTGCATTTGGCTGACACTTTTATTCAAAGAGACTTACAAAAGGGAAGACATAAGCAAACAGAGGTGTAAAGGTGTAAGCATCTTACTGGTGTCCCCAAGTGCAAGTGCAAAGGTACAAAGTGCACAGGCCAACCAAGGGCCACTGCCCTGGGCGAATGTGTGTGAATAGGATTCATTTTCATATTGAACTACAAATGAGAGTAGAGACCTCTTCCTTTGAATAACAAGGGGAATGGTTAAATGGAAATCTATCTTACTGTTGTCATTAATTAATGTTGCATTTCTGCTTTTTTCTCACTTGCCTTTTTTTGATGTCATCTAATCAATAAACACTTGTACAATTAAAAGTTGGGAAGAATCAGCAAATTTATAGCAGACTACAGCTAGAATCATTATGAGAATTATGCCTCTCTGAATGAGACACACAGGGGCCTGGGTACAGTGCATAGGAGATGGGGTGGGGTGGGGTGGGGTTTAGTGTGTGTGGCTCGCTGCTATCATTTGGTTCATCTTTCTACCCCAATATGATATTTCAGTGTATTTTTGTTCACTGGGATGTTCAAGGGGTATGTATGCATTATGTGGCTTCATAAATCTCCATAAGTCTTTGTGGATATTACATTCTGTAAATGTTAAGACTATTATCCAACTCAGATTTTTTTGGGTAAGAAATTAAAGTTACCTTTTGTTTTGCAAGCTAAAGTTAAGCTTACACCTCTCCTCATCCTTGCTGTCGGCAGGTAGAGCTGAGGCAGACTGAGCATTGATATGCCAGTAAAGGTAGAAATGAGGCAGACTGAGCATTGATACTGTGGCCTTACCAAAGCAGAGAGCCTATGGAACAGACCCATAATTGCTCCTCTAATTGAACCATCACACTGCCATCCTACGGGACAGGAGGCATCTTCATAAACCTGGATGAAGAAATCCAGAAGACACTCATGTGGGGATGGGTCAGGGAGATATTTAGCTATGCCTATTATAGGCCCAGATGTTTAATAGACTTAATCTAGTCCTAAATGAAACGTATTATTTTTACACATCCCCAGAGAGGACCCTTCAACAACCCTCCCCTTTTACCTCATCCCTCCCACCCCCTCATCTCCAAGGTAGCCATACAAGGACAAAAAAAGAAAAAAAAAAACGCAAAGAAAGAAGTCATTAAAATTCGACATGTATCCCACACATTACAGTAATTATGCTCCAACAATAGGGCCGAGCATGGAGCCAGTGGAGGAGATCTTGGTACACAATGGCCGGGGCCTTCCTCTACATCCTCCCCTCTCCGAGGCAGATTAATTGCTTCTTTGTAGCCTCCTGATGGGGAGCGGGAGCGATATACCTGTTTGGTTCTTTGGCAGGGAGGGGGCATCCGGAACCAAACACCCCCCACCCCATCCCACCCCACCACATCCCTCCTATCCCCCAACCCCTCTGAACGCCCCCAACCCCATGGGATACAGGAGTTTGTTCTGTCTTGGGCCCTAGGGGGGTGCATTGTGTGTGTGTGTGTGTGTGTGTGTGTGTGTGTGTGTGTGTGTGTGTGTGTGTGTGTGTGTGTGTGTGTGTGTGTGAAGGGTGTGGGGTGTGGGCGAGGCAGAGGGAGGGGGCACACACACAGCCATGGGGAGAGATCTCCGGGAGGCCGTGGGCACTCAGCTGTAAAAAGCCATTCAGCGGGAAAACGCCAGGCATCCTTTATTTATTTTGGCCCTGAAATATTTATCTGTCACATGGGCCGCTTCAAATGGGACTGTCAGTCTCCACTGCCCACTCAAGGGTGCGGACATGTTGCTGGGGGCAGCGAGCATGCACCGCTCCTCTGTGAATAATTGCTGGAATTTCACTTTTGGGAGCTGTGCACTCTGACCCCCCCTCTAGCAAGCCCCCCCCCCCCCCCCCACCTCCAGCCCCCAAACATAAGCCTTGTTTCTTTCTGCATCATGGCTGGAATCTTTAAAAAGTCTTCGTGGGACGCTCAAACACAAACATGCCATCTCACAAACATGCCATCTCACACACTCATAAACATACACACACATACATACATACGTAAGTACACAATCTAAGAACACTATCTCACTCAACACCCCCCCCACACCCCCTTCCCCCCAACAAACACACACTTGCGAGCCCATGCAAATGCATTATTCATATCTGTTCTCCAGGATGAAAACCCAATCAAGCTGAAAATGGCTGTCTTGCTGGAGCCCTGTGATGATGAGTGAGGTGGGAGGCTAATGTGGCGCTCTCTCCTCTGACGCCCGATTGTGGCGACACCGCAGAGCACACACACACCTACCCCTAACATTAATAGCAGCTCTAATCTGGCCTAATCGCCTAAACGACTCCATGTAACGTGCAGAAGGAGAGAGTGAGAGAGAGTAAGTGTGAGAGAAAGTGAGAGAGAGAGAAAAAGAGGGAGAGACAGAGAGACAGAAAAAGAGAGCGAGAGAGATATAATGTGGTGTTAAAGGAATGCAAGTGAAACCTGGCAGCTTTTAATTGTTTTCGTTTCGTTGTTTTACTTTTCTTCTTCTATTTCTCTCTTTCCCCTGTTCCCCCTTTCTTCTCTGCGCTGGCATACAAGTGTGTGTGTCTCTGTGGGGAGCTGCTTGTGTGTGTGTGTGTGTGTGTGTTGTCATGCAGATAAACACTCTACAGCAAACAGCAGCAGCGGTGTGGATGTGAGTGTGTTTGCTGGAAGCACACGGCGCAAGTCGACTCAGACGTGAAGGAGGGTCAGCTGGGAACAAAGTGTCTAAGCTCATTCTCTCTTCTTTTACGGGAAGCGGAGGATTCACTCTTCTGAGGCGGAGAAGAGAAGAGAAGCTGCCTCACGTCTCCCACACACACCCTGCTGCCTCCATGGCTGCCCTGCCTCTCTGATCACCCCGTCCAGGTGTTTGATCGTTATTAATTAGACCATAAATATCGTTTACGCTGGAATGTCTCTGAAGTTGCTGATGCTCTAAGCATTGGATGCACTGTGCTTTGTGTACACTACTCAGCAACACACACACTTGCTATATGTGCTGTTTGCCAACTCACACACCCCTTAAGCTTTGTTTATCTGTACAATTTCCTCACCTCACATAAAGGGACGCTCATATGCTTTTCCAGCATGCACACACACACACACACACACACACACACACACACACACACAAACATAAACACACACACACACACACACACACACACACAAACACACACACAAACACAAACACACATACACACATACACACAAACGCACGTACACACAAACACACACACACACACACACACACACACACACACACACACACACACAAACACACACACACACACAGACGGGGGGGTAAGACACACCACATAGCCCCAACACCACCACCCAACTCCACACATAGCACAACACAATGAAATGCAAAGGCAGAAATCTTGGGGCATGCATAATTAAGGTGCTCCTTGTTTGGAGGAGAGTGCATGTCGCCCCTGGATGTGCACGCCACTTCCCCCCCGAAAGGAGCGCTGAATAATGAAGAGCGTCACCTATGCAAAATGCAGGAGATGAGGAGGGAGGCCCTCCATTGCCTCCGTGATGAGCCTCGCCTCCCCTTCGCACTCCTGTCATCCACCACGGATGCGTTCGCCACCGCGGAGTACGTCCGCCGGCCCGCACGGCCTATAGCTCTCTCGCTTTCCATGATGCTGTCGGGGCTGTTACTCCTTACTCTGAACCCCCACAACCACCCCCAACCAGTTCCCCATCCCTCGCAACCCCCAACAACCCCCACACAGACATACACACACACACATACACATTCACACAAACACACGTGCACACCTTTACCCATACTGCATCATTCCATTACCTTCATAACCACACTGTAAACCCGGATTGTCAATACAACTCAAAACTTTTGCTGTAACTGATTACGTCAATAGTTTTG
>CM059280.1:21097570-21100070 GCA_030347295.1 Setipinna tenuifilis | reverse complement strand
TGTGTGTGTGAGAGAGAGAGTGTGTGTGAGTGTGTGCGTGTGTGTGTGAGAGAGACAGAGACAGAGGGAGAGACTGTGTTTGAGAGAGTGTGTGTATGTGTGTGAGTGTACCGGTATATGTGCAAATCCGTGTGTATGTACTAGTGTGTGTGTATATCAGTAAGTGTGCAAAAGAGTATATGTCTGTACACATGTATGTGTTGTTAGGAGTGCATGTATACATGTATGTGTGTGTCTGTGTGTGTGGATCCCAACAGTCTTATCCCCCCATAACACAGACTCTCTCTCTTACACACACACACACACACACACACACACACACACACACACACACACACACACACTGCAGTCTGTCCTTCCCTATGGTCTTGTGTATTCTGTGAAGGCTGGCGTTTCAAGTGTTTTCCCCACTGGCAGCATAGTTAAGTTTAGAAGTGGGATCTGTCCTGCAGGCCCTCTGTCAGACAATGACAGTGCACAAGACAGTGAGTCAGCAAGTCACTGGTGCCAGTACAGGATCAATGTTTCTCTTCCTCTGCAAAAGCCTCTCTTTTACCACACAGACACACACACACATACACACACACAGAAGGACAGAGGGGGAGAGAGAGACATACACACATACAGACACCAGCCCTCACACACACACACACACACACACACACACACACACACACACACACACACACACACACACACACACACACACAAGGAGAGAGGGGGAGAGAGGGACAGACACACATATACACACAGAGACACCCGTGCACACACACACACACACACACACACACACACACACACACACACACACACACACACACACACACACACACACACACATACACACACAGAAAGAGAGAAGGGGAGAGACATATACACATATACGCACAGAGACACCCGTCCACACACACAGAGAGACACAGCGACACAGACACACACACACAGCGCATAGCAGGAGAGACAGAGTTAGGCTTTTGACCCCCATCTCCACCAATACCTACCTGCTTTCGGTTTTGAAAACACTGGTGTGTCAGTACTTTCTGGTGTGGCTGGCCAGTGTTTTGCTCTGCAGTGTTTCCCAGAGACTCTGTTATTATCTGTATTTTTATTTCCTCTAATTAAAAGGTAATCAGGGCTTTTATTCGGCTTATTCATGTCCCAGCTGTGTCTTGTGTGAGTGCTTGCACATCCCTTTATTGTTTTCAGTGATGTCTGAATGTACCCAAATGGGAAGAATATGTATCTCTCTCTCTCTCTCTTTCTCTCTCTCTATCTCCACCTATCTCTATCTATCTGCCTCTCGCCCTCCCTCTCTCCCTCTCTCTCTCTCCTTCTGTCTGTGTTCTCCTGCCTTGTGTCTGTGTTCTCTTATCCTCCCGTGTAAACGGTGGGCTTGACACTTGATGGTGGCGGCTACAAGCGCAGTGGGAGAGTGAACATCTGTATCTCAGCCAGGAAACTTCCCTCAGACATCCTCAAGTCTCTCCTGTTACCTCTCTCTTTTCTCTGTCTTATACACAGACACACACACAGACACACACACACACACACGCACACACACACACACACACACACACACACACACACACACACACACACACACACACAAGCACACACACACACACACACACACACACACACACACACACACACACACACACACACACACACACACACACAGATAGAGAGTTAACTGACACTCCTGATATTAGGTCTACCACCTCCTTGATTTGCTCAATTCTTTCAAATGTCTCTCCCACCAAAAACACACAGCTAGCCCCTCAGCCATTCTCTACAGCTGCAGTTAGCGTACACATGGCAGCTATCAGCCAACCATCCCCAGGAGACTAACTACTCTGTGACAAGGAGAGGGGTTTTGCCAGCTTCTAGCTGGTGTTGTGTCAACTGTTGATTTGACTTTTTTTTTGTTTGTGTCATGAAAAAAAAAACCCTTTGTAGTGAATTCAGTCAAAAATGTTTTATTAATTGCCATATGTTTATTGACTTCTCTTTCATGTCAGTTCTTTTGTTCTTTCTTTGTAGTGGCAAAAGATCTCAGTGCATCATCATTTGCGAGCTATCTGAAATGTCAAAGGTGTCCTTTTGATGTCTGCTACAGACCTCATGCGAGGCAGCACCTGTGCTATGACTGTGTGTGTGTGTGAGGGTGTGTGTCTGTGTGTGTGTGCGAGAGAGAGGTTATGTGTGTGTGTGTGTGTGTGTGTGTGTGTGTGTGTGTGTGTGTCTATGTGTGTGTGTGTGTGTGTGTGTGTGTGTGTGTGTGTGTGTGCGAGAGAGAGGTTCTGTGTGTGTGTGTGTGTGTGTGTGTGTGTGTGTGTGTGTGTGTGTGTGTCTATGTGTGTGTGTGTGTGTGTGTATCTGTGTGTTTGTGTTTGTGTGTGTGTGTGCGTGCACGTGAGAGAATGAAAAAAAAGAAAAAGTGTGTAGTGTAGTGTGTGTGTGTCACACCCTAACATTCAAGTTGCCAGGTAGTGATTGA
>CM059280.1:21070070-21087570 GCA_030347295.1 Setipinna tenuifilis | reverse complement strand
CAAACACACGCACACACACACACATGCACACATACATGCACAAATAATACACTTTGTACACATGCAAGCGTACACACTCCAATAGATGCCTCCCCCCTCCTCACACACACACGCAAATCATCTGTACACATGCTCTGGTAACACACTGTGCTGCGATGTGATGTTAGCTGGGAGTGTTGCAGTCCCTCCGCCTCTTCTGCCTCTTCTGCTTTCTGCTTTGGGTTGACAGATTCACGGAAACACGACGGCATGTTTACTAAAATTTAACAATAAAGAAACAACAAAACAACCCTTCCCAAATGGAGTGATGAGCAGGCCTCAGCTGCCAAAAGAAAAAGTCTATTTAATTGGCACTGTAATCTTCTCCCAGTTCAGAAAAGTGAAAGTTACAAAAAAGAACCCCTGTCCTTGTTAAGAAGCACAACCCTTACTTTTGAGTGGGAAGACACAGAATTGATTAGAAATCTAACGTCTGGTGTGATATCCATTCCTTTCATTGTTCTGCTAGGTCTAAAAAAAAAAAAGATTTCTCTGTGTGCTTTCCAGTTACAACATTGGCAGATCAAGAAAGGTGTGAGATTAACTAGAGAAACCTTGCTAATACAAAGAGAATTCCTAACTTAACAAGATGTTATTTCTCATTGATAGCAGCCCATCAGAATTTTTCTGGGGCGCCGCTCTCCTTTTTCTCCCTCTGCACGGTAATGAGCTCGGAATTTGAATATATAGATCGACACGTTGAACTGAGCATTATGCAAAATATAAATAGTGCATTCTTTTTGTTCCTCTCCATTTCCAGCTGACATTTATTTTCAGCATCTTATTTTTATTAGTCTTTTGATAAATAAATGTAATGTCCTTGTGATGGGTTTAAGTGGTGGTGGTGGTGGGCTAAGGCTTGGGGTATGATAGAGTAAATTTATTGATTAAAGGATTCTGATGAGCGCCCTATGCAGTTTGAGGCTGTACCTCAACGGAGTCTCTTGGAGGACGGACGAAGGCTGGGCTGGGCTGCTAGGCACGGGCCGGCACCAGCATCGTTCTTTTGTTGCCTCAGAACCGGTCGATCGGGTCCTCCGTGCCATCCTTTAATCATCATAACCGGGCTGCTGCCAGAGTCTCTTTGTGTTTCCTGAGCTTGATCATTATGTTAAGGGGCCCTGAAAATGTCTGTTGGCATTACACACAGCATTGCGGTTCAAAATACTTTGTGTGTTATTCTCTCTTTCTTTCTATCTCTCTCTCTCTGTTTCTCTCTTTCCCTTTCTCTCTGTCTCTCTCTGTCTCTGTCTCTCTGTTTATGTGTGTTTATGCATGTGTGTGCGTGTGTATGTGTGTATGTGTGTGTGCACGTAGGCACTGGTTGATTCTCTGGAATGTTATATGAAATCAATTACAGACACTACTTAGCAATGCCATAAAGGTAAACATGTTGCCCTTTCATCTCTGTCTGTACACTAAGTGGCATAATATCTTTCATAACACATTCTGCATTTTTTAGTCGTTTTTTTTCCCCCTCTCTGTGGCTGGATGGATGAATGGTAATGGCTAGACGGAGCTAAGATGAGCCAGGGAAGGGGGGGGGGGGGGTTGTGGTGGGAGGGGGGCACTGCAGGAGAGGCCTTATTAATCTTCTTTTATTTTTTAATTCACATTCAGCTCATGAACAATTTAGCCTCGGCGTGCTAATGGTGTTTCGCGGGGGCTCAGTGGGACATCTTTTATACATCAATAAGGCCAATTATCTGTTTAAGTGGGGTAAAAACCAGTGTCGCCAGTTCTGCCCTGCCCCGATCCCCACGTCCACTGTGCTGCCAGTGTCCACTAGAGGGCCTTCCAGGCTCACTGGCCCCCCCACCCCACAGGGGGGGTTGGGGTTGGGCTAGGGGGGGCGGTGGGCTTACCAACAACCCCCATGCCCACACACCCCTGCATGCCCCTCTGGTAAGCATTGGCATGCCTGCTGGCCGCGCACAGCTGGGCGCGTTCAAGTCTTAACCCGCGATGCTAATGTGGAGACCCAGCATTCTGCTCCCCCCCTCCGTCCCTCCGTCCCTCCGCAGGCTCATCCCTTTCCAGGCCGGGATTTGAGAGAGCCTATTGGGCCCCTCTGAGCGCCTCTGCTAACGCCACTGCGGCCTGCCGCCCGCCGCCGCCACTGCTGCCGCCACTGCTGCTGCTGCTGCTGCTGCTTACCCCCACCAAGGCCACATGCTGATGGACACACAGGCCTGACAGTACAGTGCACCCCAGCACAGGCGCTGCCAGGCCACTGGATCTTCAAGGTCTGGAGCCATGCAGCGGTAGCACACTCGGGTTGTTATTCCATTTGTGGTGAGACACTGGGATGCTTCTCGCTAAGCTGTCCAGGTGTCCGCGTGCCCAGAGAAAGCCCCAACTAGGCAGGGGGATTCTACTGTGGGGCTGCTGGGGAGTATCAGTTCCTAGGCCGCAAGCCACTATTCTCAACAACTCTGGGTCTGGAGAGCTCATCCTTGGGCTGTCTTGGATTTCCGGTAGGGTTTAGGGGGTGGTGGAGAGGTAGAGTAGAGTGGGCTAGTGGGGAGCAAACCCCAATCTTTAAGGTGAACAAAAGGTGAAGATCTTCCTGCTCACCTCTTTGGCCACGTCCTGGGCTCCCTCCATGTCACCTCCTATTTTCCAGTAGGAGATTCTTAGTTTAAATCAGAATGTGTGCCTGCCACCTTGGTCTTCATCTGTCTTGCAAGAACTTGGGAAGGAAGGAGGTGTGGGGGGGGGGGGGGGGGGGGGGGGGGGGGGCTTTGGGGGTGGCTTGGCCAGCTGTGGAGCGCTCTGAACCTCGGAGAAAAAGAAGAAGAAGCGAGCCGCTGCCACGCTGAGATGCTAACTGGCAGGCCCCTGCTACGCTCTGGGTTCCCACAGTTCCCTGCAAACCTCTGTTTATGAACACGAGGGGGATCAGACCGGGGGTTGATATTTATAACCGCACCGCCTCGACCACGGCAGCGGCATCAGCTGGGATAATTACCGACGTGCCCTGGGCTGTGGCGAGCAGGGCCATTTGTCTGCTCCAGATGGGCCCGGTCCAACTTGGCCCCTCCGAGCTCTGCTGAAATCACAGATTCGCCTGCCAGCGTTGGACTGGCAGGCCCCGCTTTTCCCTGACAGCTCGAAAAAAAATGGGGGAGAAAAATCACAGTGATAATATGTATTATGTTATATTTTAGAAAGGGCAGTTGCAGGTTCGTTCAACGCAGGTTATTTCTGACCGCGGACATGACTTATAGGCTGTGACAGCGGAGGTGTCATCGAAATGACCCTTTAACCAGATGGCAGCACAAATGCCATTAGCGGCTGTGTGATCTGTGCTTAACACAAACAGTTCTTCGTGTTTAATTGCATGTCATTCTTCATAGTTTCTGGCATAATGGCATGCCTCGCATTCAGAACAACACAGGCAAAAAAAAAACATGTACTGGGTTTTTGGGAGGATTTTTGGTCGTTGGAAGGACGAAAAAGCAAGGCGAAACTGAGTGAGTGTTTCTTCTTCTCCGCCCTGACCCCCGACACACCATGTAATTGTAGTGTGGGTCGAGTGTGTTGACTGGAGCCACCGCACACCCTCGCCACAACAACCTGACAATGCTGTTTTCCGCGCGCGGAGCCGTGTTCGAGATGGATCAGATGGTGCGGAAGATCAACAACGCGGCTCCCTGAAAAACCCTCGCTGTGTGTGCGCGCGGCTCCGCTTCAAAGGGAGGGGAAGCGGAGGAAAAGTACACTCCCCAGTGCCAGTTTAAACTTAGCCAGGATTGACATGACGAACTGGGGTTTTGGGATGCTTTTTTTTAACTCCTTTTTTTTATTTTATTTCCCTTCACTTCTGGAGTGCGGAGCTAGTTTCTAAAAAAAAAAAAAAAAAAAAAATCCCGAATTGGTGAATTAATGGGAATTCTTCGGTAACCGTGGAACCACAAGTAGGTGAAAGGCAAGTGGCATTTCCAACTTGGGCTTGTCAGTCAAGGCAGCTGCAAGTCAGCTAGTGCCTGCTTAGCAGGTCCAGAGGCCCTCGCAGAGGCCAGTGCAGCTGCCAGAGCTGCCGCGGCACCCTCCTAAAAAACCCTCAGAACAGATTTTTAGAAGAAAAAAAAACAAGAAAAAGAAAAAGAAACAGTAGAGAGGAGAAGAGAAGAGAGGAGAAGAGAAGAGAGGAGAAGAAAAGAAAGCTCACTGCTGTGCTCAGCCCTTTTTTGTGCTCGTTGCGCCCGGGGACGACGGGTGATGTCATTTAACGGCCTTTGGCTTTTTTAGTCATAAATGTGCTCCAAAGCCACCGGTGATCTCAGAGGCATTGTCCACACTTAACCTCTGAGCTGCTCCTAATGTATTTTATTATTGCTCTGGTACTTAAAAGTATTTTAGGTTGGCTCTCACTGGCCCGTGATTGCCTGCAAGTGAAACCGTGTAGGATTAACTCAATGGGCCATGTGCGAGCATCGGGGGCCTGTGAGCTGGGTAAATATAGTTCAGTGAGCCCAGTCACCCTCCCAACATCTGCTGTCTCACAATGGCCTTTCTGCAGTGTGGTGCTCAAATAGAGCTGACGTTAGTGTCAAACAGGTGCCACCTGGATGGCAATCTGCATGGCTCTTCGAGGGGCTTCCATTGATGCTAATCCATTTAAGACAGCTTTCATTGATGTGGAGTCACACTGTGTGTGTGTGTGTGTGTGTGTGTGTGTGTGTGTGTGTGTGTGAGTGTGTGCGACCGCACTTTGATTCAGCAAGTACAAGTGAGTGTGTGTATGCAAGGGGGTATTTGCACATGTGCACAAATTGTGTGTAAACTCAGTATCAGTGCAGTATGTTTATGCATTTGAGTACAAGTGAGTAAGTGTGTGTATGTGTGTGCATGTGTGCGTGTGTGCGTGTGTCTGCATGTGTACCTGCCTGTGTGTATGCATGTGTGTGTGTGTGTGTGTGTGTGTGTGTGTGTGTTTGAGTTTTAATTTTGCATATGTTTATGACCTCCATGTGTTAAAGAGATCTCCCAAAAAAAGAACAGACACTTGTCTGCAGGATGCAAAGAATGCCTTCTTTGATTTCCAAAAGGGCCCAGGGGTCAAGAGGATCTGGTCAGGACCTAAAGTACAAGTGGACGGTCCAGCTGGAGGAATGTGCATACATATTAGACCGTTGGTGGGGGTGGAGGTGTGGGGGCTTATCACTGCGGCTGTCTGTCTGCCTGGAGGACGAGGGCATGTGGATGAGTGGTCAGAGCCTTGCACCCTCATTCCTTGGCCCTGTATCAGCAGCCCAGAGCTGGGTTAGGGGTGTGTGGACGGGTAGGTGGGGGGTTGGGGTTGGGGTGGGGGCTGGTGGTTCAAGTCCTGGCTGGTGCTGCCCCATCACACAGGGGACCCATGCGATCTGTGTCTGAGAGAATGGGATTGGGTTACGGCACGGGTAATCCCCCCCAAAGCCGTTTTGTTCTGCCACTATATCTGTGGATATTGCTCCGTGCGTAAGTGATTTTAATTGGCCGTCTTGCAGGACACGCAAGCGCGCACACATGAAGACACACACACACACACACACACACACACACACACCATTGGTAATTCCCCAATCCCAGCAGCTCTGCAAGTGCTGAGGGGAAAACCCTTTTGTCTGAGTGAGGTGGGGTTAATGGGACAGTAATGGTTTTGGGTTGGGGTTTGGGGGCAGGATAGTGTGTGTGTATGTGTGTGTGTGTGTGTGTGTCTGTGTGTGTGCGTGTGTGTGTGTGTGTGTGTGTGTGCGTGTGTGTGTGAGCGTGTGTGTGTGTGTGTGTGGGTGTGTGTGTGCGTGTTTGCGTGTGTGGCGTCGGGGGTCCCGGTCAGCGGGTAAGGTGAATATAGGTTCAGCATGTGATTGAGGTGGTATCCTGACTCACTGTCTGGAGCTGTGTTTGTTTTAGTTGGGGTCAGGCTGGTGGTGATTGTGGAAGTGTGTCTGTGTCTGTGTCTGTCTATGTCTGTCTGTGTCTGTGTGTGTGTGTGTGTGTATGTGTGTGAGGGGTATCTCATTGTCTCTCACCACCAAGGGTGTCATCTGCGTGCGTGTCACTTTTGGCCCAAGATATCGTGGTGGGATTACCTCTCGACCCCTCTAATTGACGGGCCCAGCACCCCCCACCCCCCCCGTCCCCCAGATGCCCATGTTGCTATTATGGTGGCTGGAGCTTTTTGATTGCCAGGGATTGATGTAATTCCATCTCTGCTGTGGTCCACTGACCAGCACTAGCCAGCACCTGGGACCCCCACATGGCTGCCCGCCTGCAGGGACATTAAAAGCAGACGGAGCGGCCAGGCACCGGTGCATCCTACTGAATCAGAGAGGAGAGGCTGTTTGCTCACCTCCGCCCCCCCCCTCTGCCCACTTTAAAGGGGGGGGTATGGCACTCTGGAGACAGGAGGAGTGCTTCCTGTTTGTGGCAGCTTGTGAATGGCTAAGCGGTCACTCGATTCATTATCTTGTCTCGTCCATTACAAAAAAGTAGCCCCCTGCATAAAAATTGGCTAGACCTGCCACTCTCAGTACCTTGTATCCACTGTGTGTGTGTGCTCATGTGCGTGCCTGCCTGTGTGCCTGCGTGCATGTGTGTGCGTGTGTGTGTGTTTATGTGTGTGTGTGTGTATATGTGTATGGCTGTTTACATACATCCAGAGAAAGAAAGAGAGAGAGAGTAAGAGAGCAAATACATATTTAGTCTGAAGCAAGACCTTTAAGATCAAGTGAGTTAGCTTTCTCTTTAGCCATGAGACTCAGACAGTTGGCACTTCCAAAGCATGTGTTGGCATTTACACACACACAGATACACACACACTGTTGCAGTATGCAGCTCTGTACTTTCTCTCTGCTGGTCTCTTGTTTTTTGTGTGTGATTCCTGTAGGTGGCTTCTGCTCCCAGATCACGCATATAAACGCCGGACCAATTAGGCCTTCCCTGTCTGTCTCCCTGGATCACCGTCCCCTTGTCCACTTGACGACCATTCTAGAACACTGACACTTGCTACAGACCTCTTTAGCATTGCATGGCCAGTTGTTGTCCCTGGTGCTCTGTTACTTTGTGTTGACTTAGTTTTGTGCTTACTTTAGTTGACATTTTGGGGTAGATGGTGATTGGTGATTGGTGATGGTGTTTCTTTTCTCATGAATATTTTAGGTGTATTTAGTGAAGTAGTTAGAGGAGCCGGAAGACTCATGCGGTGATTTCATTGTCTTTTGTTTCATCCGGTGTCAGGTTTAGTTTCTACATTTTTGGTTAGGGTCCCTTTTTCTGCTCACTAGTATTCACAATATTATTTATCCACCATTTTGCCCCCTTCTGCTCTTTTTGTTAACAAAAAGAATTTATTGAAAATGGTTTATATTTCTGCACTACAACACTCTCTAGGGTTTCTTATGTTGAACTATTTATCATTTATGGTCACACAAGCACACAGACACACAGACACACACACACACCCACACACCCATGCACACAGACACACAGACACACAGACACACACACACACACACACACACACACACACACACACACACACACACACACACACACAGGCACAGATGCGCTCACACTCCTCAAGCTGAAGCATACCCAGGTGTCTCTGCTGTTTGTCACACTTGACCTTGGGGGCACCTCTTGAATGCGTGAAAATCTTCAGATGGACCAGGCTTCTGTCAGTGGTGTCTCTCTCTCCTTTCCTCTCTCTCTCTTTCTCTGTCTCTCTCTTTCTCTTTCTTGCTCTCTTTTTCTCTTTCTTTCTCTATCTCTCTGGTTCTACTGTCATTTTCTCTCTCTCTCTCTCTCTCTCTCTCTCTCTCTCTCTCTCTCTCCTTTTCTCTCTCTCTCACTGTCACTCTCTGTCTTGTTTTCTGTCTGCCTCCCCACACTCTCTCTCTCCTTTGCCATTTCAGGAAGTAAACTTTCACGTTACCTTGACAGCTTCAGGATATTTTATCACCACATTATCTTTAATGCTTATAAAGACCCCCAAAAGGTACAAATCACACAAGACGCCCGCTACAGCATCATGGCGTTTTTTTTCCCCACACACACACACAAAGTTTAATCTTGACAAGGTCACAGAGCCTTTTGAACCACATTTATACCAGAGCAGTTGCTAAATCAAACGCGCACAGGCAAGAAGTAGGTTATCCCAGGTTTGACGAATCGTCAGGCGCGGCATTCTGAGCCGATGAAAAAGAAAAGAAAAAAAAAACGCAGGCCCATTACAAATGCAGGATTGTTTTTTTTTTTTGTTGTTGCTGCTCCCCTTTTTCTCTTCCAGTTGCTGCCCCCTGTGTATTTGCAAACAACACGCTTTCACCTGATGATTAGGAAGAGTTAAAGTGCTGTAAAGCCGCATGGGGGCTCATTACAATGGTAAACATCCATCGACACCCCTCATCAGCCAGCGCTGGATCAGTCTAGTGGAGGAGACATAGGGAGAAGGAGGAGAGGAGGGTGGGGAGGGGGGGTCTCATACAGCTCCTCTGGGGGTGTCTGTGTGTGCATGTGCATTTGTGAATGTGTTTGTGCATGTGCTTGATGTGTTTGTGAGTGTGTGTGTGTGTGTGTGTGTGTGTGTGTGTGTGTGTGTGTGTGTGTGTGTGTGTGTGTGTGTGTGTGTGTGTGTGTGTGTGTGTGTGTGTGTGCACGCGTGTGTGTGTGTGTGTTCATGTGTGTGTGTGTGTGTGTGTGTGTGTGTGTATGTGCGCTTACTGTGTGAGTAAGTGTGTGAGTGAGTAAGTGTGTGAGTGTGTAGTTGTAAGTGTGTGTGTGTAAGTCTCTGTGTGTGGTGCTGGTGGTGGTGTTGGTGGTGGTGGTGGTGGTGGTGGTGGTAGGAACCTCCCCATCACTCCCCTGACGCCCACACCGGTAATCTCATCTGTCTTCCCCGAGGAGCAGCTCTCTGGCCCAGAGGGACGGCCGACCCTCCACACACTCTGCAGCCATAACGGCCCATTATTACAGCCATCATCCACGCACGCACGGACACTAATGAGGGACTGTAAAACCTTTTGAGAGCCATCCAGACCATTCAGAAGAGAGAGGTAGAGAGAGAGAGGTAGAGAGAGAGAGAGAGAGAGAGGGAGAATGAGAGGGAGAGAAGGGGCCGAGGTAGCAGTAGCAGCAGATGGAGTGGAAACCAAAAGGAGGTCCCCCCAATAATTATTATTAACGCCTTTCCCCTTTTTCTGCACCTGTGACATAGTGCAAGTGTAGACATTCTTCTATGTTGAAATCGCCCCAAAAGAACAAAGAGTCTTCAGGCTTAGTGAAGCGAAGCGAATGACACCACATCCATTAAAAGAACAAGAAAAGTAACTTCTGCCTAATGCTCTATAGGATATCACCCCTTGTCGTTTCATATCTGTGGATAAAATGATGAACATTTAAATAGCAAGTTTCCTTTATGTCTTTAATACGTATTCTGGTTACTGCAATGAAAGACCTAAAGAATAAACTTAGCTAGTCAATGCACACGTGTCATTCCTGTGACTTTTAATGTCCACCAAAATCACTTCTGACTATTACATATACATACAGTGTAGTATATTGTACATAAATGAAAAGTTAATCTTTTGTGATATAAAATGGTACAATATGCCACCGTTTTTAAACTTATAGAACATGAACGTCTGGCACGCTGACCTGACCTGAACAGGGTACGTGGCCTTGGAAACACCTGAAAAATGAGTTGGGTTTTATAGCCTTCATAAGTCTTCAGAGGTGCAAATGCCTATGCCATGCCTCTAATCTTTCAGACCGAGAACAATGGAGTAAGTTTCAGTGTGAAAGTGTGTGTGAGCAGCGCCACAGCAAGAGAGCAGTGAGAGATTTAACAGTCCCTAATGTTGAATGATATACAGTCCCTTGACTTCTCCTGTGATTTTAGAAGATGCCAGAATCTCCGATTTCAAAGGGAATACTCAAATGGTAATATCAAGTTGAATCAAGACAAAGCTGAAACATGACTTTTATTCGCCGTACGCGACTTTCATAGGCATGTGTGCTATTTTGATCTCGGGCTAATGTCAAGGCGTAGCTGCGGAAGAAACAGAGAGCGAAAAAATAAGAAACACGTTTCCTTTCTAAGTGAAGTTTATTGGTTGAACACATGACACTTGTTATGGTTGTGCTCCACTCGAAAGGGGGAGGTAGTTGACTTTTTGTTTTGGTTCGCTGAACTTTCCCTAGTTTTTGTCAGCGCTGTTTGGCATGTTCAGGACAGACACCATGTTTCAGTGGCAAGAACTCAAAATGCCATGGAAAATTTAACACTGCTGTCACAAACGCTCACTTCTACCGCAAGAAGTAGGTATACTGCTGGCATATATCATCATGAGCAGTCAACACTAGCTTTTTTTTCAAACATGAACATTAAAGAAAAAACTAAACAAAAAAAAAAGTTCAAAAGTAATTCATACATTACATCGGTAAAACCTGACACATTTGATTGCAACTCAAAGCGTGCTGGTAGATTAAGCTTTGCCACAGTGTTTCCGCTGTGATCAACACAATGCACCGCATTTGATCATATCGTTATCGTGCATATTTTCCATTAATAGTATTCCCTATTAGTCCCGCCTGGGCTCAGCACTCAACTTTGACCTTGTCCCCGTCCTGTTTGTGGGCTCGGCACAGCTGGCCCTCAGATTTAATTGGCCGTTGTAATTTTCTTAGAGGCTGCAGATTGACCTGTGCTGTGACATGTCAGGTTGGCGCCGATGAAGGTGCCCCCCGCACACGATGTAAGTGCCAGCATTTCCATACTGATAAATTGGGGCCTGCTTTATTAAAATAACTCTCCTAATACAGTGGAAACTGCTGTGTGTGTGTGTGTGTGTGTGTGTGTGTGAGAGAGAGAGAGAGAGCGAAAAAGAGAGAGAGAGAGAAAGAGAGAGAGAGAGAGAGAGAGAGCGCAAGAGAGGAGCAAGTGTCTTGGTGTGTGTAAGTATTTGAGTGGCAGTCTCTCTCACTCTGCTAGTGACATATCTTCCATTCTCTCTCTTTCAGTCCTGCCTCCTCTCTTTTCCTCTCTCTGCTTTCTCTGCATGTGTGTGTGTGTGTGTGTGTGTGTGTATGTGTGTGGCAACAAGGAAGTTGGCTTGCCTCTATACTTGGCATTGTGTTCTTTTGCCATGTGAAGATCTTAGAGGCAAAAGGGGAGAAAGGATGTGTGTGTGTGTGTGTGTGTGTGTGTGTGTGTGTGTGTGTGTGTGTGTGTGTGTGTGCATGTGTGTGTGTGTGTGTGTGCATGTGTGTGTGTGTTTGGTGTGTGTGGTGTGTGTGCTATAGACAGAATAAGTAAGGGGGCTTCCTCTTGAACGCCTGCACTTGATCTCGCCACGTTGTTAGCACAGCGTCCCTCAGTGGCACTCGGTGACTCCCCATGATGGAGGCCTGCCTGCCTTTGATGCCGCTTGTGGCTGGATGTCAGTGGCTGGTTGGGGGAAGGCAGTGGAAGTGTGTCTGTGTGTGTGTGTAGGTGTGTGTGTGTGTGTGTATGTGTGTGTGGAGGGAGGGGTGGTCCATACTCTCCTAGGGATGCCCTACACCATCGCCCACCCACCAACCCACAACCTACACACCAACCAACCCACTCACCCACCCGCGCGCCCCCACCTCCAGCTCTGCTGCCACCAGCAGCTAAGGGAAGAAAGTTGGGGACAGGTGGGGGAGGGCTAGCACTGGGTGATCTGTCAAACACAGGGTTTTAATAAAGCAAGGAGAGGGAGGGAAGGAAAGAGAAAAAGAGTGAGAGAGAGAGAGAGAGAGAGAGAGTGTGTGTGTGTGTGTGAGAGAGAGATAGAAGGGGACAGGGAGAAAAAGAAAAAGAGAGAGAGGGATAGATAGATAGAGAGAGAGAAAAGCAATGAGGGAAATGGACAGGCAGACAGTGGAGGGAAAAGGGAGGATACAGACAGAGAGGGAGAAAGAGAGCAGGGAGAGAGAAAGAGAGAGGGAGAGGGGAGAGAGGAGCCTATGATGAAGATGGGACTTGACAGCTCTCTCCGGGACTCTGTGATTAATTGGGATCAGGTCACCTCTTCACTGTCTGGACAGTAATCGTATGCAGTCTCATATGGCTATTTACATAGTCTCTCCAGGCCGCTCTCTCTCTTTCTCTCTCTCTCTCTCTCTCTCACAGAAATGAAAATCTGAGCTGAAAAATGCAAAATGCACCATAGAGCCAAATGTACTGTCATTATTATTAGTTGTACAGATAGTGTTAGACTGCTGGATGTTCCTGGCATTGTCATCATTTCATACATTTCTGTGGTTATGTTGGTACAAGTGTAGTCTAAGAAATATTTCAATTATATATATTTTTATTTATGTTTGTTGTTTTTGTTTTGTCTTTTTTAGTGCACATGCACTCCAGCAACAAGCATTTCTTTTACTCTTTTGTTCAGACTGTGGTTGTCATTGCAAACTAACTATGCCGTTTTTTTTTTTCTTCAGCAAACTCTGTCTCAAAGTTAAAAACCCTTTCATACCATTGAGGGGATGCCTAGACAATGCATCTGCAGGTGTAGAGAAGACACAGTGCGCTGAATAATTTATAGCAGCGAAACATAGAGGGAGCCATGTGAAGTCTGGAGTAGGAGCCAGAGACAGTGGTGACATATCCGACTACAATAGAGACATCGGCAACAGCCGAGAGAGAGAGACGGGGCGGCTGTGTATTCGAGTCAAGAGTTTGCTGTTGCGGAACAGTGCGGACACTTTATAAAGTTGTGATTCCGCGCCTTGTTTACCAGATGCACCCCAGCCTGCTTGAGTTCGCCGCCATATCAGTGGAATAACAGAAGACTAGCGGTGTACTTGTTATTGTTATTTTTTTTCACACTGACTTTCATTTTTCCAGATGATCAGCCCATCCAGCACCTGGGAAATAGCAATGTGCGCACACAGAGAGAGTAGAGCAGATAGTGGCAATGGAGAGAGTCGGAAGGCTCTCAGAGACCTCGGCATGCATGGTTAACTGTGTTTTTTTGACAGCAGTCTTTTTAGTAGGTGTCCAAAACACAGGACTCTGTCCTTGTCTTATATTATAAACATGACCCAAACAGTGAATCAAAGGTTTAGTGTAAGCCTCTGTTTTTTATCTTTTACATTGGCCATGTTGCTTAGTAGCTATTAATTTATGTGTTTACAAATGTTTAACAATCATTCAATGACATTGTTTTTTGCTGTTTTATTTATTTATTTTAAAAAATACGCTCTGTGTTCTTGTACATTCCAAGAGGTAGCTAGTCGCATTGTGGCAGGTACAATTAGCTAAACGTTGTAGTGCCACAATGAGTCAAAACCAATTTACAGCTGTGTTTACAGAAGTGTCAGCTGCAATTAGCTAAACTTTTACCGCACAATAACAACAGAGTTATTTACACTTTAAAAAATCCGATGTGGTACAAACGTCCTGTTGTGTTCACCGGGGCAAAGAGTGATGTTGTAACATCATTCCACTTGATGCAACACCACCATCGCTGATTGTCAGTGCTCTGCATATATACAGTATATCGCTGACTTACATCTGTGCAACAAAGAAATTTCTGTGTAATAAACAAAGAACAATGGCCCGTTTGAACAATTCCAATTCCCTGTGATGCAGACGCCATGGTGTGTTCACAGCAGAGTGGAGGCTTCTGTTATCTGGCACCGATGGCGAGACAGCGAGGCAGGCAGGCAGGCAGGTGAGGTGAAGCAGACGAGTGTGTGTGTGTGCGTGTGTGTGTGTGTGTGCGCGAGTGTGTGTGTGTGCGTGCCCATGTGTGTGTGTGTGTGCCTCCCCCGAGATCTGAAGCCTCCCAGACAGACGGCCAGACACCCACCGGTGGCGTTGACCTGCCACTCTCTCCCCATTACACCTTGGCGCAGCTGATGGCTGGAGCGCACAGAGGAATGGGGGGAAAAAAAATAACTGTCCATACGGAATCCATCACTTCCCAGCCACTTTCATCCCTAGTGCACTTCAAAAGTGACATCTGTCATCCGTAAGAAGCTTAGAGGAGCCATGTTCCTCCCTATCAGTTGCTTTGATGGTGATTCTGCCCCAGGCATTTGTCATACATAACTTAGGGAGATAACAATGAGGACTTGGTAGTTGGTTTAAGGAAAGAAGAGGAGGGGAAAAAAGCTATGTAAGTATGCAGATATTGTAAAATCCCTACAATCACCATAGGGGACGAATCAAAGTGTGCAGCGAGCTGGTGGAAGTGTGTATCACAGTCCTGTCATCTTCCCTCTTGTTCGGCTTCTGACTTGACTGCTTGCCTGCATCTCCGTGGTTTAACCAGAGGCATTTGAATTGTGAGTACCCTTGTGTTACGGGTGTGACAATGCCACGAATCCGGCTACATTTAGTTCCAGAGTGAGTCTTCCCTTTTTCCTCCCACACCCCCCCCCCCTTTTTTTTGTAAAGAACACATCTGGGCTGTCAGTGGTGGAGAAGTGTCTGTCGCGGAGTTCTCTCGTGGCCTTTGTTTTTTCGCGCCTGCGGTGTATATATCTGTGGCACTGTCACCGCCTGCGCAGAAAGAGCCAGGATACGTGTATTCCCTCTCTGCCAAAAAGATGCGTTGCTTCTCTCCGGCTCGTCTTTTTTTTTGTTTTTTTTGCTTTCCTTCTCTCCTCTTCCTGTTGACCCGCCATTCAACCAATCCTCCCTCTCACCTCGGCGTGATTGACAGGCCTCTCCACCAGCTGGCGGCCAGATTTTGCCCGGCTCCCTGTCACCTCCCATTACCGATCCTTTTGAATCACGCATAATTTAGGGGGGCAGTTAAGTTCCCATCCGCAAATATATGTGTAACCAATTAGCACTGTTAGGGTTATGTGACATCACTGCCTGACTATTTGCTTTTTTTTCACACCGATGCAGCGTTCTACTTTTAGCCGGCTGTGCTAAGCCCTAGTCCCCGCCTCGCCTCTCCTCGCCTCTCCTTGCCTCCGTCCTCCCGCACCTCACCTCCTCTCCTCTCACCTCCTCTCCTCTCCTCTCCTCTCCTCTCCTCTCCTCTCCTCTCCTCTCCTCTCCTCTCCTCGCCGCTCACTATTAAAATAAACTGTCAGTGGAACCAGAGTGGAACGCTCTGATTAAGCTTGTTTATGCGTTTGGAGGGAGCGGGTGGGGTGGCGGTTGGGGTTGTGGTGGTGGGGATGCACTCGCATTGGTGCTCTTCCGAGACAGTGACGAGGCCGGCCGGCTGGCTGGATGGCGAGCTGGCTGGCTGCACGCGCCGCCGGAGTGGCGGGCTAACACGCTCGCTAAGGGGTCAGATAGCAGACAGGCCTCCCCGCCACCTCTGCTCAGTGTGGCTTCCACCAAATTAGCTGACCTGCTCGCGCCTCCTTCGCCACGATAACACAATTATCTAAATTACCCCATCCGTGTTCACTGGAAAATTATACTTCCTGTCATATTTATTTTTAACTGTCATTGGCACATAGGGGTGTTACATTCTAACAGTTTACAAAAGGAACATGAGGAGCAGCTGGTTAAAGAGCATCTGTGCGATATAATTACATTACGTGGGATGCTGAAAATAAGCTGAAACAACATGAATATTGCCAAATGATTCCACAGTTGTGGAAGCACTGGATGTACAGTGCCGATTAATAGCATCTCTAGTCATTTCTTTCACAGTAAAAGATATACAGTCACATACACCTATAAACCTATATTCCAAAAAAATAGTATTTGTGTTATTTAACCTCAACAGGGTACACACTACTTCAGTGAGACACCTGCTTGCTGTTTGACATGCCACAGTGTGTTTTTGCGACACACTACACTTCAGGAAATGTATCTGTGTTTCTAATGCAGCAGGCAAGGGACACACATACACATTTAGAGCAGTGGTGCTATGGACAATTTGGGCCTTCCAGGAAGACTGAAGGATCGCTGCATGTTATGTGTTTTTTTTCTTTTCCTTGACTGCACCGTACTGTTGATGTCACCTGACAGGGCCACCTGTCACCATGTGCTCTCTCTCTCTCTCTCTCTCTCTCTCTCTCCCTCTCTCTCTCTCTCTCTCTCTCTCTCTCTCTCTCTATTTCTGTGAGTACGCAGGTGCTTACATATGTATGCACACTTTTTTATTATTTAGTCCCTTGCTGGAAACCCTCGAGGACGAAATGCCAAAGAATTACATGTCTGACAGATGAAAAACATGGAGACAGTCACAGGGAAAGGAAGAGGTAGAGAGTGGGAGGCTAGAGTAAAGCTTCGGTTTCAGAGGGTTGTAGTTCCAGAAACCCTTACTTCGTTAAACTCAGCACAGCATGCAATCACTGTCAGATACTTATAATTTATTGACAACACAAGTATGTAAAAAAACACACAGAGATCAAAATAGCCAGTATTTGAATAGAAGTGTGTCTTTTGTTAATCTTAGAAATGTCAGAGCCCTCCTCGACACACTTTGGTTGGAGTGAACCATTTTTTTGTTGAGCTACCATTAAAAATTCCCAGTGTCTGCACAGACAGAGGATTTGTGTCAAGCATAATTCAAGGTAAATGCACATCATCACAGACAAGTAGTTCATCCATTAATATTCAGTTATAAAATCACCATAATACAAGTAAGGAGGAAGAGATTTCAAAAGCCCATGTGAAAAATTCAGACCGCACTGTACCAGAGATACGGGGACACCATATGAAAATGTATGGAGCGCTCAAACTGACAGCTTTCCCATTAACTGACGCGCCTGATGCCACAACCGGTGGCTGAGCGGAAATGCCACTTCCACAAACAACAGCTAATCAAGTACGGCACGAGTGCACAAGAAAGCAGGGGCCTCACTTCAAACCCTGGCGGTGCCGGCACGATGAAAGACGCGGCTACGTGGAGCCAGTAGGGAGTGTCATTTGTGCAGCAGGAGTGTCGAGAGATCTATGAAATCTATCAGTCAATAATATCTGTGGCTGGGCTCAGAACAAAGAAGGAATGAGAGAGAAAGAAAGAGAGACAGAGAGAAAGAGAGAGAGAGAGTAAGGGAGAAATAGAGTGATACAGAGTGCAAGCATTAGCTGCAGTTTTTATAAATTTTGCTCCATCCACTCCTCCCGGCTTCATTATCCCTGTGTGCCGAGCCTCATTCTGGGGGCCCGGATCCCTCACCGCTTTGCTAGCAGCTGTCAGGGAGATGGGGCTCTGCTCCGAAATGAGCTGCACATTTCAGCCCCCCCCCTCCCCATACCCCCAACCCCCACCCCCACCCCCGTCACGACTGTCAGCAGCAGGCCCCCAGCTCGCTTGCCGCAGCAAACTGTGGACGGAAGAACGACTCAAGTCACAGGATCTCAGCGTCCCTGCGGTGTCACCCTGGACCGCAGTGAATGAGGCTGTGTGTGTTTATGTTCCATTGGACGAAAACACTAAAACGAGAAAGGGGTCACGACCTCGGTGGTTTCACACTGAGGATGTTAAGGTATTTTTCTTCTCTCCACCCCTTGTTA
>CM059280.1:21057570-21065070 GCA_030347295.1 Setipinna tenuifilis | reverse complement strand
CCTTGGGCAAAAGCTGATGTCTTGTTATGGCTAGAAAGACCCGACGCTCCGAGGTAGAACTGAACTCGCAAGATTCCCTCAACAACAAAACCCCGCTCTCACCCGTCATTACGAGCGAAAGCCCTCTCTTTCTCCGGTGCCAGACGGAAAAGAAATACGGCTAGATATTAAGGCATTCTCTTTTTTCCCACCCCTCTTAATTTGGTGAGTAACGGCGTTAAACCAGCATAGTATATTCTTTGTGAAGAGTGGGCTCCAGAGTCTGCTCTCTACAGCCTTTCCCCAGCTCAGGAGCTCCTCTCATCTCTATCTCTCCTCCTCCTCCTCCTCCTCCTCCTCCTCCTCCTTCTCCTTCTCGCTCTCTTCCGCTCTCTCTCTCACTCTCTTTCACTTTTTCTCTCTCGCCTTCATTTCCATGCCATGCCCTTCCCTGGGATCAAGGCCCGCTGGGACACCTCTTAAGGCAGGAACTTCCTGGACTATTTTGGCTTCAAAGCTCTGGAAGGCGTGCAGGGCTGGCTCTCTGAAGTTGCCTTGTGTGAGGGGAGTGGGCCCCTCCGCGCTCTGCACCCGTCTACGGGGAGGACTTCAGACAGAGCTGGGCAGGCCAGGCCAAAAGGACCGCACCGAGACCCGCTCCAATCAGGGGGGTAAAGCCTCCCCTGACATTCACACCAGGAGCATGGGCTACTGCCAACAGGCTGTATTTAGTAGCATATAAATCTATGCTACTGCTAATATCACCTTGCACTTACAACGCCATTTCACACTATTTCACTGCGTAGTACCCAGTAGACACTAAGTGCTCCAAATGTATACCCATTCTTCTCAGTTTCAGCTTCTCAATTCTCACAAACTATCTGCAAACTGTATGCACAAACTGTAGCGAGTGTGCACACATCAGATTAAACCACAAGACCAGATCGTTTCAACAATGCCACACACTTGTCTGTGCTATGATAACAGCTTGCCCAGAAAAATAATTTAAGTTTATATAATAATTTGATAATTATTAATAATAATAGCTTAATAATAATAACAATCATTCAAATTAAAGTGCTAGATTAGGCTGTTGGCTGCCGTGGGAGAGCACTAAGAGGATATGCGGTGCTTGTGGTTGCTGTGTAGAAGTTTAATGGCTGTGGTAGCGGGGCTTGGCAGCCGAACAGCAGGACAGTTAGGAAACCTGAGGGAGGAACTCTCGCCACCACCGACAACTCATCCTGTCAGGAGCTTCCTCTGAGGAAGGAGTAAAAAGTCAATTAAAAGGAAAACTGAAGTTGAGTTACTGGCCACGCAGAGCAATAATAAAAAAAAGACGAGGGTTTAATGAAAAGACATTCACTGGAGAGGAGTGGATGGAGGAGTGGAGGAGCGGGAGGAGGAGAGAGGAGTGTTCTTCACCTGAACTTGACTGAAATAGGGGTCGGGAGTTGGGTTTGTCCCAGACATTTACTTGTCGCTGCCCTCAGAAGGGGGGGGGGGGACTGCATTTCCAGTCCTTGTCTGCATCCTTATAGCCTAGTACAGTTTTCACATACAGTTTGCAAACAGTTTGTGAGAAATTTAACTAAGATGAATGGGTACACAGAAGGGGGGGTGGGGTGGGGGGGTAACTGCATTTCCAGTCCTTGTCGGCAGCCTTGATAGACTCGATCATGTCAGATGGTGTGCTCGTCGGCTCGTGGACGGCTGTGTGTGTCGCCGTGTGGACTGGGGCACACATGAGCCGTCATGGGGCCGGCGTGCGGACATGTGAATTAGAACGAGCGGGGATCTGGCGAATCACTACAAAGTGCAGTCCTGCGATTCATCCGTTGCCAACTCCTTCAAGTTATTCATCTGGAAAAAATATGCATTCATCACTGTATTTTTAATCATGGCAAAAAAAAAAGATAGACAAAGGGATGCCTCAGAGAGAGGCGTAGATATATGCAATTCCCAGAGCAGAGATGGGTATTGTTGCCCCACATCACCAAACATCGCACAAATTGACTTTGAATGGATTTATTTTTAATGTGCTGGTGATGCTGTGCTAGGGAGAACATACTTCTTGTGTGCTTGCATATATTAATCTGTGTGTGTGTGTGTGTGTGTGTGTGTGTGTGTGTGTGTGTGTGTGTGTGTGTGTGTGTGTGTGTGTGCGCGCGTGTGTATGTGTGTTTGTGTGTGTATATGTGTGTTTTGAAAGTCAAACTAGTGCATGTGGGTGTGTTTTGCTCAAAGATGTGTGTATGTCTTTGTCTATTGATTTTGTCATCAGTCCTGAAGATGTGTCTGTTTGTGTGTGTCTGTCTGTGTGTCTGTCTGTGTGTCTGTCTATCTCTCAGCATGCATGTCTGTATTTGTCTCTTTATTTACATATTCGTGGACATACATGAAAATGCACTCGCAGACTACAGGCTCTGTCAGCCCAGGCCCCTGTGCTGTGCTGTGCTGTGCTGTGCTGCAGTAGAGTCACTCCCAGAGCCCCGACATCTTGTGATGTTCTCTTTGTCCCTGCCTGCAACAGCCGTTACAAATGAGACGTCTCATCACAACATCCTTCTCCGATTGTATTCATTAATAAATTAATCATCAGCTTCTCTTGGTTCCAGCCTAATTGAATCCCATTGCTGTTCCTAAGTAGGACACATTGGAGGCAGACAAATGGAATGGTATCTGAGCCTGGCTCCTCGGGGCCACGTCTTGGCCCTGTACCATCGCCAAGGCTCCGAGGCTTTTGTTTTAACTTTGTATCGGAAAATAAATTCCTCCCTTTTCCTCCCTGCCTACCCCCCCCCCCCCACCCCACCCCTCTGAATGGACCACACTGGGTGATTTCTGCTAATGAATCCCAAAAATGATGCTGCAGTTGGGATCTCCTTCTTTTTTTCAAAGCTATCAAAAGAATGAAAACAATAAACAGCGGAGGAAAAAAACAGGACAGACAGACAGACAGACCCCCAAAAAAGGGCAGAAGCTAATCTTATGAGTCGGCTCACTGGCGCTCACATTGCTCGAGCACATGTGGACTTTCAGTGGAGGAGGGCAAGCTATAGCTTAATGCCATTACATTAAATTTTAAATAATGCTATGCAAATAAGAAATGACATGAGATTATCTCCTTGGGACCTTGAGAGGGAATCGTCAGTTCTTATTCCAATAGCCCTGGAAAGTAGCCCAGACGCTGTTGTGAAGTAATATGGCAGGGCGTGACGAAGCCTGCACAGAAATGAAAAGGGATGGGAGGCTGGGGGGGTGGGGTGGGGGGGTGAGGAAAAGGGGGGTAAAAGAAAATGCAACTGTTTGCCATTAAAATCAATTTAGCCAGCAATGGAAAATGGTGGATGAGGAGTCATAAGCCAGTGGTCTTTGAGCCATAAGGAGCTGTGTGGCAGTGGCTTTGTCTGGCCTATTTCAGATGCGTCAACACAGCTCAAGGCAGCTTGTGTGTTTTGAAGATATGCCTCATGTTTTAGGTCCCTTCTGTGAGCTATGGGTCCTCTTAGTGGAGGTGGGGTGAATGAGGTGAGGGTGGTGGGTGGTGGGTAGTGGGTGATGGGTCTCCACCTTGCAAACCCTCACACACTCACGGCACTACTTGCTTCATTTAGTCTGCAGCGTGCAGTTGGGCCTTTCGAGAGGCCCCGTGGGCAAGTGTATGTGTTCAAGGTGACGGCCTCCATCTCACTGCAGGCAAGAGCGGGGAAGAATCCTCGCGAAAAAAAAAAAAAAAAAAAGAACGGCCAGCCTCCATATGTAACTAAGCATAGAGCCATCCATTATTGAGCAAACAAAGTCATGTCTGTCTCCAGTGCTTTGGGCCAACAATTAAACATATCAGAAGCTGGGGGGGTGGGGAGGAGGCTCACGAGAAAGAGAGAGAGAGAGAGAAAAACAGAGAGACGGATGAAATATTGATGACTTTAATTGAGGCTTTACATCCAACATGCTTGGTGGACCCGCGTCCACCTACTACACAGAGTGATGCATTAGTTGAGCACGGGGCTGGAAAAAAGCTCACAATCATGCGCAAATTGCATGTCCTACATGTTAAGCACATGTAATCGCGTGTTCCTGCAGAGGGGGCCGACCCAGGGAGGGGATATCGAGTGAATGTTGCGGTTATACGTCCACAAGAACGGGGGCCCAGACTGAGAGTTTGGTGTGAAAAACAGACACGCTTTTGACTCTTTTGTTTCAAGGCATTCCAGTGGCACTCCTCTCTCAAATTATTAATTAGACCGAGCCAGTGCCTATTATGAGTGCTTTTGGAAGGCAATAAATTAGGCTAAATTTAGTCATTTCAATTTCTGCTCGAAAAACAAAATGTCCCATCTTGCTCGCTGCTGAATTATTGCCTGAGCTGTCTCTCACTGCGTCTCCCTGGCGACCGAGAGCTGAGAATGGCAGCTTTAATTTGTGAGAGAAAAACAACTTCAGAATATTGATTTCACAAAAACTAACTCCCCCTTCTCTCTCTCTCCCTTTCTCTCTCTCTCTCTCTCTCTCTCTCTCTCTCTCTCTCTCTCTCGCTGTTGCTCTCACTGCCTCTCTTTCTCTTCCCCTCTCTCTCTCTCTCTCCCCTTTTAAAACTGCCATGTGGAAAACCTGCAGCCTTCAATTAAGCCAGGCTTGTAGGTGTGTGTGTTTTCATTTGGGCACCATGTTCGCTTGAAATGATACATTAAAGGCTGTGTTTTACTTCAATCAGACTGCGAAAATATACACCCGGACCCGTGCGTCTCCTGGAGGGGTTCGACTCTGGCTCAGAGCAGCACGGACTACGAGCAGACAGATGGGCCGAATTTATCTTGTAATTATAATCGTGTTCCCTTCTCCAAATAGGAAAACACAGCGCTCCCACCTCAGTGCGGGGGAACGTGTCTCAAAAAGTGCTACCTTTGAAGCTTTGGAGCCGCCGCAAGGGTGACGCTGCTGGGTTTTTTTTTTTTAACACATTCAAGAAAGACTTTTGGAATTCAGGACATATTCTGTACAGTAAAAAGTATGTGTTTGTGTGTATGTGTGTGTGTGTGTGTGTGTGTGTGTGTGTGTGTGCACGTGTGTGTGTGTGTGTGCGTGTGTGTGTGTGTGTGTGCGTGTGTGTGTGTGAGAGAGAGAGAGCGAGAGAGAGTGGGAGAGATAGAGGGAGTGAGCGTAAGAGGGTTATGCTTGTGTATATGTTTGGGGGTTTAGAGTTAAGCCGACATATTGAAACTTTATTGCTCCTAAATCTACTCAAGAGCCAGTTTGCTGTGAATGGGCCTCTGGTTTGTTATACTGTGCTGAGCTGGAGCCATGTTTATTTGGTTTTGATTTAAACTCTCTGCTCACTGATGCCCACTTCCCCCCTCCCACCCCCCGAATGTGCAAAAGATATTGTGATCTTAGCTCTTACATCCCAACAAGCATACTGAAATCCCTGTCGTAAAATTGATCCCCACCCCCCCTTGAGTCTTTGGCTCTTCGGGCCCTGATCTCTGGATTAGGCCACAAGTACTCCTCGCTGGGAGGATGGCACATGCGGAGCTTCTTGTAACATTACATCCGAGCGCGCTTTGGAAGTCAGCCTGTCTAATGCAGACATTACTAAACCCCGCTATCATCTGTGCAGAATGACGCCGCACGGCTCCGAGACTTTACTCTTACAAAGAGCTTAAATATCTTAGATGTGTAATGCATAATTGAGGTGTGTTCTGTACTTTGGAGGGGAGAAGTATTCCCAAGCAAGAGTGTATGTGCGTGCGTGCGTGTGTGGTGTGTGTGTGTGTGTGTGTGTGTGTGTGTGTGTGCAACAGCCAAACTCGTTGGCAATCTTCCTCTTACACACATCATAAAACAATAAAGTGAATGAGAGGGGGAGGGGCATACGAAGAGCCCAAAGCTCATTAATAAGACAGCACTGTCCTCTCATATGGGAGCCTAAAGCCTATTCTATGAAAAACACATTTCAATTAGGATGAGAATATTATATGCATACATAATGGGCATCGATATGTCTGCTTTTTTGCGTTCCTGAGTGTGTGTGTGTGTGTGTGTATGTGTGGGTGGGTTGGGGTGGATGGTGGTGGGTGGCCTAAAGAGGGGAGGAAAAAGCTTTTGAAAACAACGGGTTAAAGAAATTTGCATTTAAGTAAATTAAAAAGGGTTATAGAGTGCCCCTTGTGGAGGACTTTAGAACTACGCTGTGTTGGTGCTGTCTAAAAAAAAACAATACTAACATTTTGCCCCGAAAATAAACACAGACTAAGTACTTCATTTGATATTTCTTTCCTATTTCCTTGTGGTAGTCTATCCTTTTCAAGTTCAGGATTATTAAACTGGTGTAAGATTAGCAGTGACAGGATTTAGAATATATATATACATTTTTTATATCAGATTTTGTGGCAGATTGATGATATGTGGCCTACTGTCTATCCTATTACTCTGAATGTAGATGGAGAGAAGGGCTGTCTCTCTCCTCTTTCCTGACACAGCAATGAGTGAGCCCTGTCACACTCAGTCAAACAAAATCAGCAAAAGTTTTAGCCTGCAGGAATGTGTGTGTGTGTTGTATGGGTGTGTGTGTGTGTGTGTGTGTGTGTGTGTGCGGGTGTGCGTATGTGTGTCTGTGTGTGCATGTGTGTGTGTGCTCACATATGTGTGTGTGTATGTTCACATGCTTCTGTGTTCACTTATGTGTGTGTGTGTTGTATGGGTGTGTGTGTGTCTGTGTGTATCTGTGTGTGTGTGTGTGTGTGTGTGTGTATGTGTGAGCCAAGTAAGTAGGAAGTATGGCCAGTGCGTCCCCATAAACACTGCTGCGTATTAAATGTCCATTATTAGCGAATGAGATGGGCTGAGACGTCTGTAATGCTCTCTCGGCTAGTAAATCAGCTGAAATGCATCCGCCTGGAGGGAGAGGAGACAGTAACAGTGGATCCTCACAGTCACACACACACACACACACACACACACACACACAAATGCAGACACGCACACACTCGCACATTATACACACAGACACACGCATTACACACACACACACACTTTACACACACACACACACACACACTCAAATGCAAACACATTTCTCTCTCTCTCTCTTTCTCACTCACACACACACACACACACACACACACACACACACACATACACACACACACGTACACACACACACACACACACACACACACTGCACACACACCCACACACACATACACACACACACACACACAAGGCCTTGCGCAGGCAGCACACACTGGCACAGTATACGGATGGCTCCGATCCATGCAGGCCATCAGTGATCTAGCACCCACATAACGAGACGCCACATTTGATGTCGGTTTTTAAACGTACCCACCGCCCCTACCCCCCCCCTCCTCCAGCCCCCCCCATCCCTCCCCACCACCCGCAAGCTAACCCACCCCCGTGTCCCGGCACATTAGCCGCGCAGGAAATGAATGGCCGCGAGACGCGCCACACGCTGATAACGCCATGATGACTCGTTTATCTGCTCTCTGCCCCTTCAATTGC
>CM059280.1:21042907-21057470 GCA_030347295.1 Setipinna tenuifilis | reverse complement strand
ACAAAGCCTTCTTTTTTAATGTTACCGAGTGATTTGTGGTGTGATGCATTTCTTTATTAAAGATGTGCATGTGTTTTAGGAGATGGGTAGGAATGTTATTTTTTTTGTCTCGTTTTTTTTCTGTGTGTTCATGGCAGTGAGATGTTTAAAGGATGATTATAAACGCAAGACTCTCCCTGTCTCCAGGGTCTTTGGAGACCGTGATGGCTGTCTGTCAGTGTTTTTATGTGTCGTATTTATTTTCCACAGTACAAATCACAGGAGTCATTTCAGATACTGTCAAGAGGGAGTAAATGCCTATGCAATCCTTACCAAGGGGAGAACCTCTAAAAATGGTCAGGAGAAGGTTATCTTTCAGTAGAGAATCCCTGGACAGTGAGGGAACTTTTTTCATAGCTGTTGCAACGTTAGATTATAAAGACAAGAAAAAGAACATCTCAAGAGGCAATGAAAGTTAGCAACAAACTTTATTACACGTGATGTGGATCTGTGTGTCATCTCTATTGCCCTTATTCGAGTGTATGAGTGTGGCAGTGTATGAGTGCCCTTAATGGAGTGTATGAATGTGTTGATGTTTAGACATGAAACTTAAGCCATAGTCTTGGAAGAGGATCTAGAAAGATCTGTTTGGTGTGTCATTACAAAAGCCATGAGAGTTGTGTGTCTCTTTGAGTTCCCCACACACTACGTAGTTCCCTCGATAAGGGAAACACCCCAGATGACACCTACTGAAACAGCTATCAGTATGTGTGTTTATGTGTGTCTTGAGTTTCAAAAGATATCACATTTATAGTTGCCATATGACTCCTCGTTATACCTGTCCGGTCCAAGCATTCCTCGTATTCTGAATGTCCAGGTTACTTGGAAGCATACTGCTTAAAAAATCACGTCATAGCATAAATACAGAATACTGCTGCCATGTTTTCCCAGGTCTAATATGATCTCAGGACAACAAATGACCACAGCAGTGCCCTACGGAAGCAGCACACATGGAAGCAATGTGTCACGGTCCTTTGTCTCTGTGTCCCATCGCTGTGTCCTCTCTCCGTGTCATTGTACTACAAGGAAGCTCTTACGAGAAGGTCAAACATTTTACTATTCGATCGATGGCTGGCAACTTACAAATCATATGTATTGATCACTGTAATCATCGCACTGAATACGGGGCAGACAGTAAAATCACGCGCACTTAGCCTTAATAGCCCACATTAAAGCAATTATGCGTGCAAACTATGGGCCGCCTTACAGTATGCATGCTATGCGGCCTAATTCATCTTTTTGTGTTTTATCTCTGCAATTCCCATCGTAAATCAGATCTCTTGCTCACTATTGACTGCTGCAGGTGTAAGGGGCAGAAAGGAGTCTTTAATTGCACTCAGAGCTGGGCTAAATGAAACTGAGGACAGCAAAGCCATGGCGGTGTCTTGTGAGTGAAAAGGCTCAGATGACATAATATGGGCTGCTTGGGCCTTTTTTTATATGTGTGTCAATACTTGTGATGTATTTACTAATGAAGAGGAGACAGTCCAGTCGAGTCGTTAATGAACGAGGTGCATTTGCAAAGGAGTGGGCCCAGAGGTCAAGGACTGTCCACAAAGACGTGTGTGCCTGTGTGTGTGTGTGTGTGTACGTGTGTGTGTGTGTGTGTGTATGTGTGTGTGTGTGTGTGTGTGTGTGTGTGTGTGTGTGTGTGTGTGTGTTGGGAGGGTGGGGTGCGGGGGTGCTCAATCTCTTCAAAAGAGAACTCAAGTGACAGTGAAAACACTAAGCCTGTAATATTTGTCGAAGAAACAGAACACCTCTGAGAACAAAATGAAATAAATAAAATGAAAACAAGAGCCCCCCACACACACACACACATTCTTGCTTTTTTTGTCAGTTCCTCCTTTTTTGAAGAAGAAGAAAAATCCATCATGTTTACTCATGTGTACCTGCTGAAATATCAGTGTATTTCATGGTCAGCATGTTCTGTTGCAACTCAGCCGCCCTCAACTTCTGGTTTGAATAAACACAAATGCGATGACAGACACTGCTGATGCCATTGGATATGGCCAACCACCCCACCACCATTTTCTTACACACACACACACACACAGACACGTATGCACGCACCCACACACACAGACACAGTCACACACGCACTCGCACAGACACACACACACATGCATACATGCACCCACACACACAAACACACTTACACACGCACAGACACAGACACAGACACACACACCATGCACGCACCCACACACACAAACACACACACACAGGCACAGACACAGACACGCACACACACATGCATGCACGCACCCACACACACAAACACACACGCACACGCACGCATGCACACACAAACACACTCACACTCAAAAACACACACACACTTACACATGCACACGCACAGACACACACATGCACGCACCCACACACACAAACACACACTCACACAGGCACACGCTTACACACACAGACACGCACAAACACACACACACTCCCCCAACCCTCTCTTCAGCCTTCTCACTGGATTAGGCTCTGTTCAGTATGCCAGCACATATGTAAGCAACACTCTTATTAAAATTCCTGCGAGGCCTACTGCTGAGGAATCGTGCATATTTATGGTGAAGGACAAGTGGGATTAGGGCTTTTATAGGAATGTTCAAACAGATAAAATTTCTTTATCTCTTCGAGGAAACTATTCAGTGTCACTAATAATAACTCGAAATTGCTAGAAGGAGTCGCAAGCGGCGTGGTAGCGTGGCTGCCTTAGCTTTTTTTGCTTTTGTTTTGATATTTATTTCCGAACGCAGACGGTGGTGCGTTGCGTTGCGATTCAAGAATAAGATATTTTAAAAATCGACAGTGTCGTGCACCACTGAACAAAAAGTCAAGACGTTTTTAGGCACGCTGAATTTCCAATGCGCGCACAGAGAGGATGAGAAATACAATGGAAACACGCATGAGGCTTTTGTGTATGCAGACTTATTGTGGAAATGAAATGGATTGTAGAGCAAAACACCCAGTCAGAGAAATCATTTTTAAACACTCTTTTTACCATGCGATTATTCAGTCTTTTGTTTAATAACCACTTGGCGCTTTTTCTCTTTTCATCCAGATTAAGATGAAACGCATTCATGTAAAATTTATCGGAGATTATCTGCATATTCCGATGCCCTTGATTGGGTTGCAGCCTGTTCGGGGAAAGAGAAATGAAAGCAATATCGCAGCCGCTGCATGCGGAGAATCTTAATGTATTTTGCTCTTCCATTTTGACGAATGCATTTCATCTTTTTCCATCAGACTGAATGAGGTTATCACAATCAGCACACATCGCCCCCCCACCCCCCACCCCACCCCACACACCACACACACACACACACACCACACACACACACACACCACACACACACAACCCAACCCACCAACACCACCTCCTCCTGCCCTCCACCCCAGCCTGTCAAACCCAAAGAACAAGAGTGTGCACTAAATGAATCTTTAAAGAGCCGTAAGTGCTAACATTTAACTTTTTAACATTTATGAGTAAACGGCGGAGCAAGCCGAGGCGGAATATGGATAAAGAGACGCTTAGCCCATTGTGGGGCTATGAGGCCGACAACCTCGCCGTGTGTGTGTGTGTGTGTGTGTGTGTGTGTGTGTGGTGTGGTAGGCCCTGCCGTGTAAGACAGCACACTTTAGCAAAAGTCAGCGATATCGCAGTGGACTGACTCTTTTTTTTTTTTTTTTTTCGATGGTGTCAGGCTCATGCTCTGGATCTTATGTCATCAAGAAAGCTCATTATCTAATGTTACACCCTCATATAGTGCAATCTGCATTCCCTACCACATCATGCGTAATCGCTTTCATGGCTTTATTGTGTGAAACGTAGGCCCTTTGAAGTATTTAAAGGCCTAACCTAATGAATCTGTGAAAAGCGTAAACTGGGTGGGGGGAGGCCGCTGTTCCAGGGGGGAAAACGTGCAACAATGCATTCTTCAGTTGCCAACACCAGAGAATAAGTGAAGACTTAATCAACTACAATTATCCAAAGAGAGAGGTTGTGTGTGTGTGTGTGTGTGTGTGTGTGTGTGTGTGTGTGTGTGTGTGTGTGTGTGTGTGTGTGTGTGTTTGTATGTGTGTGGTGGGGGGGGCAAGGGGTGCAATCGAGTGTAAACATCTAAACAATGTTGAGCTCAAACACGCAGGCCCTGATTTGTGAGAGTGTGGTGTGTGTGGGTCTAGCAGCAGTGAGGAAAGGCAGTGTGTGTGTGTGTGTGTGGTGGTGAGTGTGTGTGTGTGTGTGGTGTTAGTGTGTGTGTGTGTGTGTGTGTGTGGTGGTAGTGGTGTGTGTGTGTGTGTGTTGGGGTTGGGGGGGGGGGGGCTGGTTGGCTTATTTAGCAAATATGCAGAAGTGCTTTTGACCCCGTGGCGACCGCTTGGATACGACCCTCTCCCTCCCCCCGTAAGTCGTTAATCATCGCGGTGAATGGGAGCGCTGCTTATGTGCGCGCAGAAGAATGGAATACCTCTCCACCGCCCGCTCTCGTTTCACAACACGCCGTTTGTTTTTGTCAATAGTCTGTGTCCATGTTAATTTTTTAATGAATTCATTGCTGTCTTTTGTTGTGCACTCTGCTATTTTTTCAGGGTCTTTCGGGCACAGGAAGAGAACGAAGGAGAGAGAAAAGAGGAGACCACGAGAGAGAGAGAGTGCGAGAGCGCGAGAGTAGGAGACAGAATCAGAGAAGGGGGAAAGAAAAAGAGAGAGACAGAGACAGACAGAGACAGAAAGACAGAGTGATAGAGAGAAGGGAAGAGATATCTGGTTACTGGTAGCTTTTCCCACAGACTGATCAGAGGCTGAAAGTTGAGAACATGTGTCCCTTGCAGGAGGTTTACTCCCATTTCGGGTTTAACCTCTTATTAAACTGTCCTTTGTCCCCCCGCTCTCTCCTGGCATTGCCCCAGCTACATTCATGCTGCAGCCTCGAGGTCAGGAGGGTTAAGGGGGAGAGGAGGGATCTTAAGATCATACCACCACTGCCTCACAGTAGCTGCCAGATCGGCGCGGTGCGTCACCCCCAATGGAAGAAGTATATACTACAACAGTTTGATGAGCAGTGAGGCAATAAATTCATTAATCATCATTTTATGCCTCATCAAACACTTTGCCAGCCCCCTCCATGGGACTTACACAAATTAGCCACTGAAAAAGCAGTAATTTTAGTCCAGCTAGGTAAGTGCTTTTTGATTGCCTTCTCGAACAATGCTTCCCTTGACAAGCTAATAAATCAGATCTCTGTGAAAAACCTGAAGTGTAGCGAGCGGGAACAACGGCGACCGATTTCAGACCCGCCGAAAACAAAAGCGACTGCACGGGACGAGCACCCCCCTATTAAAACAGCAGGGCCCCTTTTTGTGAGCGTGTTTGATTAATTTCCCTTAATTTCTTAATAAGTAGACAGAGGTACAAAGGGTAAAGGTAACGGAGCTGAATTTTGATTACAGCCGAGGCTGAACTGGGGAATGGTTGGGGAGAGAGAGAGAGAGAGAGAAGGGGGCCACATGGCCACTGGTTAGGCTGGGATTAGACCTCATTAGGACCAAGTTTTAATTGAGACTGCTCAGTTCCAGGCGCGACTGCATATTAATTACATGACAAATGTTGGTTTTGGAGCGACTCCTCCTCGGGGCAACCCATGGAGAAAACCGGGCAAAGATATTCTTCCCTCCATCTTTTCCTCCTCTCCCTCTCTCTCTCTCTCTCTCGCTACCCCTTTTTTTCCCCTTCTTCTCCCTTTTTTTTGGCTTGTGTAGTTTGGCTGCCAGGTGAGACACATGCACAGTACATCTATCCCAGATGGCTGTTTTGTAAGAGGCCAAAGAATTACCCATTAGACTGGAAATAGCGCTTTTAGTGAAAATGAGGTCAATCGATTATTTGAGCTCAGTCTGTCGCTGGTCGTGTTGCGGGAGTAACAGGTATTAGGCGCGGCGGCTGGGCCGTGCCGAGGGGAGGGGGGGGGGGGGGGGGGGTGTGGTTCACAGCGGAGGCCTGCACTTGGGGGCAGGAGGAGAGGGCCACCGACCGTCAGGGTGGGGCAAGAGAGAGGGGGGGTGCTCTTTATCTGTTTAAAGTGCTTCACTGATGAGATTACCTATTCCGCTTGGCTGTAAACCATCCCCCTAATAAGAAAGCAGTCCCAGCCAACATTCTCGTTGGCCAAGAGCCACCAAGCGTTTTTTTTTTTTTTTTTTCTTTTTTTGGAAAGCTCCTTACACATGTGCTTGCACACATGTATATACACGCAGATATTTATACCAATACACACACACTCAAGTGTAGTCACATAGATCATTTTTTAATTAACCTAAAACATGTCAGAAAAAAAAATACAAAAATACAAAAATGTAAGAGCCAGACAGGTTTCGACACAGTTAGCTCCATTGCGTTCTGTGTATCTTATCGGGAACTCACCTGTGTGTGTGTGGAGGGGAAGGAGGGGGAGTGGGGGGAGGCTGACGCAGAGGTAGGCCACTGAGTTCCGCCTCTACCGCCATGTGATTGGCTGACCTCTATACCACATCACCAGGTGCCGCTTCTCGAACAGCAATTGGCACGTAGGCCATGTAATACACCCGGGCATTGCCTCCTTCTTCACTTCCTGTGTGTCTGTGTCTGTGTGTGTGTCTGTGTGTGTGCGCGCATGCGCATGCGTGTGAGTGTGAGAGTGTGCTTGTGTGTGTTTATGTGTGTGTGTGTGTGTGCATGTTTGTGTGTGTGGGCATGCGTGCGTGTGTGTTTGTGTGCGCGCGTGTGTGTGCAACGGTGTGTGTGTGTGCATGGGTCCGTGTGTGCATGTGTGTGTGTGTGTGTGTATGTGTGTGTGTGTGCACGCACATATTTACAGGAGATCTGGACCTAAAATACTCAGACCAAGTTCAACACACCTCCTGCCCCTTTCATTATCACCCTCTTCACACCTCTTGTCTGCAGCTTAAAATAACCAAGCTAGAGAAAGCAAGAAAGAAAGAAAGAAAAAAAGAAAGAAAGAAAGAAAGAAAGAAAGAAAGAACAAAAAAGAAAAAGCAAAGAAAAGTGACCACCTGCTGTTTACCTCCGTAATGGGAGCTGTGCCAATTATGCGAGTGGCTATTTGCATCCATCAAATAGAAAGGCTAAAACAAAATACATCCTACAGAAATGTGTGTGTGTGGCTGCATCCTGCCCAACAAACACAACACCGAGGAACAGACAGACATGTGAAAAAGACGAAGACGAAGACGAAGAAGAAGGAAAGAAAGAAAGACAGAACTCAGGCCTTGTCCTGGTGCTGTCTCATTGCCACGCTGCTGTGTGTGTGTGTGTGTGTGTGTGTGTGTGTGTGTGTGTGTGTGTGTGTGTGTGTGTGTGTGTGTGTGTGTGTGTGTGTGTGCCTGACTCCAGTCCCTGCTCTGTGCCCTAGGTAGATGAGTGACAGGCTATGGCCACACGTCCCTCCCTTTCTTGTCTATCTTCTGGAGACACCCATCAGCGTGGTCATTAGGACAAATATCTATGCCTTAATTTGGAGCAGATGTTTGGAAGAAAGGTATCATTTAAGAAGGCCAAATGTAAATAAACAGTCGGGTGGCTTGTAACCCACCACCCTCCTCCCCCTTCCTTTCCTGAACCCTCTGAAGTCTGCGAAAGAAAACAGTTCATCAATCTTCATCAGAACCATTAAGATTGTAATAATATAAGGCCTTATCTTAGCAGGGCTGCTGTGCCACTTCGAAGGCTTTTGCCCGAATCTGACAGAAATGCGATTCCCAAATGTACGGAGCATTTTCAGTGGAGGTGTAATATTTCAGTGGCAAAAAAAATGTAACGGATACCAAGTATAAATGGGACATTTCATAAATACATATCCGTATGTTCAGAAGTTCCATTACATTTTTGTAAAACTGTGACATACCCTCCTGCTACAAGATGTAAATAAATATTTTCATATAAAGAATAGAATTTTTATTCAATAACTGAAACCTACAATTTAATTAATTGCCTTGTTTTTTAATTATATGTAACCAGACTTTTAATTGCATGTACCTTTAAAACTCTGTTTCTTTGGTGTGTGTGTGTGTGTGTGTGTGTGTGTGTGTCAATGTGTCTATGTGTGTGTGTGTGTGTGTGTGTGTGTGTCTATGTGTATCATTCTTGTACTGAAACTCATATTTTATGCTACACATATAGGTTCGGTTTCTGTGAAAGACTCTCTTGATACATTAAGAGCAACGATGCCACTAAATCCCACGTGAGTATTTATGAATCTTCAGCACTTAAAATTCCAGCCGTACTGTGTTTGATTCACATTCAACCAGTAGGCTATTGAATAAATCCATCGCATGATGTACTTTAAGTTATAAAGCATACCATCCTGAGCAAAATTACTGAAAATTTAAGCAGGACGTGAGCTTATATTGAAGTTCTTATGACAGGAAATGAAATGAAGAATTTTGCAGATATTTCATAAAATTCACAGTGGCGTTTACAAGGTTCTTTGCGGTTTATGTGGTCATACATTCGCACTTTATAAAGACCATTAGCGCCTCGTGCTTTCTGAAGTAAGCCCACCTGGCGCAAACCTACCGTTATTTTGTCATTTTTTCCCCGAATGTAGGTTGAATAATTATTCTTAATCCTAGACCGAATTTTAGCATTCATTTAGGAATCATCCACGTATTTATTTATTTATTTACTTATTTATTTATGAAGATCTCACTTAAAACACAAGACAGCTAAAAAATTACACGTGTAATTTGTCCCTTGAGAGTAACAAAAACAGTCTGTGAAGTCCCGGTAACGTGGGGTTAAATAGTAGTAAATCACCCTCTGTCAACTGGGTCGCCTTACAAAGGGTCTCCAGCTTATTCAGAAAGTTCATTTAACGCAAACGATTTATAAGCAGTAAACACACAAGTGATGGTGCCCGAGCCTGCTCCTTCCCCGCGCCGAAGCGGTTCTTACAAACGATGGAGAAAGAAAAAAAACAGAACGCCAAACAAGCCCAGACACCTATGCGATTTCAGGGGAAAGGGGGCTAATTTGTGGAAATTATTCCGAGCAGCGTCACGGCCCTATCTACTGCGCCGCGCGCCACTCAGAGCGCACTCACAAGATCAGAAAAAAAACAGCTGGGCTGAATTTTTAGCACCCATAATTAATTAAGAGGCCTCTCAGTGGGCTCTGATGATTAAATAAAGCGAAGGCGATATTCCCAGCATGCGTTGGGGACGGGACCACTCCACTTTCAGCTTTGTTATCAAGAAGTAGGGGGGTGGTGACGTCTTCTTGGAGCAAGCTGATCAAAATCCTTTTTTTTTCGTGACATATGCCACAATGTTGTATTTCAGAGCCTTGACAATGGCAGCATTATCAGGTTTGTGTTTGGGGAAAGCTGGGATTCTGATTTCTGGTATTGTTTGCTTAAACCAACTAAGTTGGCAAATGAGCCGACATATTGTTCACTTCAAGGAAGAGAAAGGAAGAAAACAGACGGTTCTGTATTTGGCTACACTTGCCTGTTGAAGCTCACAGATGTCCTAGCGCATAATCTAGGCAGGGCAAATAAAAGGGTGTCCTTTTACACGTTTGAGCTGAATTTGATTCTACTCAGCTGGAGTCTGGTCTGGTGTGCGTGATCTTGTAGGCAGTCGCTTGTTATTTGCCGGGTCATTACTGTAATCCATTTTGGGACATACCGTATATTTAACGGCTTTTTCGCAACGCTTTTATCAACAGGTTTAGGTTACCATTGCATCTCGCAATGGATGCCACTCTGGCCTTGAGGAGGTGAAAGCCTGACCAAGTATGCACCGTTCAGCAGCAGCAGGTGTAATTTTCACAGCCTTGGCTTGAGGATTATGGACATTATGAATTCCATCTTTCTTTTGATAAGACAGTTGTTAAAATGCAGACATTCAGGATATAAGCTACGATAAAAATCTTTTCAGTGGCTTTCCTGAAGTAAATGGACACACGAGAGAGCGCGCTCGCGAGTAAACACACACACACACACACACACACACACACACACACACACACACACACACACACACACACTATACATTTGGGTTTAATCTAAATAGATTGGCATTCTAATATCTAAGAAACAATCCTCGTTAAAATAACGTGGAATTGCCATATGGTCACCTTCGAGGTCAACAAGCAATATTTAATGCAATGGCATTTTATTTTTTTCGGCGGTGGACACAGTCCAGCAATAGCAGAGTATTTCGTTTCCATCAGAGTGTTTAGGTATATACGCCATACTGTCTGTAGGCTACTGTGGGTGTAACTGTCAATTAAGTTTTTTTGTGTGATTAGGCTATCAACACTTAACAAATGGACCGTGCCTTAGGCCACTAGGGTAATGTCTTTTAAGCATTCACTATGCAATTTTCGCTTTAACTTTTACAGGTGGCCATGCCCTCCACCTATGCACAAACTGTTGCCATAGACATTGTATCAACCTATGGCAGGCTCGTGGTTAAAGGTTCAGTTTATGAAACATGACGGTTGTAATAATGTATGTATAAATCCATAGCCTACGTATAATGACGGTAGCATAAACTTTTGTTTTTAGAAATCTGAAAATTCTGAACGATATTTTGGTGATTGGTTTTGTTGGTAATGAAACAGACCATCCCAAATCTACAGGGTAGCCTAAAGTATGTGCTCGGCGGGTGTATTCTTTTGTATGAGCAGATGGTGCGTTTGAATTGAATATTTCCATTAGTTATGCCATGCAATTTCACTCCTCGTCATCTGATAGAAACAGGATGTTATCAAAGCAAAACTGACCCAAACAACAAATTCTTTTACACAATAAAAACAAGACATTAAAATAGCATATTTCCCCAAAGTTCTCAATCTTAAATGATGTTTACGCATCGAATGTTTTTTATTTTTATATTTTATTTATATCGTGTAACGGTTTTTGCCCAGAAACAATAGGTTACATGCGCAGGCCTCTATATTTATAATTGTAAACAGAGCAGGCGCAGTGGATTGATAGCCACCCTCTTACGCCTGGATTGGAAAGCTGTCAACGAAAAGTTTCTGCATTTTTCCCCCTCACTGCCGAGTCTCCTCTATTCTTTTTCCACACGTGGGAACTGTCTCTCCCTCACTTAACATTCTCACACCGTGTCCATGCATTGCTTCCGAACAATGAGCCAGTAAGCCATTCAGCTGGAGAACTGAGAAAGAACTCTTGAACAGTTGTGCTCCTGGATCCTTGCTAAGCTCGCCGTACCACCGTATTCACAAGTGACAAAAGCTTGGACATTTGGGCTGCTTGTTTCAGCTTGAATATGACGAGGAAATAAAATGATCAACACACGAGAACTTTATTTCGTCCAACTTTTGGTTGTATTAAAAAATGCGAAATTATTATTATTATTATTATTATTATTATTAGCCTATTATTATTATTATTATTATGATCGAGTTGTGGGTGGTCAATTGAAATGCCGAAAATGTATATGAAACTAAACTAAAATTTTGCAGAAATATTTTGAAATAATGTTGGGGTTTATGATAGAGTGAAAAAGGGGCCAGATGATAAACAAATGTATTAGCACAATTATTAGGCTATGTTATACCATCAACAAAATACTTAATTGTGTGAGATGACGCTGATTTATTATGCCTTTTCAAAAGCAATGGGCATGTTTACAATTCTGCAGTTGGCGTGTGGGTTTGGGGGGTGGTGGGCTAAGGGGTCTCATTTTTTTGACATATCAGGCGGATAAATGTTTGCTTATCTGGATATGGGTCATGTATTCCTTCTGATCTCAGGGACAATTTATTTACTGGCCTGTAGATGTGTCAATTCCTCCCCTTTTAAAACAGCCGAGTCGGGGCCCGTTGTTGCCCGCGCAGGGGCAGTGCATCGAATGTTTCAATTCCTGGAGGGATCAGGAAAGAAAAACATAATTATGCTATTTAGCCGGCTGATGTGGTGCAGTGGTGGCTCCATGCAGCCCGCTCTGACACATTAAAAATAGAAGCCCCCTCTCCTCTCTTCTCTTCTCCTCTCCTCTCTTCTCCCGCGCTGAGGCGAATAGAGGGCATTAGAGTCGGGGGAATTAGATGAAGCCCAGGGGAGTTTTCAACTCGAGTGCGTAAAGTAAACTATAGAGATTAATGATATAACCTCAAACCAGAGCAAGCTGCCTCACCGCATTGCGCCTATTGTTATTGGCGCCATAATGGGCCTACCAACGACCATAAAAATAATCTAAATAATAAAATAATAATGATTATTGATATTATTCCGACCATTCAGAAAGCCATGTAATCATGAACACTTATAGATTCTACTTTTGTTGCCGTAAAAAAATGCTAATAATTAGGAAAATCGCTGCACGTTTTTTTTTTTTTTTTTTGAAAAGCTTTCTCTTTCACATTTAAGATGGCAAATGAAAACAAATTCTTTAGAAATAGTCAAATGCATGAAACGTCGTTTTAATCACTCTGCGTGTTATTAATAATAATAGCCTACGTTTTGCTTTGCGCTAAATATAATAACATAGTAATAACAATAACAGCGCCAATAATAATAATAATAATAATAATAATAATAATAATATTTGGTGGATAATTGTCGAATTGTAATACCATGTTCATTAGTCCTGTAGCTAAGGCTTTTAAATGCGGGGATATTTCTGCTTTCAATTAAATTACATCGACGACAAGTAAGGTGTATTTTACCATTCAGTCGAAAAAAAGATTTCAAAGATAAAGATTTAAGATAACAAACAACAACAACGAAATAAATATGCACCCCGCACTGCAATGAGGTTTGGACAACTGACACCAGTGGATGTTGCATGACATTTCCCCTCAAACCGCTCCTGATGTTACTCCAATTTGTCGTGTCTCCTGAAGAGGCAGGCTTTGCAATGTCCGATTAAGAGTAACCCCTTTAAATTAAGAGCAAGTGTGACACCTACCTGCGGAAATGGGAAGAGTTTTTAAACCAGTGCTATGGGCCTGCCGCTCTAGCAGTGGGGGATTTTTACTGGTCATGTCACCTTGGCCACAGTTCTTGAAATCATCAGCGTTTTAATATTCAGTGCAGCATTACGGCTCTCCCACCATTAATGATATAACAAACCCCTTATGCTCCAAAGCCTACCCTGATGCCATAAACGCACCGACGCGCCCTTCTAACAGCATTGCCACGCCTTGGCAATCGTAATGAGGTCTAAATTTGGCATAAAATCGAACTCATTACCGGAGTTCGCCACCTGATTGCTTTGCATAAAACACGACGCGGTTAAAGTATAATTGGGTTAAATGAGTGCTTGACAGTTTTTTCGCCAGTGTTGTATTATTGTCATATCATCATTCACCTGCAGAAAATATTTTGCTAATTTACTGGTGAGAGAATAATCAACCTTCTCTAATGGTAGCACCAAAAAAGAGTCTTGCCACAATACTTTTGCAGATCATATTCGGCCCTGAGTGCATGCCGCTTTGATGTGGATTGTGATAAATTTATTGCAGAACTCAGTCGTTCGAGTAATAAATCCATAACTTTGAAGACGTCCATGCCCTAACCCGCTTGAAAATTCAAACGTGAACGTCTTTCTCGAGTGCAAGTTCAATGCACTCTCATTGTTCTCTTTAGAATGTAATTTGTCTGAGTCTGAGGTATACTGTACACAGTGAATAATATTCTCCCAAAAGCAATCGCTGCACAAAAGTAATTTTTTCATAATTTACTTCAAAGATAGTGTATTGTCCATTTTAAATACAAAAATGCTACATTAAATATACATTAGTCTTTAATACAAATAGACTCAGGCGGCTGCAGCGATTAAGACAATTCTTAGTTGTTACATCTTTTGGATTAACCATTCAGAAACTAAGATTTGAGGGTAAGCATTTACTGAGAAAATAACTGTCCTCAGAATTTTCTTTAACAGTATAATTATTTCTTGCTTCTTCTTTTTTATGCAACCACAAATAATAAATAATAGTCCGGGTGACTGGGGGAGGAATCCAGTATTAAATGTTTGACATACCTTTCTTTAGTTCATAAGGGGAGTCTTTACAAAGATCTACCTGTGTTTGGCTTCTGATTTTGCTTTCTCTTACCAGAGCCTCGGCCCTGTTTAACACAGTCTGGTTTAATCCATTGAAGTGTGGCGTGGTGCCTGTGTTGGATCCGTGATTGCTGTGGAGATGTCCAAAAGTGCCATAGTTCGTATAACCGGGGTAAAAGGGGGAAGTGTAGTAAATGGGCCGAGAGAGAACCGTGCTATTTGGGAGGGGACACTGGGAAGATGATCGAGATGGCGACGCAGCGTTGGTCGCGATTACTGTGCTTTGACCCATCACCGTGGCCTGCGGCCCCTCGCTGCTGCCTTTACACCTGTCTGAGGATGTTGCGATCTCGGCTAGAGACCAAAGTTTCGGTTTAGGGGCCGACGGGGGCGAATGGATAACAGACGTGACGTTGCTGTTCACTGTGCTCGGTGCGTGGCCCAAATCTGACGGCTTCTCTTGCGCAATGATCTC
>CM059280.1:21035407-21037907 GCA_030347295.1 Setipinna tenuifilis | reverse complement strand
CTCTACTTCTAAAAATTGTAGAGCTCTGGCTTTATTAGCTGAGGAATAATTATCCCAGTGCATGGCACGAATATTTTAGAAACGTACATCGGCTACAGCAATTGCACTTTCAAGTGTAAAAACAGAGGGTCATGTCAGTAGTTTATTAAATTCAAGTAGCCTATCCTTAAATTCAAAGTTTAGCGATTGCATTCGGTTACTGTAAGTTGTAAAACATGCAAAAACAGCTATTGGGGAAAGAACAAAAAACAAAAACAACAACAAAATAGCAGCTATGTACTTGTTCCTCGGAAGTACAATCGTAGTATGAGGTTACCTCGGTCCTTACATTTTGCAAAGAGTTCGGACAAACTGCAAGCAACACAACCTGACCTCAGCAAATAGTAGGCTACCTTTCACTCTGAGAGGGGAGAACGGAGAGCAGCATCTAGCGACAGACCATGTGTTGTGGCGCTTCACTTTGTAAAATGCCTCCGGGAGCAGGCTTAATCTAATTTGGATGTAGAAACTATTATTAGACAGCACTATCTATTGTTGTAGACTAATTGACACATGCATGTGCACAGCCGATGATGGTCAACACTTTTAGGACTGAGTGTTAGGCATTTTCCTCCAGTCCTCAATGCCACCTGCTTTCCCTAGAAATAAAAGGGCAGTTAGCAACGTGAAAGTATTCATGAGGATTTTAGCCACTTCAAATCTGTGTCCTAAACCGATTAGTTGACGTAAAATATTCTTTGATGTATTAGCTGTGGGGTTTTGCCACTTGGAAGCCAATTGAAATTCAAAACAGTTTGCTGGTTATGCTTTGGGGAGATCTGCTGAAAATAATGGATGTAATTTATTTTTAACCACGCAATTTCAAGTCGGTGATTAAACACATGTGAAAGATTTTTGGTCAGTACATAAACAAAACAAGATACTTTCAACATGAACATCTCTTCAGCAAAAATATAACTCAACACACCCCAAAAGAAGCTACCCTGTTTCACAATTATTTTAGCTACACTGAAGCTACATAGGCGTCCAAAGGACAAAACATGATACAGTTTCACAAATTTTGGCTTTCTTATCTTGGTTTCCACATCTTATGCCAGCAAGAGCAATTTTTTTAAATTAAAATATTCCTGGATACAGTAGTGTGTATGTGTGTGTTTCCATTTTTATTTTGTGATGTAATGTCGCCTTTCATGCTCTTTTTACTGTGCCAGTGCAGATGAAGGGTGAGGGCCAGTAGTCTCTGTGTGTAATTTAGGTCACACTTCCTCCACCCTGCAATAAGGGCCAAATGATATCGGCGAAAATAACACCACTAAAGTGGTGGCCGTGGTGGAGACTGTATCACAGGTGGTTCTGTGTCTGCCTGTAGAAAAGGAAATATGTGTGTGAGTGTAACCGCTCAGCCATATCTGTAGCTGGTGTGACGCAAAAGCACTGCCACACAACCTTGTTACTGTTTTCTTACATTTTTGTACATTAGTAAACAAAGGCAGCATCATTTAACCACTTACAAAGAATAATTCTTTGCGGGGTGGTGAGGCATCTTTGCGATAAGCTTTCAGGCAGTGCACAGACATTGGCGGTGCATGAAACCTCATTCACTGCGTTCCTCTGTTGTTGTCCGTGTTGTGTCGTTTGTCCACTCCTGCTGCTAAAGTGATGGGGATATTATTAGAGGAGAGGCTGAAATTAAACATTTCAGAGGGAAAAGATCAGGCGCTCCCTCGCCCCCACTATCCAGCTGCCAACAGTGCAGATGATGATTGAATTGCCTGAGACGGATTGCAGGAAGCAGACATTGATTTTTCAATGACTTATCAAGAAAAAAAAAGATATTTGCAGTTGTATCCACAGGGTAGCATTTCCACAGGCCTCTGCAATTGCCTCTCCTCTGCCCAACATCTCTCTCTCTCTCTCCCTCTCTCTCATTCTTTTTTTTCCTTCACGAGGCCAGGGAGAGGACGGAGAAAATAGGATAATACCTGTTATTTCAGAGCAGGACAAATTACCAGTAATTTTATTTTTGAAATGAGTCAATAAGCCAAGTGACTAACCAAATATTGATTGGGTGTAATGTGGGGCAGCTCTTTGAAGGAGGCCCTGTTGAAGGATGCCCCATCAGCACATTACACAACAGCCACTTCCTCCCACTCCAACTGCTACTGTTGGCCAGGACCTACGCTCACAGTAGGGCCACTTCTCTCTGCCACTCTGTGGTCCAGCATACAGCAAAAGACAGAGCAGACGAAGAGAGAGAGAGAGAAAGAGAGAGAGAGAGAGAGAGAGAGAGAGAGAGAGACAGAGAGAGTTTGTGGATTTGATTGATGTTGCCAGATTTGCTCAACGCCTCTGAGCATTTGCACAAAAATCATATGGCATCGTAATGTTTTAATGTCATGCCATGATTGACAACCTAACATAAGTATAGGTTAACTATTTTTAGTCAAAACGGCCTGAGTTTTATTTGAAGAATCAAACCTGCTGTTTGGTATTTAGTCTG
>CM059280.1:20950407-21030407 GCA_030347295.1 Setipinna tenuifilis | reverse complement strand
ATTAGCTATGGTCCTGGAGGGCAAAATGACAAGAGGTTACTGGGAGACTATGTGTTTAATTAATTGAAAAATGCTCAAATTGCTTTTACAGTTGTTATGTGAGGTGAAAAAAAATGGAATCCGTGTTGCCAGTGCTCAACCATAATTAGCACCCATGGGAATTAAATATTTAGCATTAGCTGTGTTGCAGCACTCCGGACACAAATTTCTATTTTAGTAATGAAAGCAGGGCTGTCGGGGAGGACAGCTGTGCCGAAGGGGAGCAGCTTGGGATATTTCAGAGAGCCAGCCCACTGGAGAGCCAGTCTGTCCACATAGCACATGTGTAAGAGATATGGCAGCTCGGGTCCCTGGGGCTACACATTACCCAAAGTATTTAGGTTTCTAATTAGACCAAGGGCTAACGTCCACTGTGGCCAGCCTCGACGGCAGACTGCTGTGAATCTCACTGCTGTTCTTTTCTTTCTATCTCTCTCTTGTTTTTTCTTTCTTTCATTCTTTCTGTCTTTCATGTGTGTGTGTGTGTGTGTTTGTGTGTGTCTCTGTGTGTGTGGGCATTGTGTGTATGACTGTCTTGTTATCGTTTGTGTGTTAGCTTAAAAACACCAGTGGGTGTACAGAAAACACTGTAAATAAATACACGGAATGAGAGGAGGAGGTGAGATGGGAGGATGGGGATCGGGGGATGGGGGGAATGGGAGGAGGGGGGCAGGCCCCTTGTTTATGCAAACTTTAATTACGCATTGAATTTAGTCGCTTCAGTGGTAAGGTGGAGAGAGAGGAGAGAGAGAGAGAAAGAGAGAAAGCGAGAGACAGAAAGAGAGAGAGAGGAAAAGAGAGAGAAGCTACAGGGGCCTTAATGATCCACAGAAGAGGAGAGTGTGGGGAAGCCATCGGGAGACTCTCTGCCTCTGTTTTCTTCTCTCCTTCTCTCTCTCTCCCTCCTTGTTCAGTCTTTTCCTCCATTTTTTTTTTTCAAACCTCGGTCCCATTTGGTTTGGACTGCATGCGACAGCTCAACTGGGAGCTCACGCTGGGCTGCTTTAGCGTCGTCGGCCTGCTTCTCTTCTCCCCAGTCGCGGTTGGACCACGTGCACACACACACACCAACAGCTGAGCGGAGCAACTGCACAGACTTGTCAGAATGCATCAAGTTACCGGCTAATGAGAAATAATAAGGGTTATCTCAACTTTACAAGACTTTGATCTCCCTACTCGCTGGGATTTCAAATTCGAATTAGAGAACGGCGCGCTAGCGGGGAATTGTAATTCGAGAGCCATTTCTCTGCGTGCGCGGAGAGAGCGGACGGGGAAGCGAACAGGGAGAAGAGGTAATTACACATGCTGCAGGATGGACGTCAAGCTGACCGCCTTTCAGTTTCCTGAGTGCCTTGAGTTTATGAAAATGTTTTCATAAAGCACTGAGATTTGTGAGAATAGGCATTACGCAGCAAGGCCAGCCCAGGCCTATGGTTGAAGGTAGCGGTAGCCTGTGATTTTCATGAAAAGTGTGCAGATGTCCCTAGACGGTAGACGTAAATTTTGGAGGGGTAGTTTGTTTCGGAGCTGGACCTGAAGGTTCCCCTTGCCCACTTAGCTGAGATAACACACTGTCCACTCTAATCACAGGGCACCTATCATGCACTCACAGACACAAGGGATGTGATGTTTTCCCCAGGGATCAGTGCAGACTATCACAGTAAAATCTGTGTTATAATGTATTTTTATGAGGCTTTAAGATACCCAAGCAAACACAAGCAAAAGGCAGAGATATTACTGTGGGGCTGGATTTAAGGGTTGTGACTTCCTCAAAACAGGGCAGTTGACCATGGGAAAATGAATGGGGGGAAAACTGTGAATTGAAAAAGAGAAAAAAATAAATCCATGCATTAACAGAAGCGGCATCACCCTCAAGAGGGGAAATATGCTAATTGGGATTCCTAAAGTCGCTCAAAGCTCAGGTTATTTAATTTCCCACAATGGGCCAAGTTCTGCTGAGATGACAGGGCGTGCGAGGGAGCTCATGGTCTGTGAGCATGTAATGGGAGCTTTTTTGGAGAGAAGTCGCTCTCTGGCATGGAGAAAGTGGAGCAGCGTGAGAAAAAAAAAGGGGGGTGGGTTGGGGTGAAGGAGGGTGGCGGTGGTGGTGGTGGTGGTGAGAGGTGGTGTGGGTAGGACAGCACCCCACTCTTACCTCCTCTGCTGCTGTTTGCTGCGACAATGCACAGATCAGAAACATGGAATAATGCCACGGTACTCCTTTTCTTTCCAGCAAACCTCACATGTTTTTCTTTTTCATTAAAAAAGTGTGCCCTTTCAGCAGCACTGAAGGGAAAGAATGGAAGTTGAGAGAAAGAAAGCAGGAGAGAGAGAGACGAAGATGAGGCAGAAGGACTTCTGTTTTCTCCCCCCCTCTCGCCTCTGGAGAAAGCTTCTTTATTATCTCAATGACTGACTCCCCTCGCGCCCAGGCTGCCACCCTCCCCAAACACGCATCCCAGAATTCTCTCCGATATTTGTTGTGCAGTGATTAGTCACCGGCCCGTAGCGTGACCTTCAGAAAAAAATAAGGGGGGGACCTGGCACACAACCAACTTGCACGCCTCGCCCGCTAACTGTGGCCCTGTCGGCCCCCGGCAGCCATTGTGGGGAGGCACTGACCGTGCCACGCTCTTTTCTCCTCGTCCCCCCAACAAATAATGCGAGATGTGTGTTTAAAAAGAAAACTGGAGAGAGAAAATGGATAGAGTTTGAAAAGAAGAACCAGAGCATGTTGCTTTTGCTGTCTGAGCTACGAAAGGACAATACAAATGCTAAACCATCAGTCTGAATGTGCGAGAAAAAGCTCAGCACATGTACACACACACACTTACACGTACACGGACAAATACAGAAGAGATACTTTTGTTTTCTTTATGAACTCTTCTATCCTAAACTCCAACAGAGCTAGTCAATGTTTTTATGATGTTTTTATTTTTTTTAAATTATGTGTTTGTACCATACACATGTAAGGTGGAACTCTTCTAAATTCAACATTAAGTTTTTTGTTTTGTTTTCATGTAAAAAAAACTGTTAGACCTTTCTTAAATATCTACATGAGGGGTTTCCTGTCTTCGTGGCCCTGGTGGCTATGGGCTACTCAAGAGGAATTAGACTTGATCCTCCTGGACCGTCCACTCTGGCCTCATCTGGATCAAATGTGTGCTGACTTGGTCATTCGCATTTACGTGCGGAGACGGCGAGTGTATTTACAGAATTAATGGCGCAACAGCTGCCCGGTGCACTTAGCTGATTGTGTGTCGGCCGGGTGGCAAGGACGAGGGGCGAGATTGAACAGTTGGGGCCGGTTTATGTGTCTGCAGTCCCATGTCACTAGAAATCAACATTGACACCGGGGTGCAATGTCCCCACCCGAGCATGGCGGCGTGTGGGTCGTAATGGACGGCGTGTCATCTGTGAGGGTCCGGATGGCAGTTTGGTGCAATATTTACGCAGATGTGAGCTCATGTTAGTTTGGCTGAATAACAAGAAAGTCATATGTTGGCTTGGAGTGTTTGACTGGAGGTACATCGTGCCATTGTTATGCCAACATTAGTTTTTAGTACTGTATTATGTATATTCACTGATGGTGTTAAACACAGTGTTTGTGTATACTGGACCATGACCAAGTAAATGCAAAGCCAGATGCATTTGCTTACAGACACCTTGCAGGAATTAAATAAAGTTGCTTGAATCAAGTCAAATTTGCTGATTGGACAATTTTAGATATATTATTTATGAATTCCAAAAAATACCAATGTCAGGCATATGATCACAAATTATGTGGCAATAATAAATATAAAGTTATGCATTCATATACATATTTCTTGCATTTACTATGCAGTGGCAATGGTAGTAAATTGTGTTCTAAAAATTGGAAGTGCACAGAAATAATGACTTCAACCATCACTAAATAAATGTGAAATGAAATAAAACTGCATTTCATGAAACCATTCAATGGAGTCTCAATTATGTCTTTTTAACATGAAGGATGGACATTAATATGACAGCCATTATTGTCGGTGACAAGCATTAATTGCATTGTATCCAAACAAAATCAAAACACAAGGCTTTTTCATGGATGTTTGGATATTCTGTCTGAACACCTGTCATTTATTTGGCAAGGGCATGCCCCAGCCCTGGATGTAGGGAGGGGAGGGTGTGTGTGTGTGTGTGTGGGGGGGGGGGGGTGGCAGTCAGACATGAGTGTGTGAGTGTGTGTGTGTAAGAGAGAGAGAGAGAGAGAGCAAGAGAGAGAGAGAGGAAGGTGAAGATGAAACGAGGCCGACGCGGAGGCCGTGATCACACAGGCAGACGAGGTGTGTGACAGACAATACCTGCTGTAAAATTCCCTCACATCTCTGCTGTTCTGTATTCATAGATCCAGTCGGCTCCGTGCCTCTTGCCGCAACCCTCACCACTGAGCTCTTTTAGCTCTCCTCTCCTCTCCTTTCCTCCTCTCACTCACTCACTCACTCCTTCACTCCTTTTCCACCTATATGCACGCCCAGGCTCACACACACACACACGGCTCCTTTCTTCCCAAAATATTTGCTATTGTCATTTTTTTTCTCCCCCACCGCTTTCCCTTTGCCTCTGTCTAAATGATGTCTCTGATCATTCTGAATTGTGAGAAAGCTGCTCTGACAATGTCTGTCTTTTTTTCTCATCTAATCTCACCCTAATTCACATATTTTTCTTTTGTTTCGTCTTTCTCCATTTATCTATGAATTCTCTCGATGACGTGCTAAAGAGAGGTGTCTCGATGTAAGGTTTTCTTTTTTTGTGCATTTTGCTTCTTTTCACTAAATGGAATGAAATGAAGTAGTCCCAGGTGAAGTATTCAGTAAACTATTTGCTGAATTAGTAGATTTATATTTTCTGTACTGTAACAATGTGCTGCTGTACAGCAGGATACAATTCCAAAGGAATTACTCTGTAAAATTCCTTGAGGCCATTTTTTTTTCAGTCTGCATTTAGCTGAGACATAATTTCAGCCGATCTTAATGTTGTTTTCTTTTCTGCAGCTCCATTGTTTGTACACTTGGAGAGAAAATGTAAACAGTGTCCACTCATGTACGTGCCTTTTTTTTTTTTGTAGATCTATCTGATCCAGACCCATGCAGATTGAGTTCTTCTGTGCCGAAGCTGTCATCCTCATTCCACTCTCAATCAGAAACACATTGGAGCCGATATCACCGCCCCGGAGAGTGCTCGACTGGATTAGCTGCAAGCGTGGCAGATCTAGACTCCTCAACCTGCGCGGCACGCACCGTTTAATTTCTTCAGGGATAGTTTTGACAACACAAGTTAGCATGAGGTAGGAGGTGTCAGCCTAAACAAAAGCCTTGTGTGTTTTTCTTTTTCCTCTCTGTGGTTTTTTTTTCTTCTTTTTTTTCCTCCCACTTCTTTTCTGTCTCCCAGCTTCATCTGTGTGAAGCACGTGTCAGTCAGCAAGGAGGTGCAACACTGGAAGTGACATCATGGCCCTCAAGGGCTTGTGCTGGGAGAGAAGCCTTTTGATTGTGTCTAAGAGAACAAGAGCACCAGGCAGAAAGAAAAGAGAGGAGTGCATCTTGTAGCTCTGCTATTGTAGGAATTTCACTTAGACAAACAGCTGGAAGTAGCTTAATATTTGAAGTGTGAGTGTGTGTGTGTGTGTGTGTGTGTGTTGGGGGAGGGGGCACCACCACCCCCCTTTAAAGTAAATGAGTTCAGCTGTCTGTGATGGCTCATTAATTTATGTAAACTCTGGGTGATTATGATATTTACTCGTGCCTTTCTAATACCTACAACACACAGTCATAAGCATACCACTACTAAGCCCTTCAGATCACTCCATTGCAAACATGCCTGACAGAGCTGAACTGTTAGAAAGCATTAAAGACAATACATATCCAAACAACTTTTTGGAGAAAATGACAGTTTGTTGTTTTTTGTTGTTGTTCTGTTGTTGTTCTGTTGTTGCGGTTGGCTCATCTGCCATGTATTTTTGTGTCATTACAAATTTACTGCCAAGGTTTATGTGAGTGATTAAAGTGGGATGCATTCTATCATTGGCTTTGCCAGAGGAAGCGCACTGTCTTTGGCACTCCCGGGAACATATGTTTGGATATTGGGCTCCCACTTAGGGCTCTAACTGCTCAATAACAGTTTGTGTCAGAGTGCAATGTGGCGACATATGTTTTCCGCATTACTTACAGTTAAGCGGTGAACCTCGTTAAGGGCAATCTGGGATGGACAGACGTATTGAATCACCATGCTGAAACAACTTTGTCTGGTGCCAGCACACACACACACACACAACTGCAGTGCACTGCAAAACTGCACAACAATAGTCTTCCTATTTCATTTAGCATGGTCAACGAAACGGCTACTAGTTTTTTCAGGCGGTGGAAGTTTTTCTTATCATTAGACCCCCGTAAACCTCCACCCCCCCCCCCCCCCCCCCCCACCCCCCCCCCACTCCTCCCCACCACCCTAGCTGGACAGGCCCACTGATTGGCTTTTTATAGGCAATCTGTTGGCCTGATAGGCTCCGCGGGTGACCTGGTGGCAGGGCGGACACAGCGAGCCCGTGATTGGCTGCGCTAGGCCGGGTCTCGGACCAGGAGGCGATGATGGGAGCGGGCCGGCAAGATTGATGGAGGCCAGACAGCGGCCTGGGGAATGGGCTGCACTCCTTTGAAGTCTCGCAGAAGGGAAGTAAATTGATATATCAGTTTAAGCCCTGCACCCTATTAGAGGAGCTCCCCGTCAGGTTAATGTGATAGCCTCCACATTATCCCACTCCACTCCACCCCAACCCCGGCCCGCTGCCCCTCGCTGCCCACCCCTCGGCCCTCCTTCGGGGGGCAAAGGGGGCTGGGGGAGGGGGGTGGGTTGGGGTGGGGTGGTTGGTGATGGGGGTGGTGTGGGCCTAATTCCTGCCTCCTGCTTGCAGCAATCTCATTTGAGTTCTATCATCAGTAATGCTCTTCCCAGTGCGCTGGACCTGATGGGTGTTAAATCACGGAGGCTAGGCTCGCTCAGACCCATCGCTCCCCGTGAGTGATTTAGGGTACCCGGCGCTGTCACGCTAATCGCCTGGGCCAGGAGCACCACATGTCGCCCGCCTGCCTGGGCATCTTTTTGGGCCCCGGAGTGTTTGGACTGCTGCCTTCAGGACTGCTCTCAAGCGTAGTCAATCCAGCCACTGCCCACACTCCAGAAACACACACACAGACTCATTTATACACACAGACTCACTTACACACACACACACACACACACACACACACACACACACACACCAAAGTCCATCCTTATTCCCCTAGCTGGCTGCCATCTTGCCTGTCTCACGTCACCCGTCTGTGGAGCAGGGCCTGCTCATTCTGAGCCTCTGTGGTCAATCTGCCAATCAAGCGGGCCCTGCACGACACACACACACACACACACACACACACACACACACACACACACACACACACACACACACACACAGACGCACACACACGGACACACAGACCCCAGAGGTGAGCCGAGGAGCTCATTCATTTTTAACGACATGCAGAAACACATTTACATTAAAAATGTAGAGTGGTGTCTTCTTAATTCAGACACCCCGTATTTATTATTAAACCTTTGTCTTTGGGGTCAGATCGCGGGGTATCGGGCTGTCCGTCACAATTCCTGCTCACGCCGTCAAAGATGGTGTGGTCTGATTTCTTTCCCTTACGGGTCACAGTGCACTCTGATTCACTTCACAGCCTGATGTCCCAAGGATATTTATCCGCCCGCAAATCAAAAGACGTTAGCCACACGTGCTGCAGGTTCATGGTCTCACCCTGAATGGTCTTTAGTATTTTTTTGTGTTTTAATAGTATTTGGGTTTTAAAATATATGCAATCTTTTTTTCCTCTGGGGTAACTCTTTCATTCACTCTTTGGTCTGACCCCGGTTTTCATTTGTGTTTTGTAACTCTTTGAATCAATTCACTGTGGAGTAGTTTTTTATGCATATGCTTAATACCTGCTTAAATATGTGCAACATGTCCATAACTTGCAATGTTCTTAAACTATTATAGATACAGATGTATTACAGCCACCTGCTCCAAACACACACATAATGGTGACACAATGTAAACAAACAGGTTTGCTTGCCATGCTTTACCTGCTACACACACATACACACAGACCTACACACGCACATGGACACACACACTCACTCACTTACACTTCCACACACACACACACCCACACACACACACACACACACACACATACACACATAGCACCTCACACATAATGTTCCTTATTCGTTTGCCATGGCAAATTGAATATCAAACCCAGCACTACCTGGAGACTGTAGAGAAGTCACAGTGTCTGGTCCATTTTGATAGAACACAGGTCACGCCTCCTGACCCACAGGAGCCTACCTGATTGGCCAACACTGTTTGAGTGGCAGGAGTCATCTGGTTCTCTTTACTAAATTCCCAGTGCAAAAGCAGCGGAGTTGGCTAGTTTTAAGAAGACGCAGGAGTCATTTACAGGGCAAGCCTTTTAAATCAGGGTCAAAATTCTTTTCCTTTTTCTTTTCATTTCGTCTGTCGCCTCATTAGCAGAATCCTTTTGTCTTTCGCTGTTTTCTTTAGCTTTCCTTAGCGTTTGGCCCAAACAACAAAGTCTGAGTTCCATTTAAAGAGCCCGTTGTTTACTGGATTAAACAGCATTAGTTCTGTTATTGTTTTTAGGGCAAACCAGAAATGTCGGCAAAGTAAATTGGGCGAAAATGCATCTCCTCTTAAATTAAAGCCATGAACGTTTTTCATCATGTTAAACAATAAATTTCCTTTGGTTATTGAGTTTGATCATGTGGACCTAATTTCTTTATCCCAGAAAGACTCATTTGAGTGAATGGACATCAGCTGGTATTCAAAAGAAAACTTGAATGTACCAATAAATCCACAAAATAAAAACCATAGACAGAGTGATTTGTTGCTTTCTCTGTCTGTATATTGGTCAGTTGTGAATAACTATGTTTAAACAACACAGACTGACTCACATACACAAACTGATAAACGCACACACACAAGCACACACACGAGCACACATTCTCTTTTTCTCTCTGTCTCTGTCTGTCTCTTTTCTCTCTCTCTCTCTCTCTCTCTCTCTCTCTCTCTCTCTCTCTCTCTCTCTCTCTCTTTGTCACACACCCACAATGCAGACACACAAGTTAACTGAGAAAATTGCATATAACAAGAAATCTGGGAGAAAGAAAAAAAATCAGGCTGATTTTCAATGCTGCATATGCTTTCTGCATATATGTGGGATAAATGCACATAAACAACACAGATATGCAACCCCCCAACCATGCCTAACATTCTTACTGACACACACACACACACACACACACACACACACACACACACACACACAGAGGTTGACCTGGCCCAAGTGCAGTGCGGCTGCTCGGGGGCTGCCTGCATGTGTGTGTGTGTGTGTGTGTGTGTGTGTGTGTGTGTGTGTGTGTGTGTGTGCATGTGTGTGTGTGTGTGTACGGTGGCAGAGCTCTGCTCTGATGGGCTCTCCCCAGTGCTCAGTGGAGCCTTGCGCATATATATCGAATTTTTGAATATCTAAACCATTATTTAGCATCCAAATCAGTTCTGCTTGTCTGACTGATGGACAATTTCAGCGTGACCCTGATCTCTTTGCATGTGACCTATACTGTTCAGATCGCTGCATACTGTTTTGGGGTGCTCACATGACTTTTTTTCCACCATCCCTGCATACTTTGATCCTTTTAACATGCTCTTTGTGTTGGCATTCATAAAATATTAACACGCTAACAATGGCTTTTTTATATGTCCGTGTACAATTATTGGCACGATTCCTGTTCTGTCAAACCCATCTCCGGGCAGCAGTGCGGTTCATTTAGTGGTTAGTTTTCATTTTTCTTGTCAGTTCAGGCTGTTTTTGTCATGAATTAATAAGGCCAAAAAATAAAAAGTAGCGATAATGTGGTTCGATGCTTTCCATGTTTTAGACAGATCATTAATATTTATGCTCACAGTGTTGGTCAGCCTGATTGCATTTCAAAGACATGGAAAATCATAGTAATAATAATAATAATAATAATAATAATAATAATAATAATGTATACAGTATTTGCATGGCAAATAGAGTTCCAGACATCTTCAGCTCTTTATTATATTATTATGGCTGTCTGCCTGTGATTTGCATCAGCTCATTTTATATGAAGGATTTGGAGGACACCTAGGCGTGTGTGTGTGTGTGTGTGTGTGTGTGTGTGTGTGTGTGTATATGCGTGTGTGTGTGATGTGGCTGGGGCGTAAATTCAGATTTCCTCTATGGGGCTCTGAATGAAAATGCAATCACTTTTTTTTTCTTTCCCAGCGTTTAATAAATGTCCTGGAGGTTTATTAATGTGCAAATGGGGGGGGGGGGGGGGGGGGGCAGCTCTCCCTCATGCACAGAGCCCCACTGCTGCTTAAGGGCCAGATTCAGGATTTAAGCTCGTGGCACTCCGCTGGGGGGGCCGCATGAGTATTTAATTCTCAGACAGCGCGAGTCAGACGGAGAGAGAGAGAGAGAGAGAGAGAGAGAGAGAGAGAGAGAGAGAGAGAGAGTGAGGGAGAGAGAAAGAGAGAGACAGAGAGAGTGAGGGATAGAGGAGAGAGATAGGGTAAGAAAGAGGTACAGGGATAGAGGGAGGGAGAGAGAGAGAGAGGGAGAATCTGCTTGCATAAGTGTGTGTGTGTGTGTCTGTATGTGTGTGTGTGTGTGTGTGTGTATGTTCGTCAGTAAGTGAGTATATGTGTGAGTGCGTGTGTGTGTAGGTGTGTGAGCACATGTGTGTGTATGAGAGCGAGGGAGCGAGAGTGAATGTGTGATGGAGTCCATTACCTGCTGCAGTGTGTGCATGTTTACTCATCTGTACCACACTCAAATAAGTTCCTCCAGCTCCCATCACCTGCTCAATGGTGGGGCCCGGCGCCAAGAGAAATTGCCTTTATAGATGGGACACATACAGGAGCTGATAGCACAGGCACATACTGCCACTGCCAGTCTCTCTTTCTCTCTCTCTCTCTCTCTCTCTCTCTCTCCACTCTCCCACAGAATAAGCAAATCTACGGATAAAGAGGCACAGGATCCAACTTAAGTCATATGAATGCAAATAGGATTAGGCATCAGAAGTGGTGGCTAATATACAGTTTACAGTGTGCATATAGCCCAGCTTCGTTCCAGAGTGCCTCTACTCAGATACAGAGTTATTCATCGCACAAATTCCCTGTGGGATTTTGCACTTAAGTTTTGCCTATCTTAAAAGCTCATTGTGGGTAGAGACAGGTGTGAGTAGTTTTTTTTTTCACTTTTTCATTTTTCTTTTTTCCTTTGGACTGTCATGAGTGGAGAAATGATTGGCCTGTTGTAATTCGCATTTGTTTTACCAAACAGGCTAGACCACAGCATAAAGACCCTCTTCTCTCACTGCTTTAGACAGCCCTCTTAAATGTTTCTCAGTTGACTGGTTTAACAAGCGTTTAACCAACTGATCTAAAAAAAAAAAATCATTTGCGCTTCACGCTGAGGCCATTTTCTCTCTATTCACAAAAGTCACCAAACCGTGCTTGTGTTCTGTGTCCATAACCTCTGTCTGACTGTTCATGGCAATAAATATCCGTCTGACGTTTGAAAGTAGCTTTTCTTGTCGGAGCGAGAAAGTAACAAGGCGGGGGCTGTGTTTCATATACTAGGCCTCATTAGTGGCCTATTTGGATGCCTCTCTCTCTCTCTTTCTCTCTCTCTCTCTCTCTCTCTCTCTCTCTCTCTCTCTCTCACTCTGTGACCTAGCGAAGGGGGCTCCACTCTGGCCATGTCCGTCAGGCTGTGGGGGACGAGGGCACGGCCTGCTCTGCTCTGCTCTGGTCTATCTCTTTTTGCGCAGATGAAGAGAAGGGGCCCCCAGAGCGGGGCCATAAATTTGGGCTCCCCTTCGTTAAGAGTCGCGGGTCGGCTCTCGCCATAACTCATCTCGATCCGCAGCGGTCTTTAGTTGCCTTTCAGAGGTCATAAAGCACCCTGTCGTTCAAAAGTGAAGAGAGAGACAGAGAGGGAGTGAGAGAGAGAGAGAGAGAGGGGGAAAGAGAGAGAGACAGAGTAAGAGAGAGAGAAAGAGAGAAATTGGAACGTCCATGGCAGCAGCAGGAAGAGGTCAGGTGCCAGTGTCCTGGCTGATATACGGAGGCTGGACGTGCTCCTCTGACACTGCACTAACTAGACTGCTTTACAAGGCCTCTCGTTTTACTCCCCCGCTCCTCCGCCGTTCTTTCACTCGGTGTCGGCGAGCAGTTCATCACACCTGCCGGGCCTTTATGGTACATGGCAGCACACTCTGCTCCTGGAGCTTTTATTTTGGGAGATGGGGACCGACACGTCCATGAATAAAAGAATTGCTCTCTCTCTAGCTCACACTTACAGATGGCTAAATCAGTGAATGTGAGTTGGGGAATGATAAGCTAGGTAGTAGTGAATTTAAATTGTGGCGAATAGCCTACATTTGCTGTTGTGCATAAGGTTAGAATGGGAGAAATGTATTGTGTATGTGTGTGTGTGTGTTTTTGAAAGATGTTTGTTTAAATACAGAGGTGGGTGATCTGGCTCCAGAGAGTAAGAAATGGCCATACCACAAAAATTCTAATCAGCTCAACTCAGCCAAGTAGATTTGCTAATTAGTGAAATGACTTGTTAGGTGCATAGGTAGCAGTGCTAATAGCACAATCTGATTTCACCAAGTAATTATTATTCGACAACCATGTTGTCTGCCCAGGGCCAACATTACAATACTAGCCAATCGGTGACCGTGATGTCATTCACTGTGTGCTGTGAACCTGACCTGTATGTCAACACTTCAATTCAAAGCTATCTTACATCAGCTTTTAGTATCAAAATGTCTTTTGTTTGGCAGTTTTCATCTGGGTTTTTAAAAAATCAGATGAGAAATAAACACTTTACTGATTTTTAAATCACTGTAACTATTTATAGTGTCTTGTGTAATTGATGTGCTGTCTGACAACTGTCTACTAGCTTAGCATAGAGACTACAGTTGAAGTAATGTTACCCACTTTAGCAACTGCTAGCAGAACTAAAAAAGCCTTTTAAATTAAACCACCGTTGGTGACCAAGCTTTAATATTATGAATGTGCTTTAATATTATGAATGTTTAAATGTAGCTCTACCACAACTCGGATGAAATTGTCAGCACAGAGAACCATAAGCTGAGCCTATTAGCTTAGTTTAGACTATGGAGGCTAACATTAGCAGTAACAACAACATTTCCTACTTCAGTGGCTGCCAGAACAACTAAAGCTCTTTAAATTAAACAGATGTTGGTGGCCAAGCTTTATTGTCATGAATGCTTAAATGTACCAGCATTGCGATAACACTAAACTGGTGTGCAGGACAGGCGCACGGTGAATGACATCATGATCACTAATTGGCTAGTTGTAATGTTGGTCCTGGACAGACAACTTGCGTGTCTATCCTGGAATAATAATTAGCCTACTTGGTGAAATCAGATTGTGCAGAAGGCACACGGTGCACACATGGCAGGACTTGCTCTATTAAGCCAGGGTTTCCAAACTCCTTTTTAATACAAAAGAACACATATGACAGCACTGTTATCTATGCTGATATTTTCATGCAGTAGGTCAGTAACAAAGTGTTAGGCTCGCCTTGGCCAGCAAAATAGGTGAGTACATAAAGTGAATTGAAGAAAATATTTTGTGTAAGTGTAAGGGGAAAAAACATGTAAGGGTGGTGTGAGTAACAAGTTAGTCATGATAAAACCCAAACCATTGTCAGGTCTGCCAGGTAGACTCTTTTAAAGCGACACTAAGTAGTCTTTGTCTTCGGTCGTCCCTAAAGGTTGGAAGCAGAATTGTCTCTCATAGAGAACTACAGAGAGACTGTCCACTCCTCCAAACTTACTTAGTGTGGTTATAGCCCATGGAGGGTGGCAAAGCGAATTCAAGCAAAAAGTGCCTTTCACTCTGTTACAAGTTGATGAACCACTGCAGCGATTTTGAAAACTTTAAGGTTGAAAAAAAACTACATAGTGTTGCTTCAAAGCACAGGTAGGCTAACAGGTGGTTAGCCCCACCTGTGCCACAGTTCCACCCCTGAAACACACACAAAAAAACACACACACGCAGCAGGCCTGTAACAAGAGTCTATCCTTGCGTATCTATGTGATATGGAGAACAATATTTGAATGTGCAGAAATATATACTTCTTCTCTGTAGGGCAAACACAGGAGGCCAACTGTCATCAAAATGATTCCATCTGTCAAACTAAGCACAATTCAAATGTATTGGAGATGGTCATTACAACATTGATATGGTTCTTATAGTCAAAAAATATGACCCAGCACTTTTGCGAGTTCTGTTTGCCAGGGGCTGTTCACAGTTAGCCATGCTAAGTTATATCTCACCCCATAAGAAACCTGCTTACTCCTCTTAAATTCCACTTACAGTGGGTCATCAAGAGGATAGTGCAGTTCCCAATAGTGGGTTAGTTGTGCACAGTGCATAGGAATGCAAAGTGTAAGTATAGGAGTATATTTGTATCTGTATGTGTATTTTGGTGTATACCTTGGGTATGTGTGTGTGTATGTTTCTGTGTGTGTGTGTGTGTGTGTGTGTGTGTGTGTATTTGTGTGTATAATGTTGTGTGCGACTGAATGATGTATATATGGTGTGTGTGTGTGTGTCTTTGTGTAATGATGATGTTCAGGCTGGGGGATGAAAATACCACATGGTGCTGATCTTCCTCCATCCTCCTCCTCCTCCTCCTGCCTATGCCCGCCTGTGCTCCCCACCACCCCCCCCACCTCAGATCTGATTGCAAGGCAAACATGGCATCTCGCTCCGGTCTCCCCTTTGTAAACGTTTTCTCGAGCCTGCAAACAAAGAGCTCCTGAAAGTATAATGAGTTAATTATCACAGCGCGCAGGACAATCAAAGCAGAAACCTCAATGAAGTTTGTAACACTTTACATTCTAGGTAGGTGAGATCCGCGCCTCTCATGAATATACAAGCCCCCCTATCAATTAGTGTTGAATAATACATGTGCTTCGTTTGAGAGATAATAAAGGAGCATAACTCACAGGTCAACATCTAGCAACAGAGAACAATGCACAGAGAAGAAAAGGGAGAAGGAGAGAGAAAAAGAGAGAGAGAGAGGGAGAGAGAGAGAGAGAGAGAGAGAAAGAGAGAGAGAAAGCAAGGGATGGGGCTCAGATGGTGTGTTCAATCACTTGCAGGTGAGAAGATGAGTGGATAGAGGGAGAACAGCGGCAGGACACAATGTCCTCTGAGTGGATTTTTTTTTTTCAAAGGGCCGGTTTGAGGGAGAATGTTAATTGCACTCGCTGTCCGGTGTTTTGTTTACCATGTTCGACAGGCTCATTAAGAGAGAACTGGGTTACATGTTGTCTTTTAATCATCTTTGGACAGGTGCTAGTTAGTTAGCCAGAGCAAGAAAGACAACAGAGAGAGTATGAGGTAAACTAATAAGGAAGCACTGAATATTTAGGTTGGACATAATATGAAATCAAAAATAGCCTTTTTTTCAGGCCAAATCACTTTCTGAGAAAACAACATGTAGTAAGGTCAGTAACTTTTAAAAACACAGGCTTTGTCATGAGATGAAACGAGTCCATTAGAGAATTTGGGGCACAAATGAATTCATGTATCAAGCTGACAAATATCTGTTGTCAGTGTAAAACAGATATCAAGATACTGTAGGCTATTCACAGACTGAATCTCTTAGACTGCGGCACTTGGCACATGTTTTAAAAAAGAAAAACCCTTATGTCTCCCAATGGTCAGCTGGTGTTAACATGCCCCCCCCTCCCCTCTGTGTAAAGCCTGCTGATGACGTCACCCGGGGAGGAAAAGCCCCCAGAATCCTGGGTCGGTCAGATGTTTTATTGTCACAACGACATCTGGGCTCACAATGGCGTGGTGGTTTCAGGCGGAGGCCGCTGCTTTAGGTTAGAGCCTAAAAATAAGGATTGTCTTCAGAAGGCTCTGCCACAGGCAGACAGGAAATGCTTTGATTCACCCACCCCCATCCTCATCCCCATCTCCACTCGCCCCCTTCCCCTTTCCCCCTTTTTGATTTTTATTAGAATATTCAATAAAGCCATGTATCTGGTGAACAGGTGGCGGGGTCTCTATTCCCCCTATAGCAATGAAACTCCCTGCTTAAAACATCACGCACACACACTGACACGCACGCACACACACACACACGCACACACACAGATGCACGCACACACACATGGACACACACAGATGCATGTACACACATACATGCACACATACGAAAATGTGCGTGCACGCACACACACACACACACACACACACACACACACACACACACACACACACACAATCTTCATCAAGGCCAAGACGTGCCCATCACTTTATTTTTAGCCCCCAAAGGGATGCTTGTTTTTCCATCAAGTGACATGACAGCTCTTTGTGATCCCGATGGTAGTGTGGCTGGGAAGATGAAGTGATCGGGATGAAGAGGCGGAAGACAAGGATGATGATGATGGTGATGATGGTGATGAAGGTGATGACAAGGGGTGGTTTGACAGTGATTGAAATGATCATAAGAAAAGGGGATACATAGTCCTACTGATAAACAACAGTGTTCTACCCATGTATCTCTCAGATCCTTTCTCTTTGTCTATGGGACTTCTTGTACACACACATTCCACATTCCCGAGATTCCTCTTACTCGCAGTCACAGACCTTTGTTCAGTATCACTTCGGTTCTGCATTCATAGATACCATATGTTTTGCATTCACGACAAGCCAATGGTAAAAAATGTGGAAATATTTATGTTGACATTTTACAGTAGACCTCAGTGCTGTTTTTTTACCCTCCAGAGATGGCTTTTCCAACACTGGAACCACACACTAGTTAATGTAAATTATTCCAGTTATTTTGTAATTGTAACTTTAACATTCTCTCTCTCTCTGTCTCTCTCTTCTCTCTCTCTCTCTCCTGTCTCTCTCTCTCTCTCTCTCATTTGTAAGAGTGCATTTTCCTTTGCAAAACATTTTCTGCGAATTAGTCAATGAATGTTTTGACCTTCATGGATATCGGCAGTAATTTTTGCCGGTGCGCTGTGTTAGAGGCGTGGGTGCTAATGACCTTTAGCTGGCCTGGCAGGCTTTAAGTGTGATCAGTGGGTGTATGTTTAATATGTTTAAGCATGTTGTCCTCCTCCCCTCGAGATTACAGTAACCATACCAATTAACCCAGCCTCATTAGTGGGGAAGAGTGGAGTGCAGCCCCCCCCCCCCCACCACCACCTACCACCACCTCCCACCCCAACCCACCCCCCTCCTGTCACAATCTGTCATTTTGTAAAAGCAGTGTGTGTGTGTGTGTGCAGGCGTGACGAGGGCATGTGTAAACTGCATTTGTTGTGTCTGCATTTGTGTGTATGTGTACATGTGTTCTTACAGTGTGTGCTCTTCCTCACTCTTTTCTTTTTTTCCCTCTCTCCCTTCCTCCTCCCTCCCTCATCTCTCGTTCCCTGCCTCAACTATTGAGGGTAGGTCCACAACTGTGTCTGTGTATGCGTGTATGTGTGTGTGTGTGTGGAGAGGGAGGGGTGGTTGTGTGCTGCTGTGTGTATTTACTGTATGTGTTTGCCACAGAGTGTGTACAGTGTCTGAGTGTATAAGCCTAATTACTAGTCAGAGATCAAGCCCACAGAGAGGCTATGTAATCCAGTTCTGTGCCTTCCTTCAGGAGGACTTGCTGCTAACAACAACAACACACACACATACACACACACATGCACACACACACATGCACACGCACACGCACACACATACACACAAACATGCTTATACACTGTCATTAACACAGAAACACACATATACATTCACACACACATACACTCACACATGGAAGATCGTGCGCACACAAACACACACACATGCCCAAACACAAACATACACATACACTCACACATGAAGATCACATACACACATAGATACATACACACACACACAAAACACACACACACACACCCTAACATATGCACACGCTACCCCTGTCTTTTCCTCGGCCCTCTCTTCCTCTCCATATAGCTTTCATGTGTATTTGGACTGCTTTCCCCCCTGTTGGGTAATTTATGAATGCCTAAGGAGCCACTCATGATATCGGAGGTAGGTGTACGTGTGTGTGTGTGTGTGTGTGTGTCAGTGAGCAGATGTGCCTCTGCCTATGTGTGTGTGTGTGTGTATGTATGTGTACATACAAATGTCTCTGCTGTGACATACTTAAAATCTACATCTAAGTTTTGTTTGTGTCCTTGTATGTGTTGGTGTGCATGTGTGTATATGTATATATGTATGTAGGTCTTGTGTATGCGTGTATGTGTATGGTCTTACATGTGCAGGTGTGTGTGTTTCTCAGCTTTAAAAAGTGCACGTGTGTGTGTGTGGGTGTACGTGTATTACTGAATGCATATTTTCCAGACCCAGACTGAGATTAATACGTGTATGTGTGTGTGAGAGAGAGAGTGTATGTATGTGTGTGTGTGTGTGTGTGTGTGTGTGTGTGTGTGTGTGTGTGTGCGCGGCTGCACATCAGAGAGGCAAAGAGGGAAGTGCCCTGCTGTTGCGGGCTGCTGCTGGCTGTTATCTTTGGACGCGGGGGCCGCACCATCCCCTGGCCACACCACGCTACACCAACACACTCTTATGTCACCGGCTTCATTAGTAGGCCTCTGGGACCCACCGCTCTGCCGCAGCAACACAAGCCCACATCAGGCCCACGTCAGGCCCACGTCCAGCCATAAATCACTTCCTGATCCCCATCTCACTGAGGTTTGGGGCCTGATAGGGCCGCCCTGTGCGTACTTACCTCCTTTTTTTAACCACTACCTCCTCCACCCCCCTCGACGAAACAGGATTCGGCCTGTTTCCGATGGTCCAGGTCATGGTGCGGCCTTAATATAGCTATTCTTCCGATATTAAAACACTGGCAGAACAAAGAGAATGAGGGGTGTTGGCGCTTTTGCTGGTGACGTTTGTAAGCACGCCAATGACCTGTGGTGACATGATGGACTGTCTGTCACCCCTCCATCTTTCCGAAATAGATCTGTGTATTATGTGGAGATGGGTCCGGCTTCGTTGGAAACACGTGTTGTTATCTCTGTTTTTTAAAGACATGTTAGCCCAAAGTGGAAGAGCTGCAGCTGCCAGATTTTTTTTAAAGGCAACAGCTTGAGTGGCTAAAAAAATCTGTCCTTTGAAAAAGAGATGAAAAAATAAAACTGATGAAAAAAAATGCAACCATATGCCACAGTAAAATGCTGTTTCATCGTATGGACATTTGATCTTATCTGATGAGACAATTATATTAACATTTTTAATATGTTTCAGTACTGAGTCGGCCTTGCTTATGATTATACTCATTTTTAGCAGTCAGATGTCTGTTCGTTTAAAATCATTTCTTGTAGTCTCATGTTAAACAGCTTTCATCTTCTGATTGCCTAGGGTTTGATTAACAAAAGGGACATTATCGGACGTGCGAGCTGCATATCTTTTCTAGCGGCAGAAGGCCTTCAGAATTTTCTTTTTTTCCTTTTTTGGAGGGATGGCAGTGGTGGTGGTGGTGGGGAGGGGGGGGTGAGTATGAGCACTACCGCTCTACATTTGAGTTTACATTGGAGACTTGAAATGGTTTTAAACAGTTCAGGGTGTCTGGGCCCTGGCACCTAATCAAAGAAAATAACCAGAGGATGCCTTTGATAGCCAGCTCCCAGCTCCCAGCTCCCCGCTCCCCGCTCACATACTCTGGCTATTACTGCTGTTTATTTATCACCCTCTCCTTCAGGAAATTAAAGCTGTCATCTACACTGTGTTTAGTGTAATTGGTCATTTTGCCTGATTCACGTATAGTCGAGCTTCTGCAGTTTCGGTTTACCTGTTACTGTAGAAAATAATTATGGGGGTCTTTTGAAGGGGCGGGTGCTCAGAAAAGTAGTTCAAACTCTCTTTCTCTTTCATGTGTTCCATCTCTCCCTCTGTCTTCCTTTCCCCCTCTCTCTCTCAAACTCTCTCTTCTCCTGCCTTTTTCTTTCTTTCCCTCCTACTCCCCTTCTCTCTTGCTGTCTCTCTGGTGAGTTTTTTTCCCCTCTTCCTGTGAACCACATCCAGACAGTGAACAAGCTGGCATCAAGGTGCAGAGCAGGACATGTGGCTCACTGCCACACAAGGCATCAAACAGAATGGAGGAGGAGTTACTTAACATCAGGGCCACTCACCGGAAGCTACTGCGACAATGCCGCATTAATTCATCGCCTGTACCGCACTCACACACACACACACACACACACACACACATTCGCACACCTGCTTACATACACAAGTATTTACACAGGCCTGAGATATGAATAAATACTCACACACATACACACACACACACACACACACAAACACGCACACACACACATGCAGGAGTACATAAATGTGAACATGTACACACATGCTAGAAAATCTGGCTCACAACATCAGTCTAAATATTTTCTGGAGAGGAAACCTGTTTTTTTTGCAGATGTGTAATCGGGAATAAAAAAACGTTACAGCTCCTCTGTTGACTGATTGATACATAGCTGTTCCGTCACCACATTTTCCCATGCCGAATCAAAACATTTCATTTTTTTCAAAAATTCAGGAACACAGTGGAGAAATAAATTGGCGTCATTTGGATTGTTTGCCTGCCTTGTAACTACAGCTAACAGCCACCAGGCTCAGAGACAAAAGAATACTGATTTCAGTTACACATCAGAAGTCAAGCAGCGATGTAACTCTGTCTGCCAAAATGACACTCAAATAAGCTGTAATGACTGCCTCCTCTTTCCCTTCTTTCTTTTCTGCTCTTGCTGTCTCTCTCTCTCTCTCTATCTTTCTACGCCTGTCTCTCTGTCGTTTTCAAACTCCACCCAGTATGCGGCACACGTAAAAAAAAAAACTAGCACCGTGCACTCAGAACTTAAGGAGTTTTGAAAGTTGAAAGAGCCCCCTTTTCTTCAGAAACCAGTTGTGATGTTTCCCCACCTGCCTTTTGTGTCGAGCCTGGTAGACGACGCCATTATGTTGGTGGTAGCTGGGGGTGCAGAGCGGGTTGGGTGGGGTGGGGGTGCGGGCGGTGTTTGGTGGAGGTGTGTGTGTGTGTGTGTGTGTGAGGGGGGAGGCAAGCATGGCTGGGTGGTGGGTGCAGTTGTGACAGCCTTCAGCACTCATTTGAAAAGCAGATTCGGCAGCTTGTGAGTGTGATGCCTCTCTCTTTAGAAATGCACTTTTCTTTGCATGCTCTTTCAAGAATCTTGTTAAACACAAAAGGAGCAGCGGCTCCCGTGGATGGGGGAAAAGGAGAGGAGCGGAGTAAAAAAAAAAAAAAAACACACACACACACTTTCAAAAAAATTAGTATAAACGTGCATGCCAGGTACAAGAATGTCTGCTCGAATTTTCTGTGCTGCTTGAAACAGTGCAGTTTAAGGGCTTAAAGGCTGACCTTGGATCGTCTCCTGTCAGAAACGTGTTAGTAGTCCTGCCTCCTGCCTGTCTAGGTATGCCAGAATCATGACATTGTTTATTCACTTTGATTTGTCAAGGATGCATGCAAGACTATTGACAAAAGATCTTCTCCTCTCTCTCTCTCTCTCTCTCTCTCTCTCTACCTGTCTGCCTCGCTCCTTGTTTTTTCCTTATTCTCTCTTTCTCTATCTCAGTTCATATCTATCCTACTCTGTCTCTGGCTCTATCCCTCCTTCCGCCTTTCCTCTCTCTATCTGTCTCTCTCTCTTTCTCGCTCTCTCCCTACGTCTCTTTCTCTCTCTCTCTCTCTCTCTCTCTCTCTCTCTGCAAGTGCCACTTAAGCGGTGCATATATTTTATATGCAGGGGCCCTCATGGAGGTGCCAGTCTAATGATGTACCTCTGCTAGTGGTACTTAGGGAAACACGGATGAAATGTGTTTTTAAGGGTCAGCAGCGCCCATTAGAATTACAGCAGGCGTGAACCGCTTGTCATGCATGTCACACACCTCTCTCCCCCACTCCTCTCTCTGTCTCTCTCTCTCTGTTTTCTCTCTTTTTCTATCGCTCTCGCTTTCTCTCTCTCTCTCTTTCTCTGTCTCTCGCTCTCTCTCTGTCACCCCACCTCCCCAATCACCCCCCCCCCCCTACACACACACACACACACACACAGCTCACACACCTCCCTTCTCCATACGGGGAAAAAGGTTGTCCATATGTGGCACTGGGCCCTCTCTGTGTGCCACATCAAACCCTATAAAGGGAATCATTTATGTGCCACTCCCCATTATTGAACAGCATGGAGACAGCTAATGAGGGCCAAGGCAAAAGGAATATTTCCACCACTTTGCTTCTAGACACTGGCACTGAAAGAAACCCACAAAGTCTTCAGGGAATTATTGTTTTTTGGGGTGGAGGAAAGGGGGGGAGAGGGGGGGGGGCTGTGCGGGGGAGAAAAAAAAAAGAACAAAAGAAGTGAGTGATTTTTTTTCTCTCCTCCTCTTCCTTTTTAGTCGTCAGTGCTCGACTTCAGTTACGGCAACAGCTTGGTGAAATATTCACAAAACACACACACACACACGTACACACACACACACACACACACACACACACACACACACACACACACACGCAGTGTTGTATGTTTGTGGGGGAACTGTGTAGGTACACAATGTGTCGAGGACAACTAAGGGGTTTTGTCAGCGGCCCTAACATAAACAGCTCGTGGGGTGTATATGCTTCCGCACGCTGGCTGTAAATGTCCACACTCGTCTGGAGAGTGTTGTGCTGGCAATGCGCGGGTCTGTGGATATATGTGTGGTGTGTGTGTGTGTGGGTGGATGGCTGAGAGCATATGATTGGGAGTCTGTGTTTGTGTATATGTTTGTGCTTGTGTGGTGAGCATGCACATGGTGTGTGTGTGTGTGTGTGTGTGTGTGTGTGTGTGTGTGTGTGTGTGTGTGTGTGTGCATGTGTGTGTGTGTGTGTGTGTGTAGGGGTCTAGTGGTGCTGATAAAAAGGTAGCTGTGACATTTCCAATTTTCCATGCACCAGCCCACTCCATTTTCTTCCCTACTGCCTCTTACATGCTAGAGTAAGCCTCTAGGATTGACAATAATTACAGCCTGCATAAAATGAAGAGGGTAATATGAACACAGCTTTGCCATAATTGCCTTTTCATTATTTGCTAACAGTGAGCTATTCAGTCATAAGAAAGAGATTGCATAGTAATTGGCTGACAATAGGATGCTGAAGCTGTGTTCAGTCGCTGTGGTAATTTTTGTGTTGCTGTGAAGGTTTTTTGGGGGTCTTTTTTATTAAAAATCTGAAGCATTAAACTGTAATTTAAAACTACAATTTCCAGCATGAATGAGAATCGCGGTATTAACACGAGCTCCTATTTAGAGTGGAACATCCTATTAGCCGTATTAGCGGTAGTTGGTAAGTTTCCATATGGGCTGCCTCGAACCCAAATGGGATTTAGACAGCTTTGTTTCTCGCGCGCTCATTCAGCCTCGTGAAACCCCCGCATCACAACATCCGCATCCGTATCCGCCACCGCATGCGTGTGTGTGTGTACTGTACACAGCGCTGTACGCAACGCTGCATGCCAACGCTAGGGCTAAACTGTAGCATGCACCCACCCACCACACACCCCTGCTCTCCTGGGTGGAGTGTGTTGCGCTGTTTGTTGTTGGTCTCTACAGTAGCTGTGTTAGCAGGGATATTTTGTCTGTGTGTATGTGAGAGAGAAAAAGAGAGAGAGTGCGGGAGGGAGGGGACTGAATGTGTGTGTATGTGTTTCCATGCACATGGGCATGGACATGGGTGTGTGTGTGTGTGTGTGTGTCTCTGTGTGTGTGTTTTCTTATGTGAGAGAGCAAGTGAGTGTTGGCTGGAGGCAATGAGATGATTAGGGATAAATAAGCTTGCGGATGATCCATAGCTGAAGCAGCGGGTCTGAGCCCTTAATGCCCATCTCAATGCGATGAGATGGCATTAGGGGCCAATAACGCTCGCTTACATGCCCAAACCGTCACTACTAACCAACACTCGTGCTGTAATTAGTAGCATTTCACCACTCACAACTCAAAGGTCCAGAGGGACTTGTTCTTTAGTGTTTGACAAGCAAGCCGTGTTATTTTGTGTTTGCCATTGCTATGTGATGGTTCCTGAAACAGGCTTGTGAATGTACACTCCACATCATACATTACATATCCCATAACATTTTCCCACCCAGTCCATCTGGACTTGTATTTCAAAAAGAGGCTGTTGTGCTGTGGTGGCAGAGTAATGTTAGTTTGTGTCATAGGGATTTTGAGGTTATGGCTTACTTGACTTGTTGAAATCTCAAGGACAATGGAGTGAGGCGGGAAAGTTGGGGCCTTTATGCCCTGCTGTGAATGAGATGATGACAATGACAACAACAACGGAAGCGGTCTTCAACTTCTGAAAACATCCTTAGCAGATAGCACTCTGAGCTTGGGGCGAAACGAGTCATGTCTTTTTAAAAAAATAATTAAAAAAAAAAACAATACAAAACACTGGCTTGTGTGATTGGTTCATCCAAGGCCAAGGCGGCCAGGATATACCCATGTAAGGTGATTACGGTGTCTTGGGCCGACACTGAGGCAATTGTGGAGGAATGCGATGCGATGGTCTCACAGCAGCGTCAGGCCTCTCACCATTGGCCAGTGTGGCTGGAGCCGCTGGTTACTCATGGGAGAGACAGCGCACTAGAAATTCCTGCAAAATGATTGTTTTCGAATGTTTGATTATTTATGCTGACAGACCAGGGAGGAAGGGTGTTTATTTTGAATGGGGTGGCTCCCTGACTTTTTCTTTTGTGAGTTTTTTACTTTTACACCACTCCCTCCCCCCCCCCCTCTCTTTATCCCCACACTTACCCCCATGCTTCCCACCACCATCCCCAAGGCTCCTTAAATCAGACCATCTTCTTAACCGAGCTGCGGATCAATATTTATTTTCTCTAGCTCGTGGCTCCTGTGCTCCCTGGTAGTCTTTCAACAGTTCAGCGGAGGGTGTTTGCACAAAATAAAAAAGTAAATCACATTCACAATGATAACAATGGACTAGGCCAACTACTGATATGTACGTCTGGCGCTAACGCTAAGTATCTGTCGGCAGCAGTGATGATTAAGAAAGGGGGAGGGGGAGAGTTGGATGTGGGGGATAAAAAAAATAAATAAAGGAGATCGATTAGGCGAAACAAACTGTCCTGCATAGCAGAGGCCCCAGCTATTATAGCTGTGACTGACTCGAGAGCACACGGGCGCCATCGATAAGCCTCTCGTGTAGCGCTGTCAGCTCTCTGGCAGCCCTGCGCTAGCCGCGTGTTAGCGCTTGATTACTTCTCTCCCTGATCATCAGCTCCACATTACAGCCAGCCAGAGGCCCCGTCTCTTTGAGGTGCGCAAGCCGGTGTCATAATTATCTAACACAACAGGCCTGCCGCTCTTATTGGTAATTAGCTCTGCCCAAAAAACTGATTGCTACGGCTTCCTGTTCTCACCCCCTTTTAATGTTTAAACATTTACTTTGTGCTTGAAGGATTTGTTTGTATATATCTCATGTGTGATGAGCGCTTTTCAAGTAATTGGCTCCTAGGGGACAGTACTTTCTAACAGTTAAAGAATAATTACAGCCCTCTGAAACGTTAAACTGCCCTGGCTGTCTTTCGCAAGGGCTTAATTGCATGCAACAAGTGAGGCAGGCTTTTTATTTTGTTCCATCACAGGCACGGACTGAACTTTCATGGAAACACACAGAAATTTTGTAGAGCAATAGATACCCTCTCATATGGTAATTTTGTAGGACACCAAAGCAGCATTGAAGGGCAGGTCTTTTATTAGAACTGATGCCGGCAGCTTTTTTCTTCTTCTTCGTCGTCTTTTTTTAATGTTATGGAATGAGCGTCAGTGGTTGTTTTTTTTCTCTCTTCTCGTTGATGCCTTCTTCTCGATAATAGATATTTGCATGCATTCATTATATTAAAAATAATGCTTCATGGGAAGTATGTATGGTAAAGTGAAGCAGTAATTTCAGAGGCAATGGGCACTGTCTTCATTTTACTGTTCACTATTCTATTTGCCTTTTTGTCCTTTGCCTTGATGTTGTGGAGAGCCCTTTGTCTAATTTCTTCATTTTTGTTGTTGTTTATTTCATGATGCAAGCTATAAGCTGGCCTTCTGGAGCTCAAAGCCCTTCATAGCAAACGCTTGCCTCTTTGAACTGTGAGCTCTTTGTTGTTCTCTCTACAGTGTTTGATTAGATATTTTAATATTGAATTTAAGAACAATTGAGAAATATAATGAAATCCTTTAAAAAAGATGTGTTGAATTAATAGGCCAAATTACAATTCTCTCAGCTATTCCGTAAGTCATCCATTATTCAATGAAATGGTAACAAATAAAAATGAATTTCACAGAGAAATAGCATTTTTGGCCTTATTTATTTAGTGTGTGTGTGTGTGCATGTGTGTGTGTGTGCATCGACCTCCTTGCCCATAGTCAATATACTTGCCTTTTGGATGAGAGTATTTTCCTGCTTGTTGACGTCTTTCCTGCAGGGCTGCCGGTGCTCAGCGGTGGAGCCGGCCCCCCCACGCTGGTCGACGATGCCCACTGAGGAGGTGCTGTCTGTGGACACACGTGGCTGCTCACCCTGCTACACTACCGGGTCCTCCTCCAGGCCCCGTCGCACCCTGCCTCGCCATCACAGCGTGTCGCATTGGTATTTCAAAAATAAGGGCCGTAATTTGAACAAGCTAGACTAGCACCACTTAGCCTGCTTAGAGTCTCTAATTGGGTTATTTATCCTTACATTCATCTATGAAAACTGAAATATTTAAAAGGTGTGTGTGTATGTGCATGTGTGTGTGTGTGTGTTTATCTCTCACTGTCTCACTGTCTGTGTGTGTGTGTGTGTGTGTGTGTGTAGATACTGGAGCCATGATCAAAAAAAGAGGCCTGGCTTGAGGCTAAGGTGCTTGTACAGCACGTCTCTTAATTAAGAGGAGAAGACAGCTTTTGGATGCATGCTGTTCAGAAGGTCAGCAGACCTTGAAAGGTCATCCATCCCCGAGGTCGCGCCTTCATACCCGCTCTAACTTGTACTTACTCTCTCCACCTGTCAGCCTATAGACATGAAGAAATATGGGCAGAGATATGCGCAGCCTATTTGCATACATGTACATAGCGTCTGAGGACTGTGTATACATTATCATTATGCAACAGATAAGCCCTGAGTTTAGTGTATATTTTTACCTTCCTTACCGTCTGTGTCGACATGTGATGTCTGGCAGTACGTCCCGCAAGTCTGCTCCTCAAGTAATTCAACCTCTATCACACGCATGCAACATGCTTACATTACACCCCCACACACAGCCTCATGTGAAGGATGTGTGTTTTTTTCTCTCTCTGCTGACACTCCACATGCAAATGATTTAATGTTTGGAATGCATCTCTCATTTGGTATGCTCTTGCGCTCTCTGTCTCTCTGTCTCTCTCTCTCTCTCTCTCTGTGTCTGTTGCTCTTTCTCTCTCTATCTCATGCTTAACTACTGCATGCTATTGATTTCCATCCAGCAGGCCTTTGGTAAATGCACCATTGATTTAGGAGGAGTGGACGAGAGTGTTGCGGTCTGCATGCCTGGCATTCTTCCACTGGAGCGCAGGCTTGTGCTGGGGTGCAGACGCAGGCAGAGGGCCTGTGGGTGTGGGAGCTGGTCTGAGGAGAAGAAGGCGAGAAGGAGGAGGAGGAGGTTGGTGTGTGTGTGTGTGTGTGTGTGTGTGTGTGTGTGTGTGTGTGTGTGTGTGCGTGTGTGTGTGTGTGTGCAGTGGCCTGGGGTTTTGGGTTAGCCGGTGCTTTGACTATACCGGGAGGTAAGGGATCCACAGGCACAGAATTGACCTCCCCGTGTTCCCCATCCTGCCAGGCACCGGAGTCTCCCCGGTGATGCAGTGGCCTTCTCCCCTAACATCCCACCACCCCCTTGGCCTTTCCACCCCATACATCATGCAAGAGGACTGACTCCATCTCCAGAGCTGCACCGCCTATCCTGCAAGGAGCGATATTGCTAAGGTTAGCATACCTTTGGCCCCCGCTGTCAAGACTCTCTGACATTCAACGTGACTTGCGTATTCCTAAGCGGAGCCCCCAACCCGCACTTTTTAAGTAAGTAAACTGTGAGCCGGAGGGGCGAATTAGAGGAAGGGGCCAGATTGGCACTGCATCCTCATGAGTTGTGCGCAGTGGGCCCTTTTTGTAAATGAGATGTCATTACACGCAGCAGCCTCACGCGTCGAGCGCTTAGTGCAGGTTCAGTGGTGCCACGCACTCCTGCAGATGTTCGCCTCAGATAGAGATTTGTGGAGTTTTTTTTTTTTTCCTTTTTCCTTCCACTTGGACTAAATCATCTTAGTCATCCCCTGTTTACATGGAGTATGTGCTTTAGACATGCAGACGTAGACTACTGAAGCATGCCTTCAAATTACAGCTTTGCACCACAGATGCATACTCACTCAAACATAGCTATAATCACACTTAAAATGAATCTGTCTTAAAGTCTGGAAGATAAAGACACAAAACATAAATAAATATGCATGTATATATAACCACTTATATATATATATATATATAAATAATATATATACACATAAGTGGTTAGGTAGGTGTTGGTATGTATCATAATGAATGTAAATTGTAACAATCCTACTAACCTTCCTGTTTTTCTACTCTTTAGACGGTAGCTTTAGATTGGTAGCTTTACCAATATTTATGTAGCGTGCATGTGTGGACGTTTCATTTACCATTAATATATAGGGTGCTTTGTTTTATACTGCATTCATATACATGAGGGTGGGAGCAGAACATTTACTTAAAGTAAAAATGCAGCTTTACATCAAGTCTGAGGTGTTTGTCTGAATTGTTCGTTTCTCCTTACTGACCACTTGTGTTTCCTCTGGGGGACTACACAAGGTGGAAATGGGGTGCTGAAGGCCTGTGTGTGTGTGTGTGTGTGTGTGTGTGTGTGTGTGTGTGTGTGTGTGTGTGTGTGTTAAAATGTGTGTTAAAGTGTGTGTTAAAGTGTGTGTTTGTGTGTGCATGTGTGTGTGATTCTGTGTGTGTATGTACGCGCATGCGTGTGTGATCCTGGGTGTGTGTGTGTTTGTGATCTTGTGTGTGTTTGTGAGAAGCACTCCTCTCCCCAAGGGCCTGTCAGCATGAGGAGTTATGTGGCCGTGCGAGGGTGATGTTACACCCCATAAGCTGTCCTGATTTGCTGTCACCCCGAGTCCTGGCCCTCAGGTGAGTGACTCTCAGTCATGTTGTCTCAGAAAGAGAGCGAGCGATAGACAGAGAAAGAGAGAGATAGAGAAGGAGAGAGAGGGAGAGAGGGGGAGAGAGAGAGATGGACAGAGAGAGAAAGAGAGATAGGAAGAGAGACAGACAGACAGAGAGAAAGAGAGAGACGGAGAGAGCGGCACACAATAAGACTTTCCATGGGGTAAGCATTGGCCTTCCTGTGGCATTTAAGACCACTTCAATTATGTTTGCACATCTCTCCCTCTCTCTCACTCTCTCGCTCTTTCTCTCCTCTTTTTTCTTTTTTAACCTCCCACACTTGTAAGTGAGTGTAGCCGCTGTGATTTTTTTCCCATCACTAAGTCCCAGGTGTGGCCTTTTCACAATGACTGATTGGTTCCAGCTGCACACAGAGTGGCGGAGAGTGACAGGGGCTAAGCGCTTATTTACGCTGACCCCAGCACCTGACTGGATAAATAATTGCTGCACACACACCCCCCCCCTCACACACACACATACACACACACACACACACACACACACCCCAAACCCCATCCCATCCCACTCCCCCCAACATGGCAAACTGGACACAGGGAGGAGCACTAATAATCATTTCAGACGCTGCATTTCAATTCGTGCAAATTGTGACATTATACTGTCAGTGCCCGCTTTAGCTTTTTTGTGATTTATTGTGTTTTGTTTTCCAGTAAACCGTCAAAAAGAATGCTGAAAGAGTAAGTGAGTAGGAGAGAGAGAGAGAAAAAGAGAGAGGAAGAAAGAAAGAGATAGAGAGAGAGAGACAGAGAGAGAGAATGAGAGAGAGAGAAAGAGAGAGAGAGAGACAGTGTGTGAGAGAGAGGAAGAAAGAACGAGAGATAGAGAAAGAATGAGAGAGCAAACTGACAGGCATTTTTTGGGAGTAAACAAGAGATTTTCTGGAGTGGCAGCTCGTCAGAGTCCAGTCTTTCATTAGGGACGAGCGACAGAGGGGCTGGATAAACAAATGTGCCTTTGTCTTAGCGGCTCCCGAGTGATCTCCATTTAGGAGAGGGGACGGCTAAACAGCACTGGGCCTACACAGATACACATTGTAAACACAGAGCCCTCATTAACTATAATGAGATGTTATGAGGAGCCCTAGAACGCATTGTCTAGCTTCGCGAGGCTAACCTGCCTGCTATTGTTGTTGTTGTTGTTGTTTATGCAAGGAAAATCATGGCTTTAGGTTAAAACCCGCCACATTCTTCTTCTCCTCCGGTCAGCCTCCCTCTCTTCCTCTCCTCAGGGGTGAGGGGAGGTGGTGGTGGTGGTGGTGGTAGTGGAGGGTGTCGTTTTCAAATGCTTCGCCTCGGCTTTCTTTTTCTCTGTCTCCTTCTGTTTTTCTTTCTTTCTTTCATTCTTTTTTTTTTGGTTTCTTTTCTCTTGGTTCCTCTTGCCCTACCTTTGCCCTCCCCTCTCTGTGCCCCCCCTTGACCCTTCCTTTCAGAGCGATATGCAGTCTTTCCACAGGTCTGTGCCTTAATCTCTGATTCTGTGGCCCCCTCAGAGGTGGGAGACACTCACCTTAATCCTTGGAGGTCGTGGCGCCCGAGAGCCCGGGCTCTTTGTACATCTTAGGGTTTAATGAGGCTGACATTGCTCACACACTGGGGTCAGCCTGACCTTTGCCTGCTTTCACCACCGCCACTTCTTGGCTTTCCAGTCAGGCACCCGACGGACGCTCAGATGCTAGTCCTCTAGTCCTCCTCGGTCCCCACTCCCCGCCTCTACCTGACCGACCGACCGCTCTAACGGTCTCGCCAGGCCCCGGCTCCCAGACTCGGGGAATGTCATTTAAGGTGCATTATGGGTGCTGTGCATTCCGGCTGTAATTACCGCGCCTGATACGGGATACCTTTAAACCGCTCAGACTTATATGAGGGCTTGGACATGCATGGCTAGCGTAGCCTCTTTGACGACAATGAGTGGCTTCACCTTGGCTGCTAATTGCCCTGCTCCGGTCTCTGCCTCCGACTGTCTCGGCCTGTCTCCCTCTCCCTATCTCTCGTTTTTTTTTTTTCTGTATTTTTTTTTTGCCCCAATGATTGGAGGCAATCTCCATTTGATGACAGTTTGCTGAGAGTTTATGGCCACATGCAGCCAGACACCCTAATTAGATTCCACTATACAGGGACTTACGTCTGACAAACATTTGAACAAAGCAGTGGGAGATGCCAGTGTTTGTTATATGAACTCTCTTCACAGAGTTGAGGTACTTCTACCAGGAAGTGACTTGTTTTTCCCCTTTTTTGTCTCTGCGTTATCCTGAGACAGATAAGAATGGCACTGAATATGCTAAACTGAATATAATTAAAGCATAACAACAGCAGCAACAACAGCAGCAAAACAACCATAAAAATAATAATAATAATAATAATAATAATAATAATAATAATAATCAATTATAATAACAGTAACAAGATAACAACAATAATAATAATATTAATTGCATCTGTAGTATGTGGCCTAAACTTAAATAATGCTTTACATGTCAGACATAATTCAATGATGTCAAAAGTTTAGAAAAAGCAATGTCAGGCAAGCCAGTGTCATTAGTTGTTTGCACAAAGGAGCAGTCCCATGACAGTCTATCAGAGAGGAGTTGTATGGGTGTACCTCCTCACCTGCACCCTGTCTGAAGCTGATCTCTGATAAACATCATTTGTGTGCTGTCCTCCGTGCTCCCTCCATCACATTTCCATCAGATGGGCTTTTTCATTTTCCCTCCTTCTCCTCCCCGCCGTGTGTTGTGCTTATCTCCGTACCCATCGTGGCCCTTTCAAAGGCCAACAAAGTAGATTTCCAATGGCCTCCTCACCGTGTGACAAGATGTACCCCATTTCCCTCACTGTTCGACAGCAAGGTCACTGTTTTAGATTCCTTTGGCAGGTAGAGGAGAGAGAGAGAGAGAATGAGAGAGGAGAGGGAGAGAAAGGGCGAGAGAGGGGGAGGGGGGCAGGGTTGGTGGTGGAGATGGAAGAGAGGGGCTGAAAGCATCACGGAATAAGAGTCTGTCCTTTACTTCACGGGAGGTCACTCCCAAAGCTGGCCATCATATTCACGCGAACAAGAGGTAGAGGAAAGATAAAGAGGTGTGTAGGTGTGTGTGTGTGTGTGTGTGTGTGTGTGTGTGTGTGTGTGTGTGTGTGTGTGAGACATGTGTATGTGTGAATGTGGCTGTACCTGGATCTGATGTGCTAAATCATCACCATATCCACTTAGTATGTCTCTTTGTTGGATTTTTTTTCTTCTCGTCCCCCCGCCTCCCCACTACCACCACCCCTCTTCTTTATCCCTGTGGATATGTCTGTTGTGGCTGTCAGCGTGATAGGCTAATCTGACTGTCTGTGCTACGGGGAAGAGCAGGAGAGGAGGCAACATCTGGTGTAGCATTCAGGGATTTGGACCCTTCAGATGGGCTTTTCTGCTCCATCAACAGTCCCCCCGAAGAGGAATCATCTCATTATATGCTGCTGCAGTGTGACCACTTAATAAATGTTCCTGCTGATATGAGGAATGTCTCTGCTGTGTGCAGGAGCATTCTTCTTCTTCTTCTTCTTCTTCTTCTTCTTCTTCTTCTTCTTCTTCTTCTTCTTCTTCTTCTTCTTCTTCTTCTTTTTACAGAGATCTTGTAATGGCGAGAAACACTCAAGTAAAATGCATATACCACAATAACAATATAATTACACAACGGACCATTTACAGGAGGAAATAACAAATATTAATGTCTGTCACTGTCGATTCTGGCCAAACAATTTAAACCTATATGCTTAGCAAATATAATTCTGTATAGCATTTACTTAATGCATATATATAATTGAAATGACTCACATTCTCAGTTTCAGCATAGCAGCGATCATTTAGGCCTGTTTTTCAGAAACATATTTTATGTTGATTTAAGTAGATACACAGAAGTCTTTTTGGATAAACCTGCTGATTTGACTGTGCCAGCGCCTGCCTCAGTCTTAGCATAGGAATGAACCATCACGAAGGCCTCGCTGTGGAAATATCAAGGAATCAATCCCACTGTGTTAATCTGTTTATCTGTTATTGCTGTGAAATTGAAGAGCTTCTTCCCGAGCGTCGAATGCAGGCAATGAAAACAGATTGCAGAGTATTGGCACTCCCAGACCTGGGCTCATCAGTATTGGTAATCCTGTTTAGCTTAGTGTCTACAGCGGTGTGCCCGGGCTCAACCTGCCGTTATTCTAACACATAGGGGCATGGAGCGTGACCTGGGTAAACCTGGCTCTTCTGAAATCAATCATGTTTATTTTATTCACTCCCTTGACCCCTCCCCCTTCCTTTATCTCTACATTCATTTTCTTATGTTAAAATTGCCACGTTTAACAATGTCTAGTGGAGAGGTTTTTTCTCCCCATCATTCCTGTTCAATATACATTTTTTGGAGTGAACTCTGTGGTGGCAGGGTGTGTGTATGTGTGTGTGTGTTTATTTTTTCTTTTTCTTTTTTATCATCATGTATTTTCAGTTAAAGTTTGGCACTACAGGATGCACGGGCAGTATTTCAGATTTCAGCGTCTTTTTGTGGGTGTATTTTATGTAGTGGTTGTGGAGTGGAGCCAGAGGCGAGCTGCCGATGAACTCACATTCTCTTCACACCCTCCGGTCTCACATGCGGAAGGAGGCGAGGCAGACAGAGGCAGAGACGGAGACGGAGACGGAGACGGAGACGGAGACGGAGATGGAGACAGAGACGAAGAAAAGGACAAGGGGATATTCTGTGGTCTGAGATGGGGTTTCTTTGACGCAAGGTGGCGTCAGGTGGTGGAAGGCAGGGCGGGCGGTCAGGCAGGCAATCCCTCTGCTTTCCCATGTTAGGCTGTGTTGCTGACAAGACTTGCACAGAGACAGAAAAAGAAGGAAAAAAAGAAGAAAAAGAAGAAGATACTGGATTTTTGGCTTCGTAGGTTTTCCCTCTCCAAAGCCGACGCGGTTTGGCAAAGGCCATGGTGGCACATGCCTAATAACTATTACACGAGAGGTCTGCCAGAGGCTGCATCCTGGAAATAAGCAATGACAGACTGGGAGGACAGCGTCTGCACTGAGCCATGGGAGAGTGGAGTGCTGTTACTTGTTCCCAGACAACCTGAAGACCTGGAGGTGACAGACCCAGACCCCTTTTGCTTTTTCTTACATATCACATCATAACACCTCCTCTGTGACCCGGGAGACTTTGCTGCGATTCAGTATCACACTTGTCTACAGCGAGCTGAAATGTCATTCAGTGAAATGAGAGGAATATACATGATGCATCAGCATATGGTATGACATTTGAGCAAAATGTACTAAGAGACGGGAAAAGAAGCACACAACTGCCGGTGTACAATATTATGCAGAAGTTCTTCCAGTCCTCTAGAGGGAGTCAAATAAATTTCCCCTTTAACTCTATTTGGCATTTTAATTTAAAATGTAATGAAGTAAAAATGTACAGGCACAAAGACAAACCTAAACTAAAATAAGTCTTGGCACCTGCGTTTGTTTACCTGTAAGGCACCTGTGATAGAGCATTTTCTGAAATATTCTGTCACCAGTCCTCATAGTCCTGTGGAAGTAAATACTACATAACCATGAGTGTTAAAACATTTTCCATTTTTTTCTTAATATAAACGGACACAATTCCTGCCGTAGCTCTAAGCTGTTTGTCAATCATGAATTATTTATAACTATTATTGCCCTAAAACAAAATGGGGCCCTATCTATACGTACATATATTTTGGGCTTCACACACAGTCACACACACACACACGAAATGCTGCAGCAGTTATGGCATAATATGTGCATCACACAAGCTTCATTACTTTTTCACAGCCGCCTTGTCCTTGACCCTTCCACACCTTGGCCTCTCATGCATGAGTCCCCTAGAGAGAGAGAGAGAGAGAGAGAGAGAGAGAGAGAGAGAGAGAGGGAGAGAGATGGAGAGCTGCTCTGAAATAACCTCTCCTGATAGCCACACGTGTATTCACGGCCCCACATTTTTTAAAATGCTCGGGAGAGGAGGGACACCTAAGAGGCATTATGCCTCTCCAGACTCCCCCCCAACCCCCACCCTCCCCCTAGATGACACCACCCCCCCCTATCTGCTCACAGACGCCAATATCGAGCTCATCTTCGGTGGAGTGCGTGCCGGTGGAGCAGGCTAATAAGCGCTGTTTATCCTGATTGAACTGCCCACGTGGCCATGGGATGCCGCCACCGGGAATGAGGGTGAAAGCATTTTGTTTAAGGAGAGAGAGAGCGAGAGAAAGAAAGAGAGACAGAGAGAGAGAGAAAGAGAGAGAGCGTGTGTGTATGTGTGTGTGTGAAAGGGAACGAGTGCGGCCCTCCCAGCCGAGACGGCAGCCTCTGTTGCTGCGATGCCGAGGTATTACACTTTAACGAGGAGACTCCTGTTTCACCAGAGAGCTATCACATTTCATAACACCAAAAAATAACACTTTACCAGGGGGGTCAGGTGGGGAAATGGCACCTCTAAATGAGGGTTAAGGCCGTATCATTGTCTCGAGCAGGCCGGCTACCCCCACTGCAAATAATTCTGCTGACCTTCCGCGCCTTTCGGCTGGTTAGACATCGCAGGGGCACGTGGCGCCGCGGCCGATCCTTTTCACGCAGCCCGTTCCCCCTCAAAATGGCTTTTTCTTCTCCCAGACAATCATCTGATATGGCCGCTGAATGAAATCACAGATTACATAAGAAAGGTCCTCTGGCTCAGATAAAGAGGTGTGTGTTGTGTGTGTGTCTGTGTGTGTGTGTTGTGTGTTGTGTGTGTGTGTGTGTGTGGAGGGGGGGGGCTACCTGAAGCGAGTGCACTACCGAGCCTCTTCCAACATCTCCTTCTATGTTCCTCTCTTTCTTTCTCTTTTCTCTCTCTCTCTCTCGCTCATTCATTCTCTGCCATCCCGTTTGTTCTCTTATCTCCACTTGCCCCTCGTCTTCTCTCTCTCTTTCTCTCTCTCTCTCCTGACTCACTCCGCTCTCTCCTCAGAACCTGAGAACGTGATTTAAAATAACTCAGTTGCGGCCGCTACCAGCACGGCAGCAGCGAGAGATAGATTAATATGTAAATGTCTGTAAGCTTTTTTTTAATTATGGAAGATTAACTGAATTTCAACATAATACCTCGGGGATGTGGGCATTTCCTGAGAAATGGTCATTTAACAGGCTCTGAATTCTGTGCTGTTTTTCTCCCCTATTTTTCTGCGGTACTCTCAGGGCTTTTCTTCCTTGGTCATATATTTCTGTGCAGCAGGACATGATCCAGGAAATATGCCCCCTTTGTGCCACATTTAGAATGAATAGAAGTATTAAACAAAGAATGATATCCATTATATATTTGAGGATGAAAAATGGTATTTTATTTCCCCTGTGTACTCTCTCTCTCTCTCCCTCTCTCTCTCTCCCTCTCTCTCTTTCTCTCTCTCTCTTACACATCCACACACAAACACACTCACACTCACACACACACATGCCGACACACACACACACACACACACACACACACACACACAAACACACACACACGCGCACACACACTCACACTCACACACACATGCACACGCTCGCACACACACACACACACACATGCACACACCCGCACACGCACACACACACACTCCACACACACACAGCGAGTAAAGAACAGTTGTATTGATCTTGGAGTTTCATTAGGTGAAAGTGCCTGCCTTGGAGGAGAATAGAGGCCTTTCAGCATGCTGGGGAGAGCAGCAATGAGGGGGGACATTTGGAAAATACATTTACCATTGGAGTAATTATTCAAACAAGGATCACATAATGCAAATGAATTGGCTGCCGCAAACAACTCATTGTAATGAATTCTGACTGCACCCCCTTGCTCAGACTAAGTGGACGCAGGGAAACAACTGTGCATAACATGCGCGCACACACACACACACACACACACACACACACACACACACACACACACATGCAGGCAGACACTTGTGTGCACAAAGCTGTTTAACTGTGTGACGAGCTGCAAACAGTGAAAGCTAGGGGGTGGAGAGTGGGGAGTAAAGAGTGGGGGGGTTGACTATAATGCCAGAGGCTTGTCTACCCGTCTGCCAGCGCTCTGTCAAGCCAAAGCATCAGACACACATTACACTGCCCCTGTGTGGAGAGGAGGCACCAGGCAAATGCACTCAGCAGCACACACACACACTCACACACACACGCACACACACGATTGAGGTGTTTCCCTCACATTCTGTGCCTTACCATAGCATTTGAAACAGACAAGCTCCAGCTCCATGCTCCCTACTGTTTGCAGAGTCTTTTCTACATTTGCTTTGTTTACACATAAATAATATGTCAATAGAACAATATTTACATTTAGTGTGACTGTCAACAAAAAGATTAGGCAGCATTGCATTTTTTGCTATTCATACAACATACTTTCGCTCTCTCTTTCTTACCCTTTTTATTTCTCTCTCTCTCTCTCTTTCTCTGTCTCTGTCTCTCTCTCTCTCTTTCCCTCTTTCCAGCCCCCTCTTCCCCATTCTGGTTTAGTCAGTCTGTTGCCTTATCAGTCTGATTGAGAAGACTTGGGGGCTGATTCCTCATTTAGGAGGGATAATTAAAGTTGAACACAGACCTGTTTTTTTTCCTGCATCACCTTGGGATCTTTATTATAAAGTAAAATAATTTAACTGGCAGAGATATGCTAGCTCATCCATCAAAAATGGAAATGTATGCATCCATTATCCTTTTTGTATTTTGTGTAATGTTTTATTTATATTAATTTGTCTCGTGTTAATTTTTGAAACAATTACAATAGATTAGCATATGTTTAATAATGATAATAAAAAAAAACAAAATCTGAATGTATGCTGTGATCAAAGGCCACAGTGCACTTAGTGTTTGATAAAACATCCTGAAGATAAGGAGGTGAGGCATGGTCTGGAACAGAGTCCAGAGAGAGAGAAGAGAGAGAGAGAGAGAGAGAGAGAGAAGAGAGAGGGAGAGAGAGAGAGAAAGAGAGAGAGTAAACTCTCACACATACAAAAAAGCTCAAGAGTGCCTAAAAAAAACAAAAACACACCGTTTCTATCAATTCGAGTTTTCCCACTCGAAGTGAAAATAACATTTTACAATGTTGTTTGTTAAATGTTATTTTACCTCAGAGTCACAAAACTATTGTAGTTGCCACATTTTTGCTTGTTGCGATTAATCGGATATATTACCATCCCAGTCTTGAAAGACTTATGAATGTGCCCTGTTCCTGGCATCAAGTGTGTGTGAGATAAGGGAGAGGATGCCAGGTCTTGTCAATGGAAGCACTTATCTGAAAAGGAAGTGTGAGAGAGATTGTGCTTCAATCCACAAAAACGATTGTGTATTATCTTAACCGCTTTGAGGTATTTTCTCCGAGAGTAACTCAACTACTTAGGAATGCTTTTAATGTTTGTCTGGAGGATGCACTTCTGCAAGTTTTTGCCGAAAACAAACATCTGCCCAGATTAAAAAATTAAAAGATTTCCCAGGGTGACCTGAATATATAATCTACAAACAATACACCCTACAGTTTCATTTATTTATTCAACACGAAGATCTGATTTGTCTCCATAAGTACTTCTGGCAAAGTAAGCCATCTTATAGTGAAGTGTGGCATACAGCACTGCACAATATGCTTCTTCCTGAAAAGCTTAACTTCTTCTTTCCCTTTTCTTCCTGTAAAAGGAATAAATCACAAGTTGTAATCTTAAGCAGTTCTCCTCCTGATTAGAGCAAGAGTTTTTAAAAAATAAAAAAATAAAAGAGAAATTATATATAAAAAAACTTTCCAATCTATTTAGTCCATTTTATTTATCTTGGGGAAAAAATGGGAGACATTTTTTTTCCCACAAATCTACTCCCAGTTGAAATCCTGCTTAATTCATTGGTAAAAACACAATGGAACGCAGCGTGCTCTAATGCCATGGCAAACCTGGGCATCGGCAGGGTGTGTATCCAAGACAATCCTGGTGCTACCTGTGCCACTGAGATTACGCCATTGTGCGGGGGGAGTGTTATCGCTTGCGTGCCAAGCACATGGTCGGCTGTGTAAAGTCGCCAGAGAGAGCACGACCTGGTAAAGGGGCTTAAATAAAAGACAGTTTGTTCGTAGGATTTATCAATTCTCTCAAAAAAAAAAGGTGACCTGGAATCGTTCGAGAAGGGGCCTACCTTTTTTTTGCCTGTTTTCTTTATGTTTCAGTTCATGTCTGCATATGCATGTGTACATGGGCGGAGAGTGTGTGTATGTGTATGTGTGTGTCCTTGCATGTGTGTGTGTGAGCATGCTTAGTTCTTTCTCAGTGGCATTGTACAGAAGTGTATCATATCTGGGGTAAGAGGGGACAAAAAGAGGGGACTTAATGAATCTGTTCTCTAAGCATCCTTTTATCAGTTCTCCACAGAGATCAGTGTTTTTCAGCTGAACGCTCCACCGTTCTTCCCTTTCCGGCATCAGCGGCCATGACATTCACACAGCCCACCACTGAGCTTAGAGCTCTGCCTATCCTAGTCTTCCCTTTTTAAATAGCCAGGCTAACATAAGGAGTAGACCCAGCCACACACACACACACACACACACGCACGCACACGCACACGCACACATGCACAAAAGCACACACACACACCCACATGCATGCCAACACACACAAACACACACACACAGAATCAGAGCACACATACTTACATGCCACGACTCCAAACGAGCCAGAGAGCCACCGCAAAGAATTGTGGGTATTGTTGTGCACAGACGCTGGCCGCTGGTATACAAAAGTGTGGGTCGGTGGTCAGCACGCTACAATACAATAAAGAAATAAGACCGAGCCGGGCCGATCTGGGCTGGGCTGGGCCGGACGAGGCAGTGCTGCGTCGGCACTCTGATTGCGTTTGCGCTATTACATAATTAAATTTGGAAGGGGATCATGCTTTTTAAGAGATTACGTGAGCATATGTCGCTTGAACGCATGCCAGCGCGTGCGACTAGGGTAGGCTTTCATGAGTAGTCTCTATTAGGTTTAGGGAGTTTATTGAAAATCAGAATAAGCTGGCTGCCAGCAGTTAATGAATTGGTGTTATGATCTTGGTCCAAAGGATGTTGGTGTGCTATAATTTAGCATCTGCGGAGGGGGAAAAATGGACTAAGCTAAAACAAACATTCTAAATTAGGTTGTCAAAGTATCTTAGACTAAGGATTTATGAACTTGTGCATGAAGTTGCAAGTCACGTGTTACAGCAGTTTTGTGGCTCAGGGCATTGTGTGTGTGTGCGTGTGTGTGTGTGTGTGTGTGTGTGTGTGTGTGTGTGTGTGTGTGTGTGTGTGTGTATGTGTGTCCCACAGGCCTGTCAGACACTAATCGTGGACAGGTCAGTCGCATCCCATCAAGAGGGACACAAATTCCAGAGGTCTTCTTCCCTCTCGTATGTCATCTCCATTTTGAAACATGGCAACTGTCACCGCTGAAGCTCTCTCTCTCTCTTTGCCTCTCTCTCTCCCTCTCTCCCTCCCTCTCTCTTTGCCTCTCTCTCTCCCTCCCTGTCTCTCTCCCTCTCTGTGTCTCGTTCTCTCACAGGGCTCTGTAAAGGTTTAAGCTGTTATCCCAGTCATTATTGGCTGTTAAATCTGATGATGGTCGTAAAGACCCTGCCGCTCCGCGCTGTGCCACAGAGGTCAGCCGCCAGGGGCTTCTTTATGAGCTTGCAGTGCCGTGCATCAGTGCCGCTCTCCCCTCCGCAAGGCCCCTTCCTCCAGCAGCAGCACCGCCACGCCACCACGCCACCGCCGCCGCGATGGATAGGCCGGGCCGCACACCGCCATCCATTACCCTGTCAGGACAGGGTGTATACGGTGGCTTGTGTGTGGTGTGTGAGTGTTTGTGTCTGTGTCTGTGTGTGTGTGTGTACATGTGTGTGTTTCTGTGTGCAAAGGGGCAGGCATGTGTGTGTGTTTCTGTGTGTGCATTTGTGGTTGTGTGTGTGTGTGCATACGCGCATGTGCATGTATGTATGTGTGTGTTTGTGATTATGTGTGTGCGTACACGCATACGCATGTGTGTGTGTGTGTGCCTGTGTATGTGTGTGTGTGTGTGTGTGTGTGTGTGTGTGTGCCTGAATGTGTGTGTCAGGGGGGGATCAAACAGCCATTGAGAAGCTCAGGCCAGCCTGTCATCTAGTCATTCTAGCTCCACCAAGGCTACATCCACCCAGCCACCATCACCAACACTGCCTCTCTGATTTGTGCCTCTGCTATATCCAAAATGATGAGACAGTAACACACACACACACTTGCTGACCTACCCCCCCACACACACACTTGCACAAAGCATTCCCAACCGAGCGCAGAATGCAACTGTCACCGATGGCCTGCCGTGTCTGGATTTACGGCGCAGCGCCAGATATTGTCATTTTTTACAGTCCCATAAGCCGAAGGAGGTGAGTTACTCCCCCTCATAATTCCCTGACGTCTCCCTGCGGCGTTCAGCCGGAGCGAAATTCCCAAGTTTATCATTTCGGGTTTAACAAGGAATGACACACATTTTTATCAGACTTGTTTAAAGCAGATTTGCCCTAGCAAGAAGTATAACCAGGCCTTGTTATAGACGTTATTACTGCAAGTGGTGCACTAAGGTTAGCAGACTCGAAGTAAATAAAAAAAAGAGGACTTTCACTTGTGTCAAAAGGAGAGGCTTATAAATAAAGCTTTTTTATATTATAACGACAGGTTCTCTCTGTGTGAGGGTCTGATCTATTCTGATGTTAAATTGGACAACTTTGTGGGGCCTGAGGCAGTCGTAACTCATCGATGTCTTCGCATAGCGGTGATCCTTGGTGGACTGCCTGTTCCTGTGCCTCTCTGTCCCTCTCGCCATCCACACAGACACACACACACAGCACAGCGCAGGCATTGTTCCTCCCACACTCTATGTGCTAATAATTTATTTGCCAGCCAATTATCCTTGCGGCAACACAGGAAGAGAGAGACAACAGAAGAGAGGAGAGAGGAGAGAGAGAAAGAGAGTGAGAGAGAGAAAGAGGAAGACACAGAAGAGCTTGGGGACACTCTCCAGAAGAGACACTTGGACGTTTTCTTTACCCCCCCCCCCCCTTCTTTTATTCTCCCACTCTCCAACCCCTCCCCTCCCGACCCAACCCCTTCATTCCTCTTTTCTACCCTCTTTCCAGACAGGCATGAAGGGAGGATGATAGTTGTGGGGGGGGGGGTGGGGGGCGCAGAGTGGGCGGTGTGTATATGGAGTGTCTTTCATGTGAGTCTCAGACCCTTTATTGCCATACCTCCGCTGACCTTACCCGGGAGAATGAAGTCATTGAGCCTGCGAGCCTGCTGGAAGACAAACCAGCGTTCCAGGGAATTAATCAAGTCCATCAGAGGGTGGGAGGGCTGGCTGGCCATATCACCAACACGACAGAGAGAGAGAGAGAGAGAGAGAGAGTGACAGAGACAGAGACAGAGAGAGGAGAGATGGAGGGATAAAGAGAGAACCAGCAGGAGAGAGAGAGAGAGAGAGAGTGGGGGAGAGAGAGAGAAACAGTGAGAGAGAGAGAGGTGGAGAGAGAGAGAGAGTGAGAGAGAGAGAGGGAGAGAGAGTTGGAGAAATAGTTAGCACGCTGACAGGCAACAGATAGCCTTACGGTCTTTCATGTTTGCTGTGCATCAGAGACAGTGGCGGGATGGAGGCTCCAGTGCTAGCTGTAGTATGAGTGCTCTCTGACATGCTTCGCTTCGCTAACTGTAAGTGCTGCTCATAGCTGGCAGCTGCACTGCCAACACACACACACACACACACACACAAAAACATGATTAGGGCGACACACTACTCATTTCCGCTGTTGCATTATCTGGGCTCTCCCTCTCTCTCTCCCTCTCTCTGTCTGACTTCCCCGCTCTGTCTTTCTGCCGCTTGGTCCTCTCCCCCTTTCTAAGCCTTTCCACCACCCTCTACCCCACCACCCCCCCTTCGCCTTATTTTCCAGCCAGTCTTGTGGCATAATTCGCTTGGCTATGATGGCGTGTGGTTCTGTCCAAAAACACTACAAGGGCCCCCTGAAGACATCACCAATTAGGGAGGCAATTAGAGTGAGCGAGGCCACTCCCGGAGCCGCCGAGCAGTCGGAGGCCCCCGCCGCCCCGCCGCCTGTCAGAGCACCAGGCCCTTTTTAACGCAGCTGCCGAACACACACACACACACACACACACACACACACACACACACACACACACACACACACACACGTGCACACACACAGACACAGACACACACCGACCACAGGAGGAGGGAGGAGTTGGGGGTAGTTGGGGTAGTGTGTGTGTGTGTGTAAGTGTGTTTGTGTGTGTGTATGTCTGTGTGTGTGTGTAGGGGGTGTATCCTGGATTGAGCAGGCAGAGCATTGCGGAGCTACAAACGGTATGGCTACTGTTACACTGCCGTATGTCAGTGCAATGGGAGTCACTAGCTTGGCCTCCCTGACTGAGCTTTTGTTATGCTAACAGTTTTGCTAGCATGGGAGTTTAGCCATTTTTTCTCACTAAACTGCTACTTTAAAAGGATGACCTCTTGTACCCTGATCAACTTGAAAAAAGGAGACTCTTTATTTCATCTTTTATGGCTCCTTTCCTTGGATGTGGACATTGAGAAGAGTTGTGTGGTGGGTGTGTTTAATTCATTGGAGGGGGAAGTTTATATGACTTCTTTTCTTTCAGGGTGATTGTATCAAACTTGGTCGTTGACCCTGAAAAAAGTGAATCCCACAGAAATAAAAGGGTTAAAAGTAGAAATTGACATTTAAGAAGAAAGAAGCAGCCGCTATTTAAAATGTGAATTTGAAAATGTGAAAGTTTTCCCCTTTCATTCACATCTGTCTCATAATTGCAAACCAGAGCAAAAAAAAATGTTTTGAAAATGTCATATTTCCTGCGAGCTCTTCAACTGACGTGTGTGTGTTTTTGTGATGTTTTATAAATTAGAGACAGACACACAGCTACTGGAGTGAACACGTTCAGGGAGGAATTTCTTGCGTGCAAGCAAGTCTTCTTTAATATTCGTCATTTTTTTTTCTTCTTTTTTTTGGGCAATCGCCTTGTTTTAGCAGGGATGCAAGGGCTCTGGATCAATCAGCATCTGAGCACAGAGGCAAAGCAGAGAGTTTGTGTTCCTGAGCGTCGGTGCCTATTAGCGAAAGGTCAGTGAACAGGTTGGTGGTGCTGAGGCTCTGTGTGTCCTGACCTGACACCCTTATGATGAACAATTTGTTGGAACAACAAGCCCCACAAATAGCAGACATCCCTTTGCCTTGTGCTCGCCTGTGAAGTTGTGTTTTGTAAACAGGGCTTGAGAGAGGCAGAGAGAGAAGCCAGTGACAGTCTCCTCCCTCAGAGTGAGAGGAAGCTGATGGATGTTCTATATCTCAAGAATACAGCACAGAGGACTGTGAATTAGGAATGGATGCATTGGCTTACTTACTGCTTACACTGGTAGCATCTAGCAATGTGGCACCAATGTGTGTGTGTGTGCGCGCCCGTGTGTGTGTGTGTGTGTGTGTGTGTGTGTGTGTGTGTGTGTGTGTGTGTGTGTGTGTGAGTGTGTGTGGCGGCTGTGTGAGAGATAGAGAGAGACAGAAAGAGACAGAAAGAGAGATAAAGGGAGAGAGAGAGCGAGAGGGAAAGAGAGAGAGAAAGATATTAAGAGGGACCTGGCATTGCCCTAATGTCTATGGTGTGTGTGTGAGAGTGTTTGTGTGTGTGTGTGTGTATGTGTGTGTGTATTAATGTGTGTGTGTGTGTGTTGTGAACCCTCTTCCCTAATTCAGTCATTGTGAGCGTACAAGGGTGCAGGAGCAATGACATCATGCGGCAGGCTGCTTTTTGAAGTGCCAGTCCTGAAGGAACCACTTATAGCAATTAGGATATCCTTGAACAAGCGTTTGCGAAACATTGGCTGGTTTTTGGCATTTGCCTCCCGTTCCTGCCTACTAACTAGCGAGGTTTGATCTCCGATAATTATCTACCCACCAGCTTTCTAGGCCTGACAGCTCCCTCCCTGGAGAGGCTTGGATGCTGAGGCTACTCACTGATTGCATCAAAGTGTCAGAAATTGCAACATCAAAAATAATAACTGATATTCCGGCAGCCGGCTTCTCTTTGAATATTTCCTTTAAAACGTTCTCTAATTTGTGTCTAGCGCAGTGCCAATGTCTGTGTGTGTGTGTGTGCCTGTGTGTGTGAGAGAGAGAGAGCGGGAGCTGTGCGCCTGTGTGTTTGTGTGCGTGTGTGTGTGTGTGTGTGTGTGCCTGTGAAAGCTTAAAGCAAATAAAAGCAGAGGAAGTGCATTCATTATTGAACCCCTATTTACATATGGCAGACTATTCTGTCTGAACTCGCATGAAATGGAAGTGCGTTTTTTACCAAGGCTTTCTTCTGTTCCCCTCTCCATTTATTTCTTTATTTCAGTAATGTCACAGATCCTCTGGAGCAGCGCACACACTCCTCTCAGCTTCTGTCCCCTCTCATTTTGCCTCTCTGTTCTGCACTTTGAAAGAGTTTCTCAGTCAAATGCATGATGTGCCTAGGACTGTCAGTTAGTTAGCTTTTCAGTCTGTGTGTGTGTGTGTGTGTGTGTGTGTGTGGCTTTTCATGGTGCAATTTTTTTTCCCTTTGGCTCTACTTTATTCATACTTAACATATCAAAACTATTCTACTGACCAAATATTTCAGAGAAAAAAAAAACGCAAAAAACAAAAAAAATAAAATAAAATAAAACAAAAAAGGTTATCGGAGTTTATTCAGCAATGTTTTTAGTTAGTGTGTGTTTTAGTTAGCACGTTTCCAGGCTTGAGGTGTTGAGTGTTGAATTAGTGGCGGACACACACGTGGTGTTCATCATCACGGTGATTTAGGCTAATGGCTAACCGCGCTGCTGGGCTGCTGCTGCAGTAGCCTGGCCGCCGCTCCATTATTATTCAGCTCTGGCTGCGCAACACACACTGGATCCAGCTCATTTGTTATGACCACCATTTGTGCTTAATATCAAAGTAGAACACGGCAGTCGACATGTCACTCTGGGAATGGCTATTTAATGTGGAAATAATCATTTTAGCATGCCTCTGTTAAATCATCCCCCCTCACCCCCCACCCCACCCCACATACACACACACACACACACACACACACACACACACACACAGGAGACACAACCTGCGCCGTTAAGCCGATGGAAGGCAGTTAGCATTCTCGCCGGCTGTGACACGTGTATTTTCATATTTCAACATCCACAGTGACTTCTCTGACCTTGCGGAGAGGCAGCGTAATAACATTTATAATACATAATCTCTCTCTTGTTCCGAGCCGTGTTCGCTTTTGCTGGTGTGTCGGTAAGGCCCTCTGTTGTAATTACGAATGTAGGAAGTATAATTTGTGATGTCTCGCATGCTTCAGAGTCTCACTAAGGATCATTTGCATTACATACTCCTTAGCTCTTTTAGATATGAAGGCTCCAGGCGCAGGAAGAGAGGAGGCTGTGCGCGTTAGCGGGCTCAATTGGAGAGGACAATTGGGTGCTCAGATAATGAATTGGGGAAGACAGTCAGCCAAGGTTTCACAAGGATGAATTTGAAAAAACAGCCTTGTAGCTAGGATGGGCGGCATCAGTAGAATGAATTAGCGTTACACCAGGAAGAGGGATAGTTCTTTTTCTTTTTCTTTTTTTTTTGAAAACTCTCTTTCTCCACAATGACAAATGTTGATTTCCCTGGAGGTATTTAAAGTGATTTGACCCAGTCATTGTTTTAAATCAGAGACAGAAGATGATAAATGTGCTACTAATGAGGGCCCTGTATTCTCTCTCTCTCTCTCTCTCTCTCTTTTACTCTTGCTTTCTCTCTCTCTCTCACTCTCTCTCTCTCTCTGTTCTCTCACACTATCTCTCTTTCTCACCTCCTCCTAGGGTCTCTGACTATCGCTCATTCTCTCTCTCTGCCTCTCTCTCTCTCGGATGTGCAAGCTTCTTTTCCAGGGCCCTGCAGAAATAAAGAGCCCAGAAATGCTGAGAGGAACAATTCGCCTGCACACCTATCTCTTACAGTCGGTGACCGATTATGGGGAAATTAAAATCAAACACGCAATCTCATTGTTCTGCAAATTCGCCCTCTAAAGCGTCTTCCCTAATCTTGGGAGTGAGTGGGGGGGAAAAAAAAGGCGAAAAAAAAAAAAAACCTCCAGAAATTCAACCCTGTCAGCGTTTGTCGACATTATAATAGTCCTTCACGAGACTGCTGCTCTTCTTTTACCTCACTCAACATAAAAAAGGGGGTAAGCACTTTGCCTATATGCATGGGCACAAAGGCCAGGGCTGCGAAAAGCTGTTTAACAGCCCCGCCTGTCATTATCTTTCGCACTGAGCAGGCCTGTGGAGAATGAGTATCTTTTCAGGCGCAGATGTAAAGCATCATTGATACGGCGCGCACCGCCTTCCTCGTTTACAGACGACCTCCGATCAATCGCTGCTGACGGAGCGCAAGTCTTTGTGCCGACGGGGGCTCAGCGGCACCCAACGTTTAGGGGGCGGGCGGGATGGCGGGGCAGGGGGGGGGGAGCGACTCACCTGAAAGCCGCTGAGCGAGCAGCACACACACATGCATACACACACACACACATACACACACACACACACACACACACACACACACACACACACACACACACACAAACACCCCCACACATGCACATATGCTTGCACACACATACTGCTGCTGCTGCCGCCGGATTAGCCCACGCACCCCGCTTTGATGGATTAGCATGTAGGGAAATTTCTCGATTATTGATATGAAAATGTTTGCGTGTGAGGGGGAGCGTGTGGGTGAGGTGGAGGTGGAGGTGGAGGTGGAGAAGATGGTGTGTGTGTGTGTGTGTGGTGGAGCAGGTGGTGCCCTCCAATGGTGTGTGTGTGAAGTGGGTAGATGGGAGGCATACAGTAGTAGAGGGCGAAGGAGAGGTGGGAGGGCTCTTATCTCTACCCCTGCCTTTCCCCCCTTTTTCACCCACTATAGAAGAGAGGGGTTGGGAAAAAGAAAGACAAGGTCATACATGGGAGGAGAAAGGGTGTGGCGTGAAGTCCCCTTGCACAATCACCTCAAGCTACCAGGAGCTGTCCTTCATGAAATACTGTTCATCATCATATTAACAGGAGCTGAATGTAGGCAGATAAGACATTCTCTTTTTTGAGAAAGTAAGCAGAATGTCCCATGGTGATATTTCAATCTCTTTCTTTTCACCTCTCGCTTGCCCTCTTATTCTTGCGGATTCTTTTATGTACAAAAAAGAGGTTAACACAAAATACAGCAAGACCTCTGTAGATGGGCGTAGGCACCAGCAATGATGTCATAATCATCTTCAAATACAACGCCTTGATTTATCAATCCCATTTTCTTTCTGATGGCCCTAAATATTCACCACTGCCACCTTAACACAGTGAGAGAATAAGAGTTAGAGAGACAGAGCAAAAAGAGAAGAACAGAGAGAGAGAGAAGGAGGGAGAGGGAGAGGAGAGAGAGAAATCTATGCCTCTCTTGTAGCGTTCAGCAGACTGCAGACAGACAGAGAGAGACCAGAGCTTGCACAGGCGTAAATTATGTTGATATTATGCATGATTATACAGCGTGCGTCAAAGCGTACAAAATTCTATCACTGAAATTACACATTTAGAGGGCTGCGCCCCGTCGGGAGCCATTTTCATGACTTGAACCTGTTTAACCCCGACTGGATGGGAATATTTTGACGGGCACCAAGGGAAAGAGTAAGAAAAAGGGGAAGAGCGAAATAGTGTGTGAGAGAGAGAAAGAGAGAAAAAAGAAAGAAGCAGAAGGGGCTTAAATGGATGATAGAATTTCAGCTGTCTAAGTGTTTAATTATCCTAACTGCTTTGTGTCGCTTAGATACCAGAACACGATAGAAAACACACATTATTACACAATATTAGCGAAGGTAAGGCCTGTGGACATATTCATAAGTTTTCAAGAAGATGAGAATGAAAACACTAAAAGCAAGCCCAGGAAAAAAAATTAATTAGACATTAAACAGTATTCAAAACACCAGCCACAGGCAGGGATATATCTTTTCCCCTGAAAATGGGACAGAGACCACGGAAAGCACGGAAAGCACGGAAAGAATCAGTCCCCCTTATGCTGTTTGTTCTTTGTGATGCTACATCGTTGTGCTGTCGATGTAATTCTAGATTCAAACCCCAATGCTATTTAAATATGACGGTACATGCACAAAAAAACATGGTGAAAAATGAAAGAAACAGAGATAGAACAAAGATAGAGAGAGTTGAGTAGAAAGACAGATGCAAAGAAAGTAAAGAGAAAGAGGGAGACAGAGAGAGAGAGAGAGAGAGACAGAGAGAGAGAGAGATAGAAGAAAAGAAACCATGTGACCCAACCTGCTGCCCGAGTAGAGGAGGGCTGGTATCTGTCTGACAGCGAGCTCACATCTGCTTCCAGTTGTCCATGCCTGGCTCACTCGGGAAACCGCGGCAGAGAGATAAGCCATAAAGTGACTGGAGATTCCTTTAAAGTGCATTGTTGTTTATTGCCTCTGTTAACGCACCTACAGTAAGTGATTCCCATAAAGGGGTGACACAATTATGGTGACCTCTTCATTGGGAGACGTGCGTTGGGCGGCAGGAAAAGCGGGGCCTAAGTGGCATTAGAGCACTGTGTAACATGATTGAGGGCCCTAAATCACCGCTATCTGACCGGCAGCTTTTTGGCATGACTAAGCCTGCTGTCTCCACGTGGTTTCCTCTGTCTTACGTGAACATGGCCCAGTAAAAGACTGAGGTGAAATAAATGGCATGCCATTCGAAATAGAATATGCCGATAGCAAATGCACAGCATTTAGTCAAAATACAAAAAATGTTTTGATGTCTGATGGGAAAGATATTTCATTGTTCAACATGTTTGTCCTCACCCCTGTCGCCCCTATGGACACAAGCAGGAACTGTCAGCAGTGCACGAATGAACTTTGTCGGTGCTACCAAGCCGCAACAAATGCTGCCTTGTGTTTTTTCCTGTCAACCTGTTCAAGCACTTTGAGCTACATCTTGTATGAATTGTGCTATACAAATACACTTTATTATTACTATTATTATTATTATTATTATTACTATTATTAATAAAGATTTGCTGAAAATCATCTAAGAACTCTGCGTATTTATTCATAATTCAGTATTGCTGATTGCTGTCCATACACACTCATCCTTTCTGAGATTTTTACTTCACAAGTATAACACAGGCTGACAGAAGGAAATATACCACAGAAAGGAGAGACACACATGACATGGCCGACCAGAGTCGTGTAAGACCGGTGATAGACTGGAGCGACCCGACTGTATCCCAGAACATTTTTTCCTTGAGTTTCAAATGGCCCCCAAAACAACACCGCTCGCTGAGATATATCTGGTGTGCACAGAAGGCGCTCACCTCTTCCGACGGTTTTCCTTTCATGCCCTGACGTCTCTAGTTAAAGAGGAGGCGGGCGGGCGGGCAGGCGCGCTCAGCCTCACATGCAGTCTGTGCGATGGCAGTAAAGCGCAGGGGTCAGGCCCGGACTTAGGTTTCATGCGACTCTCCAGGTGCAGGTCTGAGCAGAGAGCACAGGAGGGGAAGATTTGTGGGGAACATGGATTAGTCCTGTGATTGGGGCTGAGGTGTGGGGGGAGAGCTGTGTGTGTGTGTGTGTGTGTGGTGAAGTGTGGTGTGTGTGTGTACGTGTGTGTATGTGTGTGTACGTGTGTGCACGTGTGTGCCTGTGTGCATGTGCATGTGTGTGTGTGTGCGGTGAAGTGTAGTGTGTATGTGTATGTGTGTGTGTGTGTGTTGAGGAGGGAGTGGTAGTGGTGGTGGTAGTGGTGGGGGGGACAGTTAGTTTTCGGGAGGGCAACGGTGATCACACAGTATCGCGGCGAGCCCACGGCTCCCTCTGTGAAATGTCACGAGTGCACGGGGGCCGAGAGACGGCCGCGCTCTCACGATCCCGGGGCATCGGCCCCAGACAGAGGCCTCTCGGAGGGCCAGTCACCGCGTAATGAGAACAGCGTGTGTGTGTGTATGTGTGCCTCTGCATGTGTGTGTGTGAGCCCGTGTGCGCCGCCTGAACTCTGTCGAGGTAGAGTGACAAACACGGGTAACGCGAAAAGCGTGTGTTTTACAATTTCCCTCCCTCGTAAAGGGCCAGTCGTAAACTGAGAATTTACGCCCTTCATTAGAGGTAATACAATGCACATAACTCTAACGTACAACAATTGGGATAGCCATAAAGTAACCGTTTTATACGTTCTTAAATTGGTGACTTCTAGGTGACCCTCTCTGAGCTTGCACTGGGTAGATAGATTTACTGTGGCTGGCTATATTGCTTGATGGGCCTCTGTGTTTTTAGGGAATTAAAAGTGCCAAAGTACGAAATGACTTAAATATTTATTTTGTGTACCCTTGTCAGAAATATAAGTCTCCAAAGCATTATTTACAATTTGCAACTTAAGCCATTTTTTTTTGGTTACACAGACATTTTGTTTTGATTTGTGGACAAGTGCAATTTCGTAGTCCGCAAGGAGGGGAAAAAGGGGAACCCAGGGGTTGGTTTCTGTTGTCCCTCATGTTAAGCCTGGCTTCACATTCTCGTTTGAAATATGACGTGCGCTGAGATGTCCTGTGTGTGCAAAAGCAACTACGGCTCTGCCAAGCACTTCCCATGCAGCTCAGTGCCCAGGCCTCGGTGTCTGCCTCTGGGTAAAACAAGAACTGGGCCCTTTTACATTCTCACCTGTCCATCTCCATCTATCAACGCTTGACAGGGAAACCCTAATTTGGTAGGCAGAGTCTCCCCAGAACCCTCTCAAAAAATCACTCATTCTGACTAACACTCACCGAGGCCTAACCTTCCCTACTGGGGGTAGTTCACTGTTTTATCTTTTTTTTTGTCTCTCTCCTCCTCCTCCACAGAGTAAAACTAGCAGCTATGTTTAAATAGGACGTTTTTATCATTATAATATCAAATGGGTTTCCCTTTAATTCGCTAATAAAAAAATAAAAATGTACACAAATTAAACAACAAAACTAAAACATATAATGGAGACTGAAGTCAAAGTTAAGTACACTTAAGTGCAGAGTCTACCTGAACTAGGGTCTAGAATATTCTTCTCATGTATAGAATGTAGAATATTCACAAAGCACTTTTGCTGTGTTTGAGTGGCTGCATACTCATGCATGGATGAGCCACCAGACAGCCTGTCAGTGTCAGCACATGAGATGGGCCTGTAGAGGAGTGCCGAGCAACGCCACGCTATGCCATACTGTGAGGCCACACTCCGCCAAGACAGAAAGACAGAATGAGAGAGAGAGAGAGAATAAGAGAGAGAGAGAGAAAGTGGGAGAGAGGGACAACAATCAAGAGAGAGAGAGAGGGAGATGAAGATGGGGAGAGAGAGGGAGAGAGGCAGAGAGAGGGAAAGAGAAAAAGAGAGAATGAGACAGAAAAAGAAAGTGGGAGAGAGGGACAACAATCGAGAGAGAGAGAGAGAGAGAGAGAGAGAGAGAGAGGGAGGGAGAGAGAGGGTGGGAAGAGAGAAAGAGAGAGAGAGAAAGAGTGACTGACTTCCCCCCTTTGCTCCGCAGATCCGCAATGAAAAACAAACGTCAAGGCGGATGACAGAGAGCATCTGTGACTTATCAGCGGGGCTGGTGTGAGTGATGGGCCTTATCAGGCCTGCTGCTCAGCACACGTTTATTATGCCAAGAGGTGGCAGGCACAGGTGAAGAGCTGGGCCAGAGCTCGCTGACGATCCATCACTCCCCCCTTCTTTCTCTTTCTCTCTCTCTCTCTCTAACTCATTCCCTCTTTTTTATACTCCTCCTTCCTTAAAGCTTTCTTTCACTGTATGTGTTTTCTGTACTTTTCTCTCTCTCTTTCTCAATCTACCTATCTCTCGCTCCCTCCCTCCCTCTCTATCTCTATCTCTCTCCCTCTATCTCTCTGTCTCTCTCTTCCCTTTTCTTATCTAACTACTATAAAGGATAGCCCCATAGGATGCATTGATGTCTTTGTAAACACACTTGCATCTTTGATTGGCGTTATGTCGTGGGAAAGGGTACTGTTCCTCGCACAGTCTCTGCAGTAGGGGGTACGCAAATGCACACTGACAGACATCCGCACATACATACCTACAAACACATATACAGACACACTCATTCACAGCAATAGACACACACATACACACATTTACATATACCCTCACACTTAAGCCCACTCACACAGACACACTCACTCAAGCAGACAACATGCAGATGCACAGACAACATGCACACATATACACTCACGTGTACCTGCATACGCACTAACACATAGCAACCCACAACACACACAAACAAATGCACGTACACACATACAAACACATACATGCACACACATACACACACACAGACACATAGACATCCACACTAACACATACCAACCCAAACACACACACACACATATACTCACAGACACCATGCAGAAGTACAAATTCAACACTCAACACACACACACACACACACACACACACACACACACACACACACACAGAAACACACACACACACACACACACACACACACACACACACACACACACACACACACACACACATAGAAAGACACACAGACATGCATTCCCACATGCTCTGCACCCTCATCTGTTTCTCTCTTGTCTTGCTGTGGCTAATGTGTGTGTTGGGGAGAGAGTGAGTGAGCGTAGAGCATAGAGCGCAGAGCGCAGAGCGTAGGCCCAGGCAAGTGTGTGGCATGCACACTGAGGCTTCACAGAGGCCCAATAATGTGTTTGGGCCCAGTTTGTCTCCTCCCATTTGAATTGTATTCAGTCATGGTAGCCCATAATTATCTCGTGCCTGTGTGTTGTCAAAGGTTATTGGAACAAGCCACCATGCTATTCAGGGCCGCGTGTGGTATCCCTGTTTGCCATTCTTCTCTGGTCGGGTTTTTTTTTTTTCTTTCCCCCCAAAGCTTTTTTCCGAGCCATCGAATCCGGTATGGGGAGTGCTGTGCTAGCGTGAACTTTCGCTGTCTATCTTTGGTGGTGTTATTGAAAGGAAAAGACCCATAAAGACACCTTTTCCCATGTTCCTTTCTTCCTTTCCCAAACACTCTGGGGATATTTTTGGGATGTTATTTTTTTGTTGTTGTTGCCGTGGCTCTCTCTCTCGCTCTCTCTGAATAGAACCTGTGTATGTGTGTGTGTGTGTGTGTGTGTGTGTGTGTGTGTGTGTGTGTGTGTGTCTGTGTGTGTATGTGTGAGGGCGACAGAGAGAATGTGTGTGTGCGCATGTTTCCATTTTGCCTGTCATTCAGGTGGATGGGATTCACGCCAGTCAGCCTCGCCAGGCCTCAGAACCATTTTAGCTTCTATTGAAGTCAGGATAACAGTTTGTTTGAAGCTGAAAGAGAGAGAGAGGAGAGAAAAGAAGAAAAAAGAAAGCGCAAGTGAAAGAGAGAGACAGTGTGTCTGTCTGTGTGTGTGTGTGTGTGTGTGTGTGTGTGTGTGTGTGTGTGTGTGTGTGTGTGTGTGTGTATGTGTGTGTGTGTAGCCACCATCTGTGAGCCAAAGTGGTAAAAAGCTGAAGGAGGCGTGGATGCCATGGCTGCTGGTTCTCCTGCTCTCTCTCCCCCCAAACCTCACACAGACATCCTCCCACCCACTCAGCCACCCAGCCACCCACACACACACACACACACACACACACACACACACACACACACACACTAAGACACACAAACATGTGCACACACACACACACACACACACACACACACACACACACACACACACACAACCACCGTCAGGGCTGCTAATTGCTAACCTCCAAAGTCAGCTGGGTGGAGGCTGTGGGCTAGTCAGCGCTGGCACTGGTGAGGGGTGAGGAAGGCGAGCCTGGGGGCGGGCGGCTCTGGGGGTGTCTAGAGGGGAATGCAAACACAAAATCCTGTGTCCTCATTAAGGAGCTGTGCTAAGACCTTGTGCTCAGCGTAGCATACCAGCCCCTTTGCCAGCGAGCTCTCTTCAACAAGCATGCCGCTTTGGGAAGGGTGGGGAGCTGGAGTTCGAGCTGGAGGGTGGAGGGTGGAGGGTGGGGGTGAGGGTGGGAGGTGGGAGGTGGGGGGTGGCTGAGGGTGGTGGATGAAACGGCCCTTAAAGCTCGTTTAAACTCCCTCCTCAAAGATGGGCTTCTGGAAACCTTTGGATTAGAGACGAGTGGTAAGAACTTAATGGGTTCAGCATATTTACCCCCCAACCCCCTGCCCCCCCCCCCCCTACCTCCCCAGCCCACTTACAAAACCTTTTTTTTTTCCCCTGTGGGCCAGTGGCTTCCCTGCCAGCTCTGCTGTGCTGTGCTGAGTGTTTGTGGTGTGAGTGTGTGATTATCTCATTGTGTGTGTGCGTGTGTGTGTGTGTGGGTCTATGTGTGTGCTTCTAAGTTTATATGTCTCATCACACGTGTGTGTGTGTGTGTGTGTGTGTGTGTGTGTGTGTGTGTGTGTGTGTGTGTACTGTGTGGGTTACACTTACAGTGTCTAGTGTGTGGTCTTCCTTGCAACATGTAAGAGTGCATGTGGTGCATGTGTGTGTGGGTGTGTGTGTGGCAACTAAACTGTTGGTGTTTATACAGTGAGTAGTGTCTGTAGCCTTTTTTTAGAAATGACTTGGGCTGAGTGTGTGTGTGTGTGTGTGTGTGTGTGTGTGTGTGTGTGTGTGTGTGTGTGTATGTGTGTGTGTGTGTGTGTGTATTTACCTGCTGTAAAGCCTACATTTCATTAGAATTGTCAAGTGTGTGTGAGAGTGTTTCTCTCCATGATGACTCACTGTAACCCCATCCAGACTTCCTTTTGCCTCTTGTGCTGTTCCCCATAAGCCATCAGAAGAAGGAAGAGATCTCGGTCAACTCTCCACCTGTTGCATTGTCTTTCTGTGTGTGTGTGTCTATGTGTGCGTGTGTGTGTGTGTGAGAGAGAGAGAGAGAGAGAGAGAGAAAGTATATGTGTGTGTGCATGTGTGTGTGTGAGAGAGAGTATATATATGTATGTGAGTGTGTCAGTGTGAGTGTGTGTGTGTGTGTGTGTGTGTGTGTGTGTGCGTGTGTGTGTGTGAGAGAGTATATGTATGTATGTGTGTGTGTCTGTGTGTGTGTGTGTGAGTGTGTCAGTGTGAGTGTGTGTGTGTGTGTGTGTGTGTGTGTGTGTGTGTGTCTATGTGTCCTCATGACTCATAGCACACGTTTATTATGCCAAGAGGTGGCAGGCACTGCTGAAGAGCTGGACAAGAGCTCGCCGATGATCCATCACTCCTCCCTTCTCTCTCTCTCTCTCTGTCTCTCTGACTCATTCCCTCTTTTTTATACTTTTTTATACTTTTTTATACACTTCCTTCCATGAAGCTTCTGTGTGTGTGTGCACTGCTCCTATGTCCTCATGGTTCACCTGAGCTTGCTGAATGGATTCTCCACGTTACACGACACCCTCTGGCTTTCCCTCCATCCCTTCCTCCCTCCCTCCATCCCTTCCTCCCTCCCTCCATCCCTCTCTCCCTCCCTTCCTCACTCGCTTTCTCCCAGCTGGGCCTTCCGTGTGGAGAGGAGAGCGGGCCTCTCCCTGCCTCTCCTGTCAGTCTGGGCCGTCAGTGAAAAGGAGGCTTTGAAAAGCCCCAAGGCCTGATCCTCGCCAGAGCACTGCCTGTTGTTTCTCTTCTGTCTGGAAGTATCTGGCTCAGGGGCCTGGCTACAGTTAACATAACATACACACACACACACACATGCACAGACACACACATAGATGTGTACACACTCTGTTTTTCTCTCTTCTATGTTTACACACATGCACAAAGAGATACATGCATGCACGCACGCACACACATACACACGCACGCACGCACACCCACACACACACACACACACACACACACACACACACACACACCTACACCTGATAACTACACACATAGTAGGACATTAGTAGGACTGGAAACACCACAGACATCTGGACGTTAAAAAAAGGAAATTTAACGCAGAAACACTTAAACGCTACCTTGCATTACGCCTGTGATTTATATGTCCTGTAAAAAGAAGGAAGCTTTAACAAATGAAAGTGATCCACCTCCCCGTAATAGCATTCAATTCATCACAGGGTTTGAGCCCACTCGCTACCAAAATAATGACAATTTAATAACCTCCCGAACACACGGGGCTGAGATTAGCCAGAATTTATAAATGTCACTGGCGGGACCCGTAATCCAGGGCGGCAGTGAAACACAGGCAAAGGACCCAGCACTGTCTGCTCCAGCACGCCGCACCGCAATGCCACCAATGCAGCATCCCCATAGCGAGCAGGCTATGAATAACTGTGATAATCACTGCACAATGACGCCATTTATCAAGTCTGTGTATATGTGAGAGGGTGTGTGTGTACGTGTGAGTGTGTGTGTGTGTATGTGTATGTGTGTGTGTGTGTGAGTGTGTGTGTGTGACTGTGAGTGTGTGTGTGTGTGTGTGAGGGTCAGAGTGTGTGTGTGTATGTGTGACTCTGTGTGTGTGTGTGTGTGTGTGTCTGTTTGTGTGTGTGTGACTGTGAGTGTGTGTGTGCGCGCGTGTTGGGGATGCCTGGTGCTCTTTTGTGATTATGACACACACACACACACACACACACACACACACACACACACACACACACACATAGTTCAAGGTCAATAACACCGAAACTATGTGTGAGTGACGAAACTAACCAAAGCTAACACACCCATGCAGACCTACAGTATACAAGCACGTAGCATTAGCCGTGTGCGCACGTGTGAATGATGGCCCCATCAGGAATGCGTACAAACGTGCCCTCATATGCCCAGTAAACTTGAGCGAGCACACACACCTGTGGGAGTGCTGACCAGACACATGGGGAGGGGGGTCACATGGGGGGGCACATGGGGCGTTAGGAGCTCAGAGGGGGGGTCTTTGCTTTTACTGTCCGCCAGCTCAGTGACTCATCCACTCCTTTCATCTAGTGCTGAGGCCCTTTGGAGGTCTCGACGAGAGACTATCCGCAACAGCCATTCCCGCTGTCCACACACACACACACACACACACTACACTGATGGTCTGCAACCACGTCATAGCCAATCCACACACACACACACACATTACATTGTCGGCCTGCAGTCACATCATGGCCCATCCACACATTCACACACACACACACACACACACACACACACACACACACACACACACACACTCACACATACACACACACACATTACATTGTCTCACTGCAGCCACATTATCACCCATCCACACACACACACACACACACACACACACACATTACATTGTCTGTCTGCAGCCACGTCATGCCCCCTCCCAGATCCTCCAGACACATATGCTGCGTTTGTCAGGGGCACGTCCCTCCCTGCAGCTTCCTCGTCAGAGCCTGTGACAAATGGCATCCCGCTATTGTCACCGTGACACCGTCGCAGCATCCAGCCTAAACGATGACATTAACATTTGCTACCCCGATACAATAGCAGCTGTCTCAGAGCAGGACGGGAATAGATTTTGATGACTTGAAAATAATGACTTGCATTTTTTTCTATCCTCTCAAGGAGCGGGGGCCAGGGTTGGGAGGTTATTAATGGGACGACCTACCCCAGCCACCCCCCCCCCCAGTGATGTGACACTTCTGTTGGACGTCAGAGAGTCGTACACACACACACACACACACACACACACACACACACACACACACACACACACCCTTGAGCTGTGTCTGTGTCAGAGAAACCACTGAAAGCAGCAGAGGAGGGGGGAAGATGAACATGATGTACATGGCTGTACATTCATTCTCCCCCCAAACCTCCACTCACACCCCTGACCAACTACACAGATACAAACACAGACAGACTGTTTCTCTGTCTCTCACACACATATACACACACACACACACACATTAATCAAAACACACACACATATACAGACACAAAGGCGTTTCACACAGACTCACGGCAACAAAGGAGAGGATAAAAATCAGAGAGAGAAGCCCGGGCCTGTCCTTCCTGTGCTTCCTCTCAGCCGGCGGTCCGAGAGGGGGGGGGGGGGGGGGGGCCCGGGAGGGGGGCAGCAGGGGGGCGGGGCGGTGGCGTGTCGAGCCGAGGCCGCGCAGTTTGGGACGGTAGAGGAAGCGAGGAGGTGGCCGGAGGGACCAAAGGGAGAGGTCAGGGTGAAGTGGAAAGCCGACGCCGCGAGCCTTCTCCCTGGGCCGTATCCGATAACCGTTCCCATCTCCCCGCTCGCGAAACGGGAGGGGGTGGTTGGGGTGGCGGTGGTGGGGTGTTGGGGGGGGTACTGCTCTCTCTCAGTTGAGGGTGACAGCAGGCAGGCTGGGCGTGTTTAGCCTGGACCCAGTTGGGGGGCTTGAAAGCAGGCCGGTTCAGAGAGAGAGAGAGAGAGACAGACTGACCTAGACAGAGAGAGAGAGAAGGAGAGGGACAGAGAGAGAGGGGAAGGAGAAGGGAACCAGTGGGATACATCCTTTACTCGAGCACCAGGAGATCCAGGGTGGAGGCAAAGGGGGGAGAGGGAGAAGAAGAAGAGAGGGGGTTTCTGGTGTAAGCCGCGTTTCATTTTTTCGGGAGGGTGTCCTACAGTCCAAGCTGTGGGGAAGGAATGCATCGCTCCCCTTTTTCTTTTGACGGAGCGATTTCCTGCGCACCCCTGCTTCAAAAGCGCGTCTGGGGCTAAGGATACGGGGAGGACCTCCACATCAATTACCCTGAAGGAAACCAACCCAACTCCCACCCCCCACCCCACCCCCCCTCTTTGGCAGCAGAAGTACTTATTGTTGGTTTACAGCAAAAAAAAAAAAGGACGGGAGTTTTGGAGGGTGGGGTGGGGGTGGGTGGGATGGGTGGGATGAGGGGGGGGGAGTGAACATCTAAAGCTGTGCAGTAGTGAAAGGTCGCATTAGTTACTCTTAAGGCCCCATCAGAGCAGGAGTCCACGTCTGAATGCTGAGCAGCGGTGGTTGGGCCTGTGTGTTTTTTTCTTCCCCCTAAAGTGGATTTTTTCACACGTACCTCAGGTTCTCCAGCCGCCCAGCGCAATTACGCCCGGCTTTGTCCAATCACACGCCACGGCGCTTTTGCTCTTTGACCCCTGCGGTCGAAAAATAGCACAACTTTGTTTTTAAAAAAAAAAAATAACTGCCACAAATTACCGCTCCGCCCGTGCTATACATCTCACTTCTACATCTCTCGCTTGGCTGCCTAAGTCACAGCAGAAGGACTTTGGGGCCCAGGGGTTGCATTGGGGATACCAAGCAAAGCCACGGCGAGATTACACTGCAAAACATTATGGAGCGACTCTAAAAGGTACAATGATGTGGTAAATAGCCAGCGTGATGTAAAGTGTTTAACAGAATTGGCTCCCATTTTCACTTTCACGGATGGTTAAATGCTTTTTTTTGTGTGTGTGTGCTGCTGTAAAAAAAAAAAAGAAAAGGGCGACTCTTTTTAGATGTTAATGATCGGTGTGGACGGCTGTAAAGACAGAAATAGAGTGTAATACATGCGACAGGGCAGGGCCAGGGCCAGCCTGTGAGTCTATTCTGAAAGTGACACGCCATGATGAGATTGATTAAGTTTTATAACGTTGGGGGAGCCGGGTCCCAAAAAAAAAAAAGTCAAGTCGCAGTCGCCACAGAGTCAAATGAATTTAAAAATGTTCGCTCGCTGTTATTTTCGTGTTTGTGGGGGAAAAGTAAACAATTATGTGGTGTGTTTATTTTTGCAGTCCACATGTGTTGGTGTGGGCTATGGTTATGTCGGGCGCCACATCTGCTCTTTGCACGTTGCCAGAGGGTGACGGAACACACAGAATATGCGATGGCTGACTCGCAAGGCAAGGGCGGGTCTGGTAACTCTCGCTTTGCCAAAACGCTTTCAGGTTTTTGCACCGCACAGATTAATTTATGCGGGTGTGTCCAAAATTTGTGGATGTGAACAGGAAACTGAACAACTAGCATCTAATGCTGAGTAAATTTGGTGTCTTAGAAAGAGACATGTCTGCTTGAGTGATGGAGATTAAGTGGATTTTCAGGGTGTTTGTATGTCTGTCTGTCTGTCTCCTCTCCATTTCTCTGTGTGTACGTGGCTGTGTGGCTGTGTGTGTGTGTGTGTGTGTGTGTGTGTGTGTGTGTGTGTGTGTGTGTGTGTGTGTGTGTGTGTGAGATTGTGTGTGTGTGTGTGTGTGTGTGTCTGTGTGTGTGTGTGTGTGTGTGTCTGTGTGTCTGTGTGTCTGTGTGTCTGTGTCTGTGTCTGTGTGTCTGTGTGTGTGTGTGCAGGTACCTCTGTGCCTGGCTGTGTGTGTTTGAGAGAGAGTGTGCCTGAGTGAATGTTTTCCTTGAAAGCTAAAAGATTAGGTGCCTCTCTCCCTGTGAGGTGTGCTTTAGGCAGGGTCCCTGAGATGGCTAATACACTAATTACCTTTCCCTGCTCCCCCTTCTCTCCGCTCCCCGGCTCGAAATGAGAGGGAAGAGGTATTTGTGGCCTGCTGGATTGAAACGGAGAGACAGATTGTGCCAGCGAGGTGTTGATAATACCCAAGATTAATGTCTCAGCCGCACGTAATCGTCCTTATCCTCAATTCCCCCCTCAAAGCAGATAGACTTGTTGGAGTCCCTCGGACTGTGGCCCGCAAGATGGATGGCACACATGCTGCTGTCGGGACAAATCCATACATGCCGTCTGCCTGTGACAGAGTGAGGGAACGAGAGAGAGAGAGAGGGAGAGAGAGGGACGGAGAGAGGGAGAGAGAGAGAGGATGAAGAGAGAGGGGGAGAGAGAAAGAAAAAAGTAGGGAGAGAGACAGACAAACAGACAGAGAGACAGAGGCATGGAAAGAAGTAGGGAGAGATACAGAGAGAGAGAGAGAAAGAGAGAGAGAGAGAGAATACAAGAGAGGACAGAGGGAGGCAGACCGTGAGTGAAAAAGAGAGATAGAGGGGAAGGACATCCGTTGGGGTTTGAGGAAGAATCATACTCGTCTTGTTTTTTGGCATCCCCGCTGGACTCCAGTGAAAACAAGGCCTCGGTCTTGGGTTTCAGCTCGTCTATTGGAGCGTTTCCTTTTCAGTGCAGCCTCCTCTCCTCTCCTCTCCTCTCATCTCACATCCCCACATCCTCCTCCATCCACCTCTCTGTTCTCTATCTCTCTGTTTTGTCCCTCATTCTTTTTTTGTCTTCGTTTTTTTTTTCTTCTTCCCGGTCCTTCTCCACTTTGTTTCTGTGATTCACTACGGTCTGGCTTTTTGACATGCGTGCAAATTGGCAAATTACAGGATGGCAGGCAGGCACTAGCAGATTCATGTGGCCACATTGAGAGGGTGTGGGGTCGCTGGGGTGCTGGATGGGGGTGGTTGGGGTTGAGTGGGAGGGGGTGGGGGGGTGGGGTGGATGGGGGGGGGTGGCAATGGTGGTGGTGGTGGGCGGGGGGTTTGGCTTTGCTCATCACAATATTAGCTGTAGCTTTAATGCTTTTAACACTGCAAAGTTAGCTGACTCACACACTTCTACAGTGAGCAAACCCACACAGACACACAGACACAGACAAACACACATACACACACACACACACACACACAGTTTCTCTCTCACACACACAACAGATGCACCCTCCACACATGGCTTTTAAAAGAACCACCCAGGGTCCAGGGCTGCTGAGTTGGACCTTTGAGGATTCTCTCTCTCCTCTTCCTCCCCTCTCTCTTTCCCTCTGTCCTTTGTCTGTCTTTCCTTCATGTTGTTTTTTTCCTTCTGGTCTGACCCCCCCCCCCCCCAAACACACACAGCACACACACACACACACACACACACACACACACACTCCCACCCCCCCATCTTTCTTCCACTTCAGCTCCTCATTTGCATCTGAGGCAGAGAGTCAGTGTGGCGTAGTGTTGACAAACCCCTGGAAGTCTTCCCCCACCACCACCACCACCCCATCTTCCCACCTTCCCTCCCCACGCTTTGTCTCCTCCGCCCCCCAAGGCCCATCCCCGGCCAGATCAAAAAAAAACTGGAGAGAGACAGACAGAGAGAGAGAGAGAGAGAGACAGAGACAGAGAAAGCAAGAGAGACAGAGCGAGGAAGATAGAAAAAAGGAGAGGAATATGGCTGTTACAATAACTGGACATGTTTAGAGCAGGACAGAGAGAGGCGTGGCTCTTCACGACTGTGGGGTGCGGTGGGGCAGTGTTGGTCACGGTGGTGGTGGTGGTGGTGGTGGTGGTGTGTTGAGGTTAGACAGGAGGACGAAAGGGGTGTAGGCAGCGGATGGGATATCACAGGTCAATAACACCATTGCCATAGAGCGGTGGCGGTGTTTTACACGGTCTCCCAGTGCCGCAGCTCAGAGGCACAGGAGGTGGGATATGGGAATCTGGGAATCATCTCTGATTGGCTCCGGAGACGAGCGAGGACCCCAGCTTGGCCACGTGGAACGAATGTGTGAGACGAGGCCTCCTGCTCGACCGCCTGCTTGCAATCCCTGCCCCCCAAATATGCCTCCAAGTATCCCTCTACTGGCCATGTGACATCTTCATGTGTCCACCCTGTGTTGCCCTGTAATCTGTTTTCATATTTCATATTAAAAATGTTACTACTTATATCTCATACATATGAAAAAAGCAGTACAAGGATAATGCTCATTATTATAATTATTATAATATACATAAGTATTATAACTCTGTAAGAATAATTATAAGTATTTTGGAAAGATAACTGGGCCAAATGTCAGTGCGCTCTTAACCATATGGCTCAGTCATATCTGCCATCATATTCTCACTCTTTCCAAAAATAGTCAGGGTCACGTGTTTCACAAATGACTAACTCAGTTGTTCCTGCAGGCAACACCCCCCCCCACCAACCACACGCATGCACGCAAACGCACACGCAAACACACCCGCACACACACACACAAACACACACACACACATACACGCACACATGTGCATGTACATTTACACAAAACACAATCCGTTTTCTCTGTTGCTGTAAAATGATGTTAGTCTGATTAATTGTGCCCACCCCCTCCCCTTTTAATCACCAGAGTTAGTGCTGAGCCATGGAGCCAGGCAGCGCTAGGCAGGGGGAGGGTGGGTGGTGGATGGTGTGTGTGTGTGTCAGTGTGTGTCAGTGTGTGTCAGTGTGTGTGTGTGTGTGTGTGTGGTGGTGCCTTCGGAGGACTGCCCCCTTTGCGCGTGCGGCGGAGTTTTAATTAACGTGGAGACGACACCTTTCTCCGAGCTCATCTTTCACCTGCGGAACGCCGCAGAACTCTGACACCGGCCCTGCAGGCCGCTGATTAAAGCAGGCCCTCATTTAGTGAACCCTGCTGTCAACAAAACAGCACTAATGGCATTATGCCCATACCTGAGGGGGGGTGGGGAGGGGGTGGGGGTGGGACACTGGGACGTGTGTGTGTGTTGTGTGTTGTGTGTTGTGTGTTGTGTGTGTGTGTGTGGCGAAGGGGGGTAGGGGGTGGGGTAGGGTCAGAGAGGGCTTTGGAACAAAAACCCCACCGTGCCTGAAATGAGAGAAAACAAACTTCGCCTAATCTCTGATAGCAGGCTTTGAGCTATCCCGGCTGACTGCATCACATGAGGAGGACACGTGTGTGTGTGTGTGTGTGTGTGTGTGTGTGTGTGTGTGTGTGTGTGTGTGTGTGTGTGTGTGTGTGTGTGTGTGTGTGTGTGTGTGTGTGTGATGTGAGGAGATGATGGGGCGGGGATGGGATGGCGGTGTCAGGAGGCTGGCTGGCTGCTGCTGGATGGCATGTGAGTGTGTATGTGTGAGTATGTGTGTGTGGGTGGAACTTCAGAAGACAAGGGCTTATGGAAGCATTGGCTGGTGGGATCTTCCTTTAAATCCTGTCTCTTTGTTGATGTTATGTGTGTGGGTTGTGCCTGCTGAGGTGTGGGTGGGTGTGTTGGCTTTGGAAGGGTTCTCCATGTCAGCTCCATTCAGAAAGCCCATCCACTAACACCTCATCCCACAGAATAACCCTTCCTGCTCTTTCACCAGCCGACGGCGGAAGTATTCCAGATATGGCGCTGACCTCACCCCCATTCCCGCCGGTGCTGTACCCTTCCTCTCGCACTTCCTCTATTTATAGGGAAGATTCGGGCATTCCCCACATAGCTCCATCGCTCCCGCTGCTTTGATGGATCCCAGGACAAAGCCTTTGTACCTTTAAAACACTTGGATTGGGAGAGCACTCGGGGGAGGAATGTTTGCCTGTCCATCCTGGGTCAGAGACACTGGTCTGTCAGTCACCCAGCTAATCCCCGCCCACCAACACACACACAGACAAACACACACACACACACACACACACACACACACACACACACGTTGTTCTCATGTTTACACACATGCATGAAAAGATCACACACATACCCACACACCAACACAACACAACACACCAAAAAAAAAAAAAAACCCTGTCTGCCTTCTTCCAGGCCACACGACCAGCCGAGACGCTGCTCACCAATGGCGTCATGGCTGCTGTAAGCCTCTGTGCTGAGGGGAACTGGACTTGGCTCTCGCCTGGGCCACTTCCACTGCACTTTTCAACATGTGACGCGGTTTAACATTGAGCAGTAGGCCAGTATAAAGTTTAATGCAAAAGCGAGGTCACTTCTCTTTTGGTGTACATTGTGCTTTTTACAGGGCCCTTATTAGTCAGCCCAGGGAGAGAAATTTCACTGCAGGTTTTATTGATTTATGTCAATAGCCATTAGCTTAGCTGCGCCTCCCTCCCCCTTCTTTTCTTTTTTTTTAATAGGAACTTGCAACCAGGCTAGACTGGTGTTGAAAAACCCAGGGATATTAATTTGATGATTAATTAGGAAAGTTTGTTTCTTGTAAAGAGACAGCTCTTCTTTAAGCAGAGCTGTAAACTTTTATTGGACCGTACAGCTGACCTCAAATTGGAAATTTGTCTTGGAACCAGACTGGCTCACCATTACAACTCCTGCCTGTTGTTAATTTTATATCTGTCCAATAAAAAGCAACAGGGGTTCCATGCGTAGGCTCAAAACCCCCCACCCGCTACCCCCAAATAACCCCCACCCCCCGTTCAACACACACACACACAGACGCACACACATGCACATACACACACTCACACTCACACACACCATGCTTCTCCATTCCACCCCCACTGTCGCCTGTCCAAAAGGGTCTCCTCACACTTGGTCCTCCTGTGGCATACCACTCTGTGACATTCATGGGCGCAGCTCTGCTTGTTTCGGTTCCAGCTCTTGAGACTTGAGCCCGGAGTAAAGCTGTCTCCGCCGGCACACTCTCAAACACAACACCTATTTAATGCTGGGGAAACTAGGCAGCCCAAGACGCCCAAGAAAGCTGCACGCCTCTCCAATAAATAACACACACTCTCAGATTCCACTATCACACATTATTGATATCATAAGTGACAAATACACTTCCTGAAGTTTCGTCTCTGTTTCTATGGTTGAGACAAGCTGGCAGGCTAGTTTTGAAAGAGAGAGCCCCTAGTGGAGTGGAGGGGGATTACAAACTCTGCACATTTAAAAGATATGCCTCGCTCCCTCTCCCCTTCTCTCTCTCTCTCTCTCTCTCTCTCTCTATGCCTCTCTCCTCCAAGTCTCCTCTTTTCCACAGCTTCCTGTTATATTCCCCCTCATATCCCCCAAAGTCTGCGGCGGTGTGTTTACAGCGGAGTCACTGTAATGTGACGAGGCACAGGAGGAAGTCCACACCGCGGTTGCCTGATGACTGCCCAGGGGAGCTTTAGCCGTGGAGACACTTAAAAGATAATAGGCCAGCCATGTTTTCAAAACTCTGGGCCGCCTCGTTGCTTCGCTGGAACAATATCACTGATGTAAAGGAAATGAGACTTGAATGGCACTGTTTACAGTCGCTGGATGTTCACACATAAGCAGCAAATTCCAACATAAACATCCATTTAGCCCATGTAAATGTAGGGGCTATTAATAAACCCTTTTATCTTGTGCGCACAGAGAGAGAGAGAGAGAAAGAGAGAAGGAGAAGGGAGAGAAAGAGAAGAGAGAGAGTAGTGAGAGAGTAGAGTAGGGTAAAAAGAGAGAATGAGAGAAGGAGTATGATAGAGAGAGAGAGAGACTTGGCCCTGGAGATGAGGAGTAATCTTCCCCCTCCTGCTCTGTTTTTCTGTGTCAGAGACATGGCCTTTAGAGTGGGGCACCCCCGCTACCCCCACCTCCACCCCTCTATCCCAATTCACCCTCCCTCCACCTCAGTGCCATACCCTGCCAAGGGCTTGTTCTCGCCGCCCATGCCTCTCTCCCACTCCCAGCTCCCAGACCCAATAAGCACACAGCAAGCGCCGGTGGCCTGACCTTAGAAAACCCTTGTAGGCGAGCTCCCCAGTGGGCCTGCACAGGGCTAGGGCTAGGGCTGGGGCTGGGGCTGGGGCTAGGGCTTGGAGAGGTGGCGTGTGGGGGGCTACCAGGCAGGCAATTCCAATTTCTTAAAAGGACTCGCCGTGTGTGTGTACTGTACTCAAGGCCTCCGAGCCTGACCTTTTCAGCAGCTAATAATTACTGACTTACGGGTCCTGATTAGAGCCCCGAGGAGCAGGTGAGAGCCCATTCAGGCCAATCGCTCGCTTTTACAGCGCTCAATTAAGCGCAGGATCGCGGCCCTGAAGTTGTGTTTAGGAACGGCTCTGCTGTGACTGATTTGGTATATAATAGGAGCTGGAGCCCCTGCAGTTGAGGTGGTAGGTGATTATAGAAGTGTTATGTTAAAGCATGGAGACAGTTTCTCTTACTCACACACACACACCGTCTCCCTCTCTCTCTCTCTTTCTCTTTCTGTGACTCGTTCGCTCTCCCTCCTCTCCCTCAGTCGTATGGTGCCATCTGACTTGCTCATTTTTCCTGGGGCTTTGATGGGTTCAGACACAGTGGATACCTCTGCCTCTTCTCCACGGCTGTTTCTCCTAAATCTGTCGACAGCACTTTGTTTTTGCTGTCTCTCCTCTCTGTGTGTCCTCAACAGGCTTGCTTCCTGCCGTGTTATACATGTGTGTGTGTGTGTGAGAGAGTGTGTTTGTGTATGTGCATGTGTGTGTGTGTATGTGTGTGTGTGTGGTGTGCATGTGTGTGTGTGCATGTGAATGTTTGTGTGTATGAGTGTGTGTGTGTGTATGTGTGTGTGCATGTGTGCATGTGTGTGCGTGTGTGTGTGTGTGTGTGTGAGTGTGCACGCAAGCATATGTTTCTATGCATGCAGTGGAAGAGAAGTTTCTTTTATGTGAATGCCAAGTGGAGATAAGGCTTCTGCAGCCCACAGCAGACAGGAGGCTCGCCACGTCTCCCATTTTGAGCCCCGTCTCCTTGTTTTAAAGCGCCACACGTGTCTCCTGCACACGGGCATCGCTCATCCACACCACCACACAGAATAATACACACTGACAACACATTTCCACACCGACGTCTGCTTTTTCTTTTAAAAAAAAGAAATGCACGTTTCTCAACAGGAGCGTAGAAAAACAGCATGGCCGCGAGGTTCATGTCTTCTCGACGGTGCCGGCCAAAAAAGAACCAGAGTCTCCCTCGAGCTCCCGGACTTGGCACGACCCGCGTTAGTCAGTGTACGACATGAAACTCCTGCGTATTTCCGTCCTGCTCCGCGATGGTGCAGGCTCGCGTCTCGTGTTCTGTCGGGTCCCCTGGTATAAAGCAGATGGCGGCACAGTCTCTGGTTCTTCACGCTGCACGCTGGCAAACCCCCGCTTCTGCTATCAGAACCCATCCGGCACAGTCTGTGATGTGACCTGTCACTCCCTCATCACACCCCAGGGTGCAGAGAGAGCGTCTGACCTCATTCACACTGCCTTGTAAGGCCTTCTGCTAGGTTGTGTGTGTGTGACTCTATGTGTGTGTGTGTTTGTTTGTGTGTGTGCGTGTGTTTGTGTGGGTGGGTGTGTTTTTTTCTGCGTGCATGGGAATATTTGTGTGTATGTGCTTGTCTGTCTCTGTAAGTAGGTCCATTACTCTCTTTCTCTCTCCCTCTCTTTGTGTTTGTGTGTATGTGTGTGTGAGTTTGTGTGTGTGTGTCTGTGCGGGCATGCGTTAGTAGAAGTGAGACTGACTACAGATGTTTGGATTCTGCACACACCACAGTAGACAAACTTTCTTAATGTCAAAAGGGATTTAAAGTAATTAAATAAAGTTTCAGGCTGTGCACTTGAGTAATCTTACTATCTGTGGGGATAAAATGACACAAACACATAAAAGAGTGTTAGTAGAGAAAACAGTAAGACATTGCTACATATAGAAAGTGCCAGTAAGTCTTTAATAACTGGGTGTGGGGTCTCATATGACCCATTGCTGTTGTTTTAGTATATTTAGCACTTTGTAATAAAACAGTCAATTTGTTTTGTATAATGCCACATTTTAAAAACCCTTGCCATTCCTACCATAGAACAAACTACCTTAAACTGTGGAGTTGTGTTTTTGCCTTTGGCATGTCTGCCTTTCCATTAAATGGTTGGGCTTTTGGGCTTGAGTTTTTCGACACTTTTGCCAGCCACCATATTTTAAGATGATTGATTTTGGGGTAACTGCACATGAGTTGGAAAACAAACAGCAAGAGCCCGGACTGTGTGTGTGTATGTGTGTGTGTGTGTGTGTGTGTGTGTGTGTGTGTGTGTGTGTGTGATGGGGGTCATCATAGTTGGGGTGGGGGGGCTCTGGGGTGGTGCTGGAGATGACTAGTCTTGCAGAGAGAGAGAGAGGGAGAGAGAGAGACAGAACGACAGAAATAGAGAAAGGGGGAGATAGAGAGAGAAAGACAGAAATAGAGAAAGGGGGGAGAGAGAGAGAGGGAGAGAGCGAGAGAGCCCCGATCTTTCATATCCCCTCTCCCAGTGAGGGGAAGTGGGGGTCGGGAGGGAGGACTGACATCTCCCGGGGAAGGCCAACAACTGGCCATCACCCTGGCCGTTTGTCTTCATCAATCACCCCGCGTTTGTTGACCAAGCAACATGATGTCACTATTAATTTCACGCATTCCTTTAACGGGGGTGCTAGGGACAGCCCTACCCTCTCAGTGGGCATTTCCTGTCCCGGTGCATTGTGGGATACGTCTGTTTCCTCCAAGGAGATCAGTTTGACTTGTGAAAGTTGTTTTTTTTTCTTCCATTCCCTTCCTCCCCCGTTTTTTTTTACTTCCTTCATCTTTTCCCTCTTGCTCCTTCATTGTGGTCTTCTCTTTCGTCTTCCCGCTGTGTTTGCAATGCTTTGTCACTGTCCCAACCCAGCTCCACAGCAGCTCATGGTGGGTCTGTGACTTTGTTGTGTGAACATCTCTGATGATGATTCTTCCATGTCATTTTTTTTTCTTTTTCTTTTTTTTTTTTACTGGCAGAGGTACGCACCTAACTGAAATGCTCTTTTGATCAAATCTGGTATTTCATGAGACACATACCGCTGCTGCAGTCTCTGATCAGCACATTAGCTTCTTCATTTGAAAGAATGGTGTCACTGTGTTGACAAGCGCGTGATAAGTTGGTGGCTTCTAAAAGGGAAAATGTTTAAAGCCGGTAAATGCCTCAGGACTTAAACTGTCTGTCTCATTGTCCCACTGTAGTTTATTTTTGGTGATTACCAAGAACCTGGTTTTAAACAGGCTTCGGGGATGTTGGTTTATTAGCTTTACATAAAAACGCGAGGCCCCTCACATGATAATACCGCGCTAGCATCTAATGTTATCTGTTCTGACTTCTGTGGTTCCATATTTACTGTCGACACACATCGCTTTTATCCCCGTACCGCTTTGATTGTATCAGGCAAAAAAAAGAGAGAGAGAGAGGAGCGGAATGGTAATGACTAGGGTACAGTATCTATTTCACTCTTAGTTTCGCTCTCCTGCTCTCACTCCCTTTCTCACTCTCTCACTCAATCGCTCTCTTTTTTCTGTCTCTCTCTCTCTCCCACTGTCTCTCTCTTTCACACACACACACACACACACACACACACACACACACACACACACACACACACACACAGACACACACACTACTCTCTTTCTCTCTCTCTCTCTAACTGCCTCTACTCCTCCACCTCTCTCCCTCTCTCTCTCTCCTCCAGCTTTAAAGGGCTTAGTCGGAGCTTAGCACCCAGGTCAAACTGCCCTTTGCCCTTCATCTGTCAGTCGTTTGATCTCATGCCAGGCTGGAGCTGCTCGCCGGGCCCTGCCTTTAACGGCTCGTCTGGGGGTCACCACAGGGCAGGGGCTGCAGATGGGCCTGACTTAGTCGCACCCCCCACCCACACCACCGTTTCCCCACCACAACCACTACACCCACCCCCCCACCCCACCCCACCCCAAAAAAAACTCCTAACTCTTCAACACCACCCCCCCCCCCCCACCACCAAACACACAACCTCTCGCCCCCTGCCCCCAGCAACCCCCTCTGCCCCCCCACCCCCCATGCCCATTATTATTTTATAGTTTGGTTCTGCATTCCTCTCCCTCAGCCTGTGGTAGACGCTAGGCCCTTCTGCTTTTATTGCTTACACATGTCGGTGCCTCGCTCCCTCAGCGGGGAGAGACAAAACACCGTGGCAGAGATGCCGACGCGAGGGGGCTGGCTGGCTAAACTCTCCCCACCTTGAACTAATCGTGCCGTGGGCTGGTGTGTGTATGTGTGTGTGTGTGTGTGTGTGTGTGTGTGTGTGTCTAGAGGGGGCGTTGTATGGAATTGGTGGGGGGGGGGGGGGGGTTGGGGGTCCTGAGGGGGGGGCACAGGGGCTGGTCCTGTAGTGTCAGCCCTGCACTGCAGCCTCCCGTGCCAGTGGGGTTTCAATTTGTAGGGGCATAAACAGATACTAAAGGAGCGAGTAACGGAGCAGTGATTTATCAAGCCGAGCTCCCATCAAATTATCACAGCGCCCCCCTGCTGTCAGTCTGGACCATGGCCCCCCCCCTCATCACACCCCCAGCACCAGCCCAGCACAGCCCAGCACAGCACAGCACGGCACCCCTGGCCTGGCCCCCTCCCACTGCAGAGGTGCCTCCAGTCAGTGTGGTCACACTTCGTTTAAGAGTTCACAAGCATGTGTCCTTCTGTCTGCTCTTGGCCTAAGCAGAGCTTGTCGCCCTCCAAAACACACTCATCAGCCAAAACAAAGAACTTTGTGTGTGTGTGTGTGTGTGTGTGTGTATGTAGCAGAAAATGTACGAAAGACATTAGCTGTGAATGATGTCATGGTGCTGATGATCTCACCATCTTAAACATGGTCATGTGTAGATGAGATGAGCGCTTGTTGTTGTGTAGGTTTGTTGGGCAGAGGGGACTCTAAAAGGAGAATGAAGTTATGACAATAATGTAAACAGATTCACTTTGTAAAAGTTATCAAATACAATCATCGCAAACACACCCCTCTTGTCTCCCTTTGCTCCTCGTACACTTCACAGAAAAGTGTTTCATCATGGGCTCGTTGTGTCTCTCCGAAAGGGAGACAAAAAAAAAGAAGAAAAAAAAAACAAGTCAGCTTGAATAGTTTAAGAGTATTTGGGTCAGCCATGTAAGGGGAATATATCTTGAAATAAACAGATTATTTTTCTGTTCCGAAATCATGTTTCAATTTCACTTTGCGCCAGGAACAGTGCAATGCCTTTGATCTCTGTCCGTCACGGAGGCCAACACATGGATAATATATCTTTCAAAAGATAAAGGTAAAAATGTCTGCTGGGACGCGGTGATGTCATGCAGTTGCAGGGGGAAAAAAAGGCCTGGGAGAAAGGCAAAACTTTTCACAAGCGGACCCCGCTTGCCCACGGATCGCCAAAAAGTCTGATCTCGGAGCTGTTTGTGAAATCAATTACACGTTGTCCAAACTGCGATTCCGGCCCTGTAGGAACTTAATCGCCAGGCGCTCCTGGTCAGGATCATCGCGATGAGGTCGGACATTTGTTTTCACTCCCCCGCGTCCGTAACCCTAGGCTCCCACCCTCCCGAGCAACCCCCCACCACCCCCCCATACTTTTTTTTCCTGGTCGGTCCCTTTGCTTTGCACTTCGCAACATTTGTGCACTGCTTACAATTCTGCCGAGAGCCATTCATCATCATTTGCCTGTGTATCTGTCTTGAGAGCCCGAGCTTTGATCATGTCGTGTTTTATACCTTACATCTGTTCTGCGTTTAACCTTCTGTAATGCTGTTGCTCAAAAACTATTACCTGGCATAACAAAGGAACAGTTTTATTGAAGAGTTTGTACCCCGCATAAATCCTGCATCCTCTTCATTTGTAATGGCCCGGGAAATGAATAATCCCTTGTGCCATATGCAAGGGTAATGATTCCTTTCTCTCTTTCACCATCTTCCCTCCTGCTCTCTCCTTCTGGGTTTTATTTTTCTTTTCTTCTCCACTGACCACTTGTCGACTGACTGTCTGCCTCATAACCCTTCTCTTGTAAAATATGAATACTTTTTTTTTTTTAAACCTAGACTCGGGGTCGAAAATAACTTCCGTTATTATCTGTTGTGAAATCCCTGAACGTTAAAATGTCTACCAGGATTCCTTATCCTCTCAGCACCCCCCCCATTTTCTTCACTCAGTTCCAGCACCATCAAATGTTTTATCTTTTCCTTCTTTACAGTGCAAACGTGCTTTCCTCTTCTCCTCCCTCTTCTCCTGTCATGTCCAGCAGCCCATTCATACCTCCAACTATCTGCCCTGTCCCACCCTGTCAGCTGCCCCAGAGGACTGCAGCCATGCTGGGATAGGAGCAGCTCTCTGCGTCCCTCTCCTGCCACCCCCAAACCCCCTCCGACACACACACACACACACACACACACACACACACACACACACACACACACCCTGTGCCCCCAGTAAGGTAATCAGCCCTAATCAGAAGTGAAATGCGTTTTTCTAAGGAAGTCGCTGGAAAATTTCACAATCTGTGTCTCTCAGACCAAACTGATTAGAGAAACATTATCCTGCTTTCCAAGTCGCTTCCAATCTGGCTTTAATCTGTCACTTCAATCACCTAATTATTTAGTCAATGACCTGGGGATGCAATTTTACAAAAGGATGAAATGCATGCCATGACATTTATTTCTGATTTTTTTCCATGATATCGGTGGTTATGTGTAATGTCCCTTACAGCACCAATGGGTTGTAATTGGAGCTAGTGTGTGTGTGTGTGTGTGTGTGTGTGTGTGTGTGTGTGTGTGTGTACGTGTGTGTGTGTGTGTGTACGTGTGTGTGTTTGTGTGTGTGTGTATAATAAATAGTTTGTGTGTGTGTGTGTGTGTGTGTAAGAAGATTTTGTGTATAGACATCTCCGTGTGTTGTATGATTTAATGTGCATGAAATGCGTATACTTTCATTCATCCGGGTGGTAATTTATTAGCTTTTCAAATACATTTTTCAAATGTATTTCTTTTGTTATTTATTTCAGCCAAATCGTAGTTGCATGTCAAATGTCATCTTTTGACAATTTGTAACATATTACCAACTGCCATACCAACTTTCTGCAGCCATTCAAATATTTATGGTGCGGTTATGCAATGTGCTATGTATGTTTTGTTCATTTGAAAAAAAAAAAAACTGAACTTACCTGTTTTTCTATAACATCTGTGTAACAGCACAATACACTTGCCATAAGTCAGTGAAGAGGGTCTGGTTTAGTTGATGTAGTAAAGAAGTTTATAAGAGATAACTTTGTTGTGTCCTGTCTCATCATTATACAATGCAGAGTTAAAGGCTTTGCACAGTTTGAGTAACAGTGTTGTGTATAAGTGGTTAGGCATGTGTGTCACACACTGCAAATCAGTGCAAAACAAATTGTGTCTCAAGTTTGTTAATTGATGCATCTTAGTGACTAAATGTTGTTCAAAGGCTTTAAGAGTAAACTAGCTGCCTACAAAAACATTCACTGAAACATGGATTAAAGCAAAGAGTTTTTTTTTCCTCAGCAGAAATATAATCATGAAAACAATCTTAGATTGTCATTGTTTAGAAATGCTAATCTATCTAAAGTTAAGTTGACGTCTAGTATCTTTACTGCTCATGTTCAGCTCCTTCACAACAATGTACTAGGCAATTACCTTGACAATATTTAGCCTGTGGTTTATTAGTGTGTTTGTTGTATGAATTGGAAATGTAATAGGCTAGTTGGATACAGTTAGCAATAACAACATTTAATTGTTTCTCTTTCCAAGGCTGATTAATTTCTCTCTTTTATGTGGGCTATTTGTGTGTTTTTAAAATAAGCCTAAAAAAACCTGAATTTTTTAGTTTCAATATTTAGTTTAGACCTGTTAGTTTCTTCAACATTGTAAACTTTACCCTGCCTTGCTTGCATTACTAGGGTCAAAAAGTAATCTGAAAACAGTAAGTTACAGTGTTGTTACAGTGTAATAACACTTCTTCAAAACATAGAAAATAGACACATGCAAACATACAAACATAAATGACATATCTGTAGTCTGGAGACATAGCTAGTATTGTCCACTAGTTTACACAGCTGAGTTAGCATTAGACTAATAAATGGCATAAGTATATTGCTAGTTGCTACTATACATTCACCTCAACACAAAAGAGAAGGATGAAGATATCACTACCTGCCCAACAAAAATACAGCAACTATGGCATCACTTGGCAGCCCTGTCAGTTGACACTGTTATTCTGTGTTAGGTTCACCATCTAGGTTATAACTTATGCCAACTGCCATCCAAACTGCCACAGCCACAACAAACCAAAAGTGGCGTGACTTCCTGCCTCTGTGGTGGGTGCTTCTACTGAACTGTCAAACTTGGCCTCTGCTCCCCTTTGTCCACATCTCCATCTGCTGCCTACTGACTGCCTTTACTGAGTGGTCAGTTGACCGTCAGTCATATTGAGTGACTGTCTGTGTGGGTCCTATATCCCACGCATCGAACTGTACCTCAAAGTTGGTGTCACTAAGTTTGTTTTGATGAACCAATGGATGCCTTGTCCTGTGAACTTTTCAGATTCTTTCCCACTGTTGACACTCTCAGTGAAGATTCCACACCACCGCCAAGCAACAGAAACATTCAACCAGAGACACTAGCATACAAAAAATGAAGGCTGTCATCCCACCGTTGACATCCAGTGTACGACAGAGAATGGCTGTACTTTTTTTTTGTTCAAGTAGCTCACTAGAGTTATTAACATGTCTGCCAAGTGGAAGACTCATATGCATCATGAGGTATAAGGTATGAGGTAAGAGTAGGCCAAAACCAGAGCCAAAGCCTAGGTAGGCCAAAGCCAAATTAAATATTGGAATTAACTTTTTAGAACTGTATGACTGTCACCTTACTTTTGTTTGTGCAATTGTAGTGTTTTTGTAAATTTAGCAAATTAGCTGTGTATTCAAGTAATTAGCATAGGTTATGTTCAACATGTATCAGATGGCGTACTGAATATTGTGTGTGCCTACCTTTTTCAATATTTCTGGTTATGTCACAGATGTCAAATGTAAATAGAAATTTTGAAGATAAAGGAAAACTATCTCTGCCAACCCTGGACTGTAATGTGCTGCTTAAGTTTAGTGGTGTTAGTGGTAATAGTGTGTCCACATTGTGTCCCGTCTGTAATAGCGATTGCATTCTGTTCCCCTTTTTTAGCCTTATACTAAAAATGGTCCCAGATATAAACTTGTTTCTTTCTGCTTAACATTAGCTGTCTGAAAAAAACTTTTGTGTAGCATCATCACTCACTATGTCTTTTCCTGATATGCTGCCAATATACAAGTTTGTTGTTTGTTTTGGGTTTGTGTCTGTGTGTATGTATGTACAATTATTTGCATGTTGTCTGTGTTGATAAAAATAGGGAAGTTGTTGTTTTAGCTTTGTCTGGCTTTTTTTTGTAAACAACGCCAGGATACTGTAGGTTGGCATGCTGCATGCTCAATATCACTGAAACTAGAGGTCATCATCAAACATATTTAACACTGTGTACATATGTGTGTTGTGCAGTCACACAGTTTTAAGACATGAGTTTGCAGTTAACAATGGTTAATAATTATTATTTGAGTATTTATTTGAGAATTTGTTCATTTGACTTTCTCGCTGTCACACGCTCTATGTGTGTTTGTGTGTGTATGTGTGTGTCTCTGTGTCCTTCAGTATGAGAGACTCTACGGGTGTGTGGGTACTGTATGTGTGGGTATATGTGTGTCCTTTTGTGTATGCATGTGTCTATGTGTGTGCTTGTCCTTCTCTGTGAGAGTTTGTGTGTGTGTGTGTATGTTTGTGTGTGTGTGTGTGTGTGTGTCTGTGCACGTGTGTGTGTGTGGGTATTTATCTCTGTATTTATCCTTGTGGCTACAGAGGCCGCTGCGCCGTGGCAGCCTGGGAGAGGCTAAAGCAGTTTCGCCCTCAGTGGTAGACGTCCACAGGGAGAGAGGGAGCATGGGAGTCATGTTATTGGAAAGGTCGTGATTACAGTGGGGGGTCAGAGGAACTCGCTGACACTCTCCGCGCACAAGCGCCCGCCTGCCTCCCTGCCTCCGGCTGTCAACTACTATATTGAGTATTGACTATATGTCACGGCGATAAAAAGGAAATCTGTTCTCTTGCCAAATATTTTACCTTCAAAAGAAATGTTAGGACAAAAAAATAAGATGACTTCCAATGTCAGGAAGTTGCTCCTATTGGCTCTGACTGACATCGTTGCTGTTTATAGGTTCATAAATGCATTAAACACCCTTCTCATCTATATTATTTTACGCGCCTGCTCTTAAGAAATGATTTTAGTCGGGGGTGCCTTGGGGTGCTTTGACAGATGACTAATATGTTTTTGTCCTTGCCTGTAGGTTGCATAGGGCTCGGGTGGTGCTATTTTTGGTGGTGATTTGATAAACAAAACCTTTCGGGCCAACCTGCCTTCACATATCCAGGAGGTATGAATAGATAATCAGATTGCAGGAACAGCGCTGAATATATGAGGCGGTGTGTGTTTGTCAAACTGTGCTGATAAAGTAAAGCTTACAACTCTCGTGTCAAAGATAGCAGCATCTGGCACGTCTTAAGTGTTAACTCAAGTCCACCACACTTGTTCATTTGTCAACAGAGACATTGTTAAGGTTTGTCAGGTTTACTGCAGTTTAAAACAGTAATATTGTAGCACAAGGCACAAAAGAGGAACAAAACACACACACACACACTCACATATGCACACTACATCACACCCTATGCACGTGGGTTAGAACTAGATGAAAAGAGATCTTCTAAATCGGAGCATCTGAGATATCAATGCCTTGCAAAGTTTACAACCGCAAGAAGGTCAAGAGGTGTCATTTTCTCCACTTAAGAAAAAAGGGAGTGTGTGTGTGTGTTGTGCTTTGTGTGTGTGTGTGTGTGTGTGTGTGTGTGTGTATGTGTGTGTGCGTGTGTGTGTGTAGAGTTGAAGTATGTGGTTGATTGATTTCTGAATTATCTGCATATGAACAAAGAGATGGCAATTCAAGAAAAGAAAAGCTGAAAGGAAGGAAAAAAATAAAGAAAAGGAAAGGTAGTGAGACTTTGAACTAGCCGCACGGTGTGTCCCTCTTTCTCTCTCTCTCTCTCTCTCTCTCTCTCTCCAGGCCAGAGCCGATAAGGACCTCTGAAGACTGACCGGGGCAATGGGCTCTCCCTTTCTCTCTCTCTTTCATCTTTTCTATTTTTTTCTTTTTTCTTTTTTTTCCTCTTTCTTTTCAGTGCCCGGCAGGGCAGGTCTGCGGTGTTTGTGCCCCCTTTCGTTTGCGTTATCGTGGCGGGATTCTGTGGAGTCATCACGCTTATTTGTTCCCCGACACCCAATCTGCAAAGAAAGCCGCTTTGGAAATGTGCTTTTAACTGAGCGTAGGAAAACATTCCAGAGTCTAGCCGGGGGGCAGGTCTACTAAAGAGCAGAGCAGGCCGTCTGCAGCAAAGCCAGCCAACGCTTAGCACCTCCACTCTTCTGCAGACACACCACACACACACATACACACACACACACAAAGTCACTCACTTACTCACTCACTCATACACACACACACACACACACACATGCAGTCACTCACTCATTTACTCACTCACTCACTCACTCACTCACTCTCTTTCACACACACACACATACACACCATACAAACACACACACACACAAATATATCTACGTATACTCACTCAACCAAGGTCATGAACTTTAAATGCAAGAAACAAACTGACCATGGGAATGCTATTAAAAACATACACACACACACATACACACATGCACACAGACACACACACACACACACACATG
>CM059280.1:20927907-20945407 GCA_030347295.1 Setipinna tenuifilis | reverse complement strand
CGGAGCAGAGTTGCGGTCGAGGCTGAGAGGGCTTCTCCCCGCTCCCTGCTCCCTGCTCCCTGCTCTCCCTGCTCCCCGCTCTCACTGCTCCCTCTCTCCCCCTCACCTAGCTGTCTGTCTGGCTGCCTCCCAGTCGCCTCGCACCTACACCCACCTGCACTTAATAAGCCCCCTTCACCCGCGCTGTCAGAGAGCTGCACACACATACTCACACACATACACACACACACACACACACACACACACACACACACACAACATTTACACACCAATCCCAACCTACACACATACACAAGCACACACACACACACATGCATACAGATATGCAGACACAGACCAATACACACAAACCCATATACACATATGCAGGCACACACCTATACACACACACACACACACACACACACACACACACACACACACACACACACACACACACACACACACACACAGAGCCAGGTCTGTGTGCTCTCTGGTCCCAGCCCTCGTAACGTGGTGATACATTTATTTCTCACTGTAGGACATGCCTATAAATTACACCTTGTTAAGGTATCATTTAGCCCAGCCTGTTAGGCCATTCCTGTCATTTCGGTGCAGGAGTCACTCTTTAAGTTTGCCATGGAGGTGGCATTTATGTGTTTAATTTACAGGTACCTGCCTAGAGGGTCCTTCTCCCCTTTTATGAAGTGGCATTAGGGGGCCTATTTAGTTGTCATGGCGAGGATGTGCTCCGAGTGCAGTGGCAGAAGAAAAAAGAGAAAAAGAGAAAGAGAAAGAGAGAGAGTGAGAGAGAGAGAGAGAAAAGAGAGATTCAACATAGAAAAAAAAAGGTAAGAGAGAGAGAGAGAGAGAGAGAGGAAGAGATTTCAAATGAGAATCGCTGTCCTTTTAACTCAAAGCATTCTGTTGCCTGGCAGGCGAGACACAGCACTCTTTGAAGGAGAGTGAGGAGGGGAGTGGAGGGAGGGAGGGAGGGAGGGAGGGAGGGAGGGAAGAAGAGAGGCAAGGAGGGAGAGAGGAAGGAGGGAGGGAGGGAAAATAAAACAGGCCGACTACCTCCAGATATTATCCCCCCTCAGGACGTACAGAGTCTATATTGGCTTAAGCAGAGGAACCCCTAGGGTCAGTACGGCCTCTGTGGCTTTTCAGTGGTGCACTAAGAGGGACTTCCCAAAAAAAAACGAGTTGGGGGGGGTGGGGAGATGGAGGGAGAGGAAAAAAAAGACAGAGAGAGAGAGAGAGAGAAGAGGGGGAGAGAGGACGGCGGCAAGTGTCTGGTTGTAAATCATCACACATGTGCCTCACAGCACCAGGCCCAGGCCGAACACAAAGCAACGCGGCACTTATTAAATTTCCATGAAGTTTACCGAATTTGCGGGATCAGTTGGGTGAGGCCGTCAGGGAGCCTCTGCCACTGCCTGCAGCGTCTCTCCCTTTCTCTGTGTTTCTCTCTCTCTGTCTCTCTGTCTCTCTCTTTTCCTCTCCCTCCAACCCCCCTACCCCCCAACTTCTTTTCTCTCTTTCTCTTCCTCCCTCCCTCCCTCTCTTTTCCTCCCTCCATCTTTCTCACCTCATCTTTGGCACTGACACACACTACCTCTTCACAAGAGAAAAAGGGGTTGCATTAAGGACCCCCCCCAGCACCAACACACACACACACAAACACACCAAACCCCACCCCCCACCACCAAGGGCCCCTCTGTCCACTCCCCAGCAGGACCCCGCAGGGCTCCATCTGCAGCCCCGAGAGGCAAAAAGAGAATGCCACAGTGACAAACACACACACACACACACACACACACACATAAATAAATACACACTCAGTTACATACACACAGACACAATAAACACCTGAACTGACATATGAAAACACTTTTTTACACTCTCCCGCTCTTGCTCAGACACTCACACACAACCTACCCCACCCCACCCCCCAAACACACAGACACATCTATATTTGTAGGCATAAATATGTGTATACAATTTCTCTAGCACACAATGAAGAGATTATAATATTAGTATTATAATATTACTAGTTATAGCATTATACAACATGGAGTATGTAACTTATTTATATAAGATATCATGTCCTCTGTCCCCTCTTGTGCAGTGGTGTCCTCTAATGTGCTACATCCTTACAGCATTAATGGCCATCTAGCACATTTTCTTCTCCTTTTGATACCATTCTGTAAAGAAAAGGCTATATGTTGGACAAAACGTGCGCACACTTTTATAGATTTTTTGTTCTTTATCTTCCATAAAAGGAAGGTGTAAATTGGCTTGCCCAGCGCTGTTTACCACAACATTTATTGCATTTCAAAAGGTTGTAACCAGGCAGTGAATGCACACTCAGCCCCTTGACCTCCCAGACCCATTTTTTTTCACCTTTGTCCGTCTGATAGAGCACGAGATGGGCCTTCCTGACTTGTCCCATTAGCCCCTTTTCATGGGGTCTCTCTCTCTCTCTCTCTCGGCCCTGATGAAGGCACTGCTGCTTCGAAAAGGGGGCTACATTTCGATCCCTGCGCTAGATAAGAGCTCGGCGTGGTTGATGGGCCCTGATGGCATCTGTCAGCTGTCCGCACTCAAAGACAAACGTGGCCGAGGAAGGTTAGCGTGGGCTCTTGTGCCCTCTTATCAACCAATTACATTTGGCTTTGTCAAATTAATTGTATGGAATTGTTTGGCGCAGATAGCAACACTGTATTCTTGTTGCTGCAGGAGGTTCTCTCTCTTTTCTCTCTCTCTGTCTCTCTTTTTCTCTCGTCTCTCTGTCTCTCGCTTTCTCTCTGTCTCTGTCTCTCTCTCTGTCTCTCTCTTTCTTTCTTTCTTTTGAAGGAGGGGGGTTCCTCTGTTTGTGTCCTTGTGGCCCAGCGCTTTGACCTCAGCGACTGATTACTTTTTGTCGTCCAGAGAGGGAGGGTACCAGATGACATAAGAAATAAATAAAAAAACAAGGTTTGATTACTAGTCATGTGGTTTCACCTTGTCGAGAGATGAGCGTAAAATCTTTTGTGATTGTTACACATTACCATGTCATGTTGGTTGTCTCACACCACACCGCAGCCTTCTGAAATGATCGGACAGATGATGTACGCATGTTAGTTTGCCTCGTGTGTTCATTTGAGATGCATCAGGCTCATTTAGCATTGGTGTCATTGCGCTGACAATATTTAATCAGGTCTTTCCAGAAGCTTCCATGATAGAGAGAGAAAAGCTAGCTAGCTTAAAGTGGCCAAGAAAGAAGTAGAGTTTGCTCGCACCTCAAGGAGTGAAGGGCTTGAGGCAGTGAGAGTGGAAAGAGGTTGACTGCGTGACAACTTCTCGACGGAGAACATTTTTCGATGTGAACAGATAGATTAGCGGCGGTATTTTTTATTTCTTTTTTATTTAGGTGCCAACTGACTGGAGGTGAAGGCACGTAATGATGTGTGAGAGGTGTGTACAGATGAAAAATAAAAAATAATAATCATAAAAAAAAATAAAAAATTGCTGCGGTCAAGCGAAGATTCCTCTGGCCAGTGCCTGGCCGTCTCGCTAATGAGACGTCATACGGGAAAGACAGAGACAGGGCCCGAGCGCCCACTGGTCATCACAGACTAATTCCCATCCAGCTCAGGGGATCGTGGAAAAAAAAAGACGACAACAACAACAACAACCATCATTTTGAGGAGGCGCAGGCCTGAGTTGCTGTGCCAACTGACCACATCATTTTGATGGTTCATTTTTCAGAGCAGCACTTGGCAGGCCGCAGACAAGCAGTCAGGCGGCTTTGTGGGTGTTTGTGTGTGTGTGTGTGCATGCTTGTGTGTTTGTTGGCCGAGGTACAGTATTGTTTCCGTTTCCACCGATTGCACAACTAGGCCGGCCCTATTAGGCATAGCCCTTGGCCAGTAGAGCCCTTACACAAACACACACACACTCACACACACACACACACACACACACACACACACACAAATTACGCCCACACATACACACACTACTAATGTGAACATGATGACTCTACAGCTCTTAGGGGGAGAGGCCTGTAGCACTTACAGCCCCCGAGAGCAGTTGCCCAATCATCATCCCTGCTTCCCCGACGTCTTCCTCACGTTACGTCTAAATTAGCACCAAGACGGAATCGATTCCCCTGATCACATCCGCCACACCCCCTCCGCCTTCTCTCTTGCCCACCCCCCTACTCGCCCACCCCAGGGCGATGAGAAGTTCTCCTCAGTTCTCCGCTCCACTAGCCAGTGGGTCAGGTTGATCCCCCCCCTGTCACTGAAGCTCATTCGAAGGGGCTTTAAAGTGTAAACCAGATGAAAAAACAAAGGGCTTAGGCAAATCAGATAGCTCCAACAACAACAACAAACGCGCACTCCGTAATCTTCTTAGGGAAATTAATGAAGGGGTGGTGGGGTGGGAGGGGGCAGCTGAGGTGGGGGTAGGGTGGGGCGGGGGGTGTTTAGGCCGTCGGGCCGAGCGCATAATGATCCCGTGCCGGTGGGATGAGAGCCCGGCTGCAGTGGATCAGGCGGAAGGTGAGAACGGGGGAAAGGGAGGGGGGGTGGGATTAACGGCGGACTCCCACCAGAATCAAACAGGACTCTCGCCAAAGGGATCTCTTCCCCTTCTCTTCTCGCCGTTCCAAACTTCAAAAAGTCTGTCCTAAGCTGGAAGTAGGTGTCAGTAATCCCCTCTGTGGATGTAAATCTATGCGGCCTGACTCAGTCCTCAGCCCTTTCATCCACTCGCACTCGTTTGCCGCCGTGCTCTCGCTCAACCCACCACTACACACACCATCCACCCCCCCACCCCACCCACACACACACATACAAACACACACACAAACACACACTCTCATTCTTCAACAACCGCCCACCACCCCTCTAACTCTATCCACGTCCTGGGAACGTAAACTTTTGCACTATGCCCCCAGCTCAGATCACTGGGATCATCATCTCTCCTCTCTCTCTCTCTCTCTCTCCCTCTATCTCTCTCCTCCCTGCTCCCTTTCCTCCTCACCTCATCGTTAGCGCTCAGCTCTGTGGGCCTCCAATTTATCGTCGGCGAGGGTCAGAGCATGTTGGCTGACCACTGGGGATGCGAGCCGCAGCCTCTGCCGCGGCTAATATGAACTCAAAAAAAAAAGGGGCCAACTGCTCATCCTGCATGGCTCCGGTTGGCTTGTTATCTGTCTGGCCTCCTTCCACTGCTACAGTATGCACCTGAGTCTTTAGCACTGACTGGCCCACGTGGAGTACTGAGGATGGGGTTTTGGAGCGAAGGGGGTGGGAGGGTGGTGTTTAGGGTATGTGTGTGTAAGTGGGTGGGTGGTGGAGGGTAGGGGGAGTGGGGCTGGGGGTGAGCCGAGGCCATACTCACTGTTCACAGCTCATCATCATTATACAGGTCTGTCTCCTCCATCCTCCATGGTTGTCGCTGGAGATGATACAAATACACAAGAGGGATTTTTCCCCAACCGCCACTGCAGTTTAAAGGGCCCACTGCTTAGTGTCAAGACTGTCAATTACATCTTGTGTGCATGTTTTGAGGCACCTTTGATATGTGGAAATCAATGCCATTGGGGATGAGATTTATTCAGATTGACTTTTCCCTATTTTGCTTTAGCAAAGAGGATGGATGATAATGTAAATTGGAAGTAGGAGTTTGCGAAAAAAAAAAAAAAGAAGTGAGGGTGTGTTTATTCAAATATCGAATGTGGAGCAAAAGCTCACTTTAAGTGACCTTTGCTGTGACTAATTGAATCGCGGACGTAAACATGCAGTTTATTATCCCCACCTCCAATGTCATGGTGAAGCAATGAAAATAGTTGCGGAAGATTCCCACACTGAGAAGATGAAAGGGTTATCAGGTACAGTTTACAAAAAGAAAAAAAAATGGCGTAATCTTTTTTTCTTTCTGTCTGAATAATTTCAATATCTAATTTCAAACCCTTTCCCATTCCACACAGGCCTCAAAGGCCTAATGGGGCCTATTTAAGAACTCACTGTCTCCCACAAAAGCCTGGGCGTATCGCTAGACAGAGCAACCATTGTAGAAGTGAAGGTCCTCTGAACATAACTTGGATGTCCTCCAAGGAGTTGAGTTCGCCATGAAATGGGGAATGTGGGATACACCGTACAGCCGAACTATTTTAATGTGAAGTTGGTATTCGAGTAAATAGTGTGCTTTGGCACAATTCGGACCCACAATGGTTTCCTTCAATAAATGTATGTCTTTTACAGTGACATTCAAATTTTACACATTTTTCAGCGGTTTACCAAAAACACAGAGAATGGTATGAGGGATTTTGAGCCATTATTGTATCACAGACCTATATTACATGTTGTGTATGTAACCTTACCAGTTCTGTTACCAATGTATCATCTGATATTTCCACACATATAAATGAGATGGCTGTTCGTGCTTTGTGTCTAATTAGCCTCTGTATGATAAAGATCACCTTTGAAAGCCAAAAAATAGAAGAAAAGACAACGGGCACAGTTTCCACAGTAGGGGAGAGGTGGTGGTGGTGTGTGTGTGTGTGTGTGTTGAGGGGGGCTTGTTTCCCCCGTAGCCTGTTTTTTTTTCTCCCAGCATCCTCTCTGCCACCTTCCGTGCAGCATGTGTGTCGTCACGCTCTTCCTCTTGCGCTCGGTCACAGTTGTTGTTGATATTTTTATCTGGCAGCCAGAGGATATTTATCTGTGCGAGCGTGGCGACCAAGAGGCCGCTTTCCAGCATTAACAGTTGCGGGGCCAGAACTCAGAGCTTGGCACTAATTACTGCATCCACTTCTCTCCCCCGCCGAAGACCGGCTGCAACCTAAACCATTAATGTGTGTAATTATATTGTAATTGCGTGGTAATTATACTTCTAAAGCACATACACCTCTCCTCAACCCCAGAGGCAGGTAGATTCCACGCTGCTCACAACTCCAGATTAAAGCTTTAGATTGTTTTTGCATGGGGAGAAGGAACAGGATTAAACACTGTGGCAGTATTCATAGAGAGCCTGTGCTTTTTCGTTGTAGGATTTGTTTTGGTTTTTGTTTGTTTTTCAGACTCAATTTCACACAACGACAGCATAAGCATGGGGACAATGCGTGTGTGTGTGTGTGTGTGTGTGTGTTTGTGTGTGTGTTTGTGTGTGTGTGTGTGTGTGTGTGTGTGTGTGTGTGTGTGTAACTGCATACAAATGTGTGCTTTTGTATGTATGCATGCTGTTTGAGTCCCTGTCTGTCTGTGACTTTGTGTCCTGTGTGAGTGTGTTTTTATCATGTATTATATATGTGAGCCTGTATATCTGTTCCAATGTCCTGTGTGTGTGTGTCTGTGTGTGGGTGTGTGTGCACGTTTTTCATCTGAGATCGTACGTGGTGTGTATATCTAAGCGAGTCTTTGTGTATGTCTGCATGTGTGTGTGTATGTGTGTGTGTGTGTGTGGGTGGATTGGGAGGGGGCTGTATCTGTCTATGCATCACCAGGGGAGAGGGAGAGAGAGAGAAAAAAAGAGAGGAAAGGGAGAGATAGGGAGGTAGAGATAGAGGAATGGAGAGGGAGTGAGATGGGGGTGAGAGAGAGACAGAGAGAGAGAGATGGGAGAGAATGAGCTGTGGAGAAAGACAGAAAGAGAGAGAGAGAGAGAGATGGGAGAGAATGAGATGGGGAGAGAGAGAGAGAGAGAGCGAGAGAGAGAGGGCCTCTCGGCGGCGCTTGAGAAAACTAAACTGCCGTGCTCCGTTGCTCTCATTAGGCGGCTCCCACAGTGGTGCTTCATGAAGACATATGGGCAGAGGGAGCCCTCTCTGTGGCTGCCACCGCCACCGCCATCCTCTTCCCCACCACCGCCACCACCACCACCACCCTCTCCGCCACCGCCGCCTTGCTTGTCATCCACAATCTCGCCCTGGCCCCTAATCCGTGCTTTAATTTACTCCGCCGCACCAAGCAAGTGGCAACTAACACTGTCCTCAGGGGTCCCTTCACTTCTGCAGCCGGTGACAAGGCATATGCAAAGGCCCAATATCTCACTCGCTTGGCTGACAGAGAGCAGTTCCGCCTGGGAACCCGCCGCTGATGTCCCCACATCCGTTACCGTCACTCATCCCCGCCGCCGAGCAGTCGCACACTATTCTTCAGAGAGCGCTTTATTAACATGTTGATCGGAGGAGCCATTACGGCTCAAGGGTTGTTAGTCAGGCAGGATGCGGCTATTGATTCGCACGCTGCATTAAAGCAATGAGCGACCTGCCTTGCCTTGCCTGCCACCCCCCCTACCCACCCCCCCTTTATTCTGCCACAGAGAAGAGAACAGGAGAAGAAGAAGAGAAAAAAAAGTTTGAAAAAGTGAAGTCGACAGACTTGCAGGCGCATCCAAAGATTCTAAAGTTGTGTTTTTCTTTTTCACTACCTTACTTCCCCTCCTCCACACCCCCACTGAGCAATCTTTTATTTCTTTTTTTCCCCCAGTCTACTAATTTTCCCCAGAAATGCTGGGAGAGGGAGTTGCCGTTGACGGGCTGAAGTAATTGCTATCAGTCTGTCATTAGGAGCAGTGGGGCTCTGTCTCTCTCTCTCTCTTTTTTTTAAACTCTCTCTCTGTCTCACTTTCTCTCTCTCGCTCTAAAGGCCTGTGCTCAGCGTTGCTTACAAATAAGACACTTAGGAGACGAGTGGAATTCGCTCCCCCAAAGCTGTGATGTATTGGATTTTTTACGGTCAGAGCAGCTCCTCCATTGCCTTTTCATTCGCCCTCCATCCTGAGAACCATTTTCTCTCTGTCCGCTTAGCTCTCTCTCTCTCTCTCTTTCTCTCTCTCCCTCTCTCCCTCTCCCTCTGTCTCTCTCTACCTCGCTCTTCCTCTCTCACTCACTCTCTCGGCCTCTCCACTTCGCCTTTCAGAGTATCATTTGCAATTTAATGCTCACCTGGGGTGAGGACTGACAATAGGCTCCACCGTGAAATGGTCTAGGCCCTGCCTGCATGCCTAATGAGGTTGATGTTGAGCTATTTAGGTCATTGTCCCCCTACAATATCTACTTAATGCAACTCCATGGGAGTGGATTGTTGGAACGGTTAAAGATTCTATTAAGTCTTTACAAAAGCCACTCCATTCTGCTGTCCAGCGTATAGTGCGAGGGCCATTGCAGAGGTTGGATTTCACTTTGTGAAAAGCTGTTGCTACAAAGTGTAGCAAGAAACTGCAGTGTTATTTTGGAGGGTCAGAGCGAAGGAACAGGATGTAATATTTCTCTGCTCCTTTTGGTAGCATGAGAGAGCATGTTCTCCATGGTCTCTTTTCAAGCTTGGGGGGTAGGGGACAAAACTAAAGGCATGTTCCTTGACCTGTGCTAGGGCTAGACATTAAATATGGTCTCTTGTTTAATTGAAAGTGGATACTCTTTTTGTTTGGAGTTTCCGAACCAAACCACAGGCATATAACTTTGCACTGCATGAGGAAAACAAGGGAGAAAGGAGCAGAAACCATTTCAAAACAAAGATTTGGAGGGCTGATGGTGCTTGTTATGTAGAATATGCTAGTGTGTACTTGGTAGCCTGTGTGTATGTGTGTGTGTCTGTTACTGCAAGTGTGTATGTGTGTCTGTGTGTGTGCGTGTATGTGTGTGTATGTGTGTGTGTGTGTGTGTGTGTGTGTGTGCGCGCACACCATGGGGTGAGGGAGGTTCAATTAGATCGCACTTGTTATGAAAACCTGGTTGATGTGCTTTGTATCCGTCTGTGGGAGTTTTTAAACAAGCCCATATGGTGGAAGCCACCAGCTTTGGATGGTGTCGGTGGGTGGGTGTGGGTGTGTGGGTGGGTGGGTGAGTGAGGAGGTGGTGGAGTGTGGAGTGTGGAGGGTGTGGGCTGTTGGTGCTGGGTGGTTAGTGGAGAAGAGGAGAGAGGGTGGGGGGTTCAGGCAGGGCCAGGATTTCACACAGTCAGTATTGAGTGGGATTGTGGAAGGCGAGCCCTTAAGCTGTCTTTTCAGGCACTGCAAAAGCCCTCCATCTGGCCTCCCCTTAAACTCGGGGTGAGTTTGCTCAGCCCCTGACAGACTGATTGGGCCTCCTGAAGCAGAAGTAACAGCATCAATAGTGTAAACCCTTGCCACTTGAGAGTATTACATTTCTTTTCATGCTTGACTTAATCAAAAGTGGGGAAGTGAAATTTACACCTTTTTGATGTTCTTTTTCTCCCCGCTGACTAAGAGGGTCCATCTTAACCCATTTGATCTTCACAAGCGCCAACTAAATGGCCAAATATGCCAGGCAGACGGAAACAGACGGTTGGCAGTTGCCAGTTCTTTTTTTTTTTTTTTTTTTTCTTCGAGCGAGGGGTCACCATCGGAGCACTCCATGTGGTGGGGCAGGCACCTCACAGAAGGTTCCCGTCTTTGCAGAGCGCGGCCAAGCGTCTGTCTTAAGGGCTAGCGTCCCACTCCTATCATCGCTTGAGCCAATATCAATCCCAGCACCCCACCGCTCCTGCTCAGGGTGTACGTGTGTGGGGTGGGGCTGGGCGGGGTGGGGTGGGCTGGAGGGGCTGGGTGAGGGTGTGGGTGTGGGTGTGGGTGTGGATGAGGCACGGGGGTTTGTGTTTGCCGAGTGAGATGTCTGATTCCTAATTGTAACTTTGTGTTAAGACAAGAAGTAAATAAAAAAACAATACGCCATCAAATGTCAAGCGCTCTGATGTTTATATTTGATTCGTGTGATGTGCGCTTGTGTTCTCGTGCTGACATTCGAACGCTGATGGCCTGCTGCAGGCGACGCACACCCGAGCACTTAAACAGTTAATGACTCGTGATCAGAAGCCTGTTGGTTCATCTCTTTGGGGGTAACCACAAACAGACACATGAACAAAACTTTCATAAAAGCCAGGAGAAAAGCAGAGAGCTAGAGAGAGAGAAAGAGAGAGAGAGAGAGAGAGAGAGGGGAGGGGTAAAAACGGCAGAAGAAGAAAAAGCTGTTGAGTGGCATTTGAGCGGTGAATAAATATTTGATGTTGGTGGCGCAGGGGTGGGGTGGGGTATGGCGGGAGGGGCGGTGGTGGTGGTGGCGGTGGCTAATCCTGTGTTTCACTCTTCTAAACAGGGCGTTTGGAGCCCACGCAGGGGCAGAGGGGATGTGTGAAGATCTGCCTGGACGCGGCGGGGATCTGGAAGGCGGCAGCCGCTAGGGTGCGGAGTGACAGTTGCTCTAGGACCTCTTGGGTGTGTGTTTGGGTGTGTGTGTGTGGGGGGGTGCACTTTAATGAGTCGGTGGAGTCTGGAGGCTTCAGCGCGGCTTGCCCCCAATGTGCACCGCACCATCGCTCCTCTGCTCTCCGCCGAGGGCCTCTGTAAGTAACGTGAGCCAGCGTCAGGCTTAATGGCGGGGCAAGGCGGCGGGGTTGGGCTGAGGGTGGGTAGGCGGGCGGGAGGGCGGCTGGAGCGGAGAGCGGAGAGCGGGCAGTGCCAGCGATCCGGGGGCCACTGCCGAGCCTGTGTTTGCACCTCTTAATGAAGCTGGGGGCTCGTCAGGCAGCTTGGCGCAAGGCCTGCCCTTCCCCTTTTTCGCCCACACTGCATGAGAGGACCATCATGCACCACGCTCACACACATACACAGACACACACACACACACACTTGCCTGCCCGCTCACTCTCTCACTGCGTGCCCCCAAACATCCAAACATGACGCCATCGTCACTTCTGCTGTTCTCTGTTTTTTTTATTATTAATGTGTGTGTGTGTGTGCGTGTTTTTTTTTTTTTGCACGTCCCACATCTCCAACTGAGACACTTTGTCACACTGTGCAGCCCTGGCTTTTTTTAGATGCTTGTTGGTTATTCATATCAGTCCAATTTTCTTACTCGCAGCTGCAGGCTTAATATGAGAGGGAGAAAAAAAATGTTGATTCGAGATAATTAAATGCTTGTGCCCCATGGAACACAATGTTTTTTTTTTTACTGGTTTAATTATTTTTTATAACTCCCTGCCTTGCTCTCTCAGTTGAATATAAATTACCATTATGAGTGCGTCCATGGCAAAGTTGGGGGTGGAAGGGCTTTTTTTTTTTCTTGTGGGGGCTGGGGATAGTGTGTGTGTGTGTGTGTGTGTGTGTGTGTGTGTGTGTGTGTGTGTGTGTGTGTGTGTGTGTGTGTGTAAAGGGGGGGGTAGCTGTTACTTTGTGTCAGCATGAAAAGATGGGGCCCCTGTCAAGGCAGCCAAGACCCTGCAGAGGAACTTGTCTGGGACCGTGATGTTCCGACAGCTCCTCTGTGACAAGATACATAGTTTCCATTCAGCGACAAGCAGCTTATTGGTTACTATAGTTTCCCTAATGCCCAATTGAAGGCGATGCCTAATCTCAACAGAATGGGTTAAAAGGTGCCGATGTTGAGAGGCACAAAACCACATGTTGAGAGTCAAGGGACCAGGCCCCCGCAAAGCATGGCCCTTCCGGCTTTGAAGTTGCCTATCTGGGCCTGGCTATGGAGAGGGAGAGGAGGCCCAGAAGAATACGCCGAAGGCTGGACGGGTCTACAATGGCCGCCACAAACCGGAGCAGAGGGGTCAGCGGCACAATGGGAGCGAGAGGCTGAGCGAGAGTCCTGGGGCCAGTGCACTTGGGTACTCACCACCCTGCAGCGCTATCGCACACACACACACACACACACACACACACACACACACACACACACACACACACACACACACTTGGTAACTTCGCCACCAGAACACACCAACATTAAATGTGATTACAACCCACTGGGCATTTACTCTCCCTGCAACCAACACTTTATTCATGCCCCCCACCCCCCTCTCTTTCTTTCTTTCACTCTCTCTCTCTCTGTTTTCACTCTCCTGGCACAGTACCATGCCCTTCGCCTTACTCTCTCTCTCCCTCTCTCTCTCTCTCTCTCTCTCTCTCTCTCTCTCTCACTCTATTTTTCTCTCTCTGCAGGCTTGGTGCCTGTCAGCCGTGCTGGGGACCCAGAGATGAACGGAGAGGGTGAACGAGTGCAGGACAAACAGACCAGACTGAGGCTCAGAGGAGGACTGGCGGGTGGGGAGAGCGGAGGCGAGGAGAGGAGAAAAGAGAAGAGGAGAGGAGAGGAGAGGAGAAGAGAAGCGGGTGAGGTGGGGGGTGGGGTGGGGCGAGGTTGAGGTGAGGTGGGGTGTAGTAGGCAGGACAGGACAGGACAGGATGGCGGGCTGGAGGCTGGAGGCTGGAGGCCTGATTCACAGCCCCAGTGCCCCAGAGTGGGCTGAAGGAGATCAGGAGGTCAGCTTGTGTTTGAATAGACTGCCACTGAATGGCACTGGAGTGTAATTGAAAAGCTAATATTGTTTGGCATTTCCAAGGATTACGTCTTATTGGGGCATCACAAGTGCTGTGTTGCCATGTTTATCTTGATTTTTTTTTCTCCTTTTCTTTTCTCCTCTTTCATTCTTTGTCGGGCTCAGTGCTTACCGCATGTGAATACTTCATGCAAATCAGCGGGTGTGTTTTTTTTTTCCCTTCCACTTTGCCTTGTTGACATTTCCACTCTCGTTACAAGAAACAGACTTTGTCATGGGGGGAAAGTCACCAAATGCCAGTGTATGTCTCGAAGAGTGTTTCGTCCCAGACATGCTATTTCTCGCTATGCGTTTCTGAAAGGTTGCCACACAGTGATGCACACATCGCAGCCATTTCTCCAAACACACAACACAAACACAAACACAAAAACCAACACCAACGAACGAATGCCACACAGCCTGTGTTCACTCCTGATTCGACCAGCAACTCTCTCTCTCTCTCTCCAGCTCCCCCACCACCACCACCATTGTGCCGGTTTATGGCAGATTTTAAATCAATTAAGTATGTAATTTGTAACAACTGCTCAGGCTGCTTCAGGCCTAAACAATGGCAATGGGATAACTGCCCTTTAGTGAAGCCTCAATGGGCTTACAATGTGCTGAATTAGCTGGCATATTAATGACCAGACGCACCAACCCTCCATTTTCCTCTCCTCAAATCTGCTTATGCAAATGGCCCATGAATCCAGTTCAAAGCATTGGCTGTTTCTTTTTTTTTAAAGGGGGACACCCCAGCACCCATCCACGCCAGCCTCTCTCTCTCTCTCTCTTTCTCTCGGTAGCTGAGCGGTGCTCCTGGAAAGTGCAAGTGACATGAGAAAAGTTAGGACACTTGTCCCCCTTTTCCCTTTTCTTTCTCTCTCTCTGTCTTTTCTCTGTTTTCTCTCCTCTGTCCTTCCCCCCACTGCATAACATGATCCAGTTATCATGCGTCTCTGCTGGTAACTTGCATGATTCGGGCTATTGAATCTGAACTCTCGGCTACAAGAGGGTGGGGGGGAGGAAGATTATCCTGCCAATTGTGACAGCGTGTTCCAAATGTGGCATTCAGCAGGGGGGGAACGCAGGGACCTATCCAAGTTCATGCCCCCGCTTGAAAGAGAGAGAGAGAAGACAGAGAGAGAGAGAGAGGGAGAGAGAGAGAAGAAGAGAGAGAGAAGAGAGAGAGAGAGAAGAAAAACACTCTGTGGTTTGGAGTTGAAGGAATAGAATAATCCCTTCACATTTGTTAAAAGGGACCCTAACCCCCCCACTACCCCCCACACACCACCCCACTACCCCCCACCCCTTTGTGTCCTTCAAGATGAATCTAAAGGGCTCTGTCATAATGGCTCAAGTGAAATGATATCTTTGACCACAATAGATGTGGCATGTTTCTATGGACAACTTGAAGTCTTATTGTTCCCCATTATTGTATCTGGTGTTTGAATACATGCATATACATTGAATTAGGCGGTTTTGTTGTTGCTGGTGTACTACATCTTGTTGTGAAATATGAAACATGATTATGGGCTTTGTACTCTTCCTGCTTATAATGCAATTATACAAATGAATAAGCCACATTGTGCAGCAAGCAAGCACACAGGCCAGGCAGGAGCATACCAAACAGCACGGCTAGGCTAAAGCGCTACATCATCATCACCATGAATAGTGTTACTTTCATCATAATTCTCATCACCACCATCTTGCTTCTCAATGTTTACCTTGTCAAACAACATTGATCTGTCATTTATTTTTACCGTTGGCTCAGAAGAAACGTTCACAAAACACATTTGCCATGGTGACCGCGGCTTTCTTTGGACATTCACCCAGATAAGCTCTGACATCTTTGAAGTGAACTCATGTAAACATGAGAGGTCTTTGCGCCATTGAAAAGCCTGCTTTTGTGACTCATGTCAGGTACCCGTAGGTCCCTTTCACTGCCACTGGACAGCAAAGCTCTACACACATTTCAAAAAAAAAAAAAAAAGAAAACCACGTCTGTTGCTCATCTATTATTACCTGCCGTTCTTTTGTTCACACACACCACTCCCCTCCATCCGCCATATCATTTATTTGCTCATGTTTCCCAACAACTGTTGCTCCAGTGTGACTCAAGCAGTTTTATGGTCTCTGTATCCACAAAGCCCACACTGAGGCCTTTGTTATCCTCCTTGGGAGTTGCCAATTAACTACAAAGCATTAATTAGACAAGAAAAAAAAAAGAAATCTAACATCCTATTCACACTCATAAAGGCCAGTTCAGAGGAGCTATTTATTACCTCCGAGTTCATTTCACACGATTCTGGAGTGGGGCCAGTGGCCCTGTGAGGCTCTGTGAACAGACAAAGAGCCATGGTTCACTGTAGGGTGTAGTGACAGCGCTGAAAGGGAACATTGCAGGACATCTCCTGGTCAATGGGTTGAAAAACAAAGGCAATGGGAACATTCTTCCTTCTGTTTTTAGAGACCAGGGGCCCGAGCACCAGCAGTTACTTTGTCAAAGCAGACAGAGCCTATGTCCCTATATGTCCTATTAGTACCATACAAAACTCTGTGTTGACAAAAGAGACTGTTTGCAGTTGGTGATAACTTTATGTGTATTGTACAAATGTACACAGAAACGAGTTTGGTGGCCATTTATGCTGATACACAAGTCTTTCCATTTTTATGACTTGTATTTGAATCTACATTTAAGTAGACTTATTATATACACATATCTATCAATCTAACACTTTACTGCATCGTATATAGGTCAATACCTACACACTGTTTGAAAATAATGGTGAGTGTTGGCAAGAGTTAGGGTGTCGAATTTATTACTCTTTATTTGTGAACATATTTTCTAATTTCACCCTAACCCTTAACCCCAACCCCCTTATCTTTTATACGCTGTTGTGATATCCTGCTGGACATGCAAGATTCAAATCCTACACACAAACAGTCACTCACTCACTTACTCACTTACTCATTCATTCATTCATTCATTCATTCACGCCCCCACCACCACCACCACCACCCGTCTCTTGCTTAAGTCACTCATAATGGCTGTGTGAAGTCCCTGAGAGAGTGCAAAGCTCTGCTAGGTGACAGATCCTCCCACTCCGTGAAATTCCCCCTGCGATAATTTGTCTTTGTGTTGACGGCCCGCTAGTTCCACGCGACGTGGGCATAAAGGGAAGGAGGCCGGGCCTGTCCTCATCACCTGCCATCTCCGTGGCCCTCTTGACACCCGCACCCCCACAAACACACACACACACACCCTCCCCACCCCAAAAAAACAGCCACCCCCACTCTCTTAGATCTCTTCAGCAGGAGCTGTCTTCTCACATGCAGCACAACCACATAATGGAGCTTGTCACTGGCCTTGTGCTTTGTTTTTTCAGCGCTGAGGAAAAATGCAAAGACTCCATTGTAGTCATTAATTTTCCCATCCTTTTTCCCCCGGCCCTCTGCTGTTTGGAGTTTGACCTGTTTTGGTGAGGGGGACAAGAGGAGGAATTTTTCTTCAACTGAGACAATGGCATTCCTGGGCTTTGCTTTGCTGCCACAGTTTGTGTGTGTGTGTGTGTGTGTGTGTGTGTGTGTGTGTGTGTGTCAAGTGTTTAAAAGAGACTGTGTGTCAGAGTGACAGAATTAAACCAGACAGGATGTCACAATAACATGACATTAGTGTGTGAATATTTCAGTGATTTTGACCTTTTCCCCCAAAGTCTGTGTGTGTGTGTGTGTGTGTGTTTCTGCATGTGTGCATGTATTTTAGTAAAGGTGTGTTTGTCTCTATGGATGTGTATATATTGTTGAATGTTAGAAATTGTGTGTTGTTAGAAATGCATCAGAAAGTGCCTGCATGTGTGTATGTGTGTATATGTGTCTCAAGTGTGTACATGCTTGTTCAAACCCATGTTCATGTGTGTGTGTTTGTGTGTGTGTGTGTGTGCATGTGTGTGTGTGTGTTTGCACACACATGTGTGTGTGTGTGTACGCAAGTGTATGCGCACCCAAATGTGTGTGTATGTGTGTGTGTGTTTGAGTGTGTGTGAGCAGCAAGTGAGTGGGTGGTGTCTGTCATCAGATAAATCTCAGGGAGGTCATCAATCAAGGGGGCCTTTAGACAGGCATTTTGTCTGGCCCTGCTACAGATGTGAACATGCTTAATTATTTGTAGTGTAATTAGCAGG
>CM059280.1:20855407-20922907 GCA_030347295.1 Setipinna tenuifilis | reverse complement strand
ATGCCATTAAGAAGCCAGGCGGGATCACAGGAGAGAATAGAAAGAGGGGAGAGAGAGAGAGGGAGAGAGAGAGAGAGAATGAGAGAACGAGAGAGAGAATGAGAGAGTGAGAGGGGAGGGAGAGAGGGAGGGATATGGGAAAAGGAAAAAAAGAGCAAGGGGGCCAGTAAAGAGAGAGAGAGAGATGCTGGTTCTATTCTCGCCCCCACCATTGGTATTTTTTTTGTTCTGCAAATGAATGTGATTTGAGGCATGTGGCGTTATCTCTCAGGTGAGGAGCCAACAGCTGGAGAGGAGCAGCAGGAGAATGAGGAGCAGCCAGGTGCAAGACTACAGAGTGAGAGAGAGAGAGAGAGAGAGGGAGAGAGAGGAGGGAGAGAAAGAAAGAAAGACTGTGACACAGAGAGAGAAAGAGAGACTGAGAGCAACTGAAGATAGGAGAGAGTGAGATGCATAAAGAGAGAGACAGAAAGAGAAAAAGAGAGGTTGAAGAGAGGAGAGAGCGAGATGCAGAGAAAGGGAGGAAAGAAATGCAGAGAAAGAGATGCAAAAGGGTAGAGAGTAAATGACTGACACAAGGATAAAGAGAGGTACAAGGGAAAGAGCAGAGAGAGAATTAGACAGACAGAGAGACAGAGAAACAGAGACAGAGAGAGAGAGACAGAGAGGGTGTGTGTGAGAGAGAGAGGGAGTGTGTGTGTGTGTGTGTGTGTGTGTGTGTGTGTGTGTGTGAGAGAGAGAGAGAGAGAGAGAGAGAGAGAGAGAGAGAGAGAGAGAGAGAGAGGACAAACGCTGCCATAAATTACACCTGGCCCCTAGCATGGCCCATTGTAGGCCGATTGACCCGCTCCGAACCGAATTCCATTTTCTCCGCTCCCTCCTTACTTCTAATTTACATTGGGATCATATACGTCTGAAAAATGATATCATAAAAAAGATGAATGTACTAATTACCTCTCCTCTTATCTCTGCCTCCCCCTGTTCTTAGCCCCTTTGGACTGGCTCACCGCAGCATGTAAGTATGTCACTTATTTCATTGTGACAGGCGTAATGTATTCACAAAAGTGAGCCATAAATACAAGAGGGTTCAGGTTGGCCACCTCGCACTCACACACACACTCACACACACACATACACACACACAGAGGGTGCCTGTGTGTGTGTGTGTGTGTGTGTGTGTGTGTGTGTGTGTGTGTGTGTGTGCACTGTGTGTGTGTGCTGTGTGGCCCCCCACCCTGTTAAAATGAATGGAGATTTGACAAACATTTCCACAGCCAAATTACCCTTGGTGTCAGTGTGAAATTAGGTTCTTGACCCGGCCTCTGATGCGGGCTTATTTTTCTACATATTTTCCCCATCGATTTTCATGCATGGCAGTTCACCAGTGCAGCCCAGGACCATGCCGTCTCTCTCTCTCTCAAGTGCTTGTGTGTGTGTGTGTGTGTGTGTGTGTGTGTGTGTGTCTGTGGGGGTGTGTTTGTGTGTGTGCATGTGTGTAAGTAAGACCTGTGTGTTTGCGTATGTCTATGTGTGTGTGTGTGTGTGTATGGGTATGTATGTGTATGCGCACATGTGTGTGTGTGTGTGTGTGTGTGTGTGTGTGTGTGTGTGTGTGTGTGTGTGTGTGTGTGTGTGTGTGTGTGTGTGTGCATGTGTGTGTGTATGTGTGTGAGCGGGGTGGTGGTGGTGGGTGGGGGGTAGTAGCAGTTTAATACACCTGTGAAATGAGATGGCACTTGTCATGAATATGCTAAAGTAGAGCTGTCAGCGGGCACAGAGTGATATCCTGCGTGGCGAGGAGCCGCCGAGCCGGGAGGAGGAAAAGGAGCGGCGGCGGTGGCGGCGGCAACGTTTGACTTTGGAGGGAGCGGCGTTAAGGACACGGGCCATATTCTGCCTGCCAGCCGCCACTTAACAAATAGGCTGGCGGGTTAGTTCAGAGCCGGAGGTCCATAGCCCGCCCGCCCACCCGCCTGGCTGCCGCACGTCACCAGTCAAACGTCGGAGTCGCCCACCTGACCTGATGCATGGGTTTCGGTGCGCCCCCCTGTAATAGAGTGCTTGTTTTCATTATGCGGTGTTACACCCCACAATTATCTGTCATGTCTGCGCTGACTGGGCCAGTGTGTGTGTGTGTATGTGTGTATGTGTGTGTGTGTGTGTGATAGGTGCTGTCTGGACACATAATGAGGCTGCATTATTACCGCTCTCTGGCTAATAACATTTCAGCACCATCAGCAAAGGGCTGTGGGACGACACTTGAGCAAGTGCTGCAACCTCAAAACAGGAAGTACATTCAGCACATTCTCACAGGAGACGAGCGCACATATAACACAACACAGTTATAGTCAGTAAAGAAGCAGTCATCTTGTTAGCAGGTATGTACATACCATTAGATGCTATATAGAGGTTATATTTTCATACATGAGGAGAATTACTGCTCACAGTTGTAGTATTTAGCAGACGCTTTTCTGCTAAGTGTCGTACAATACTACAAAACAAGTGTCGTACAATACTACAAAACAAGTGTCGTACAATACTACAAAAACAGCACATTAAAAAGTAAAATACTTTCTACAGTAAATTATTTAGTAAACTAGTAAACAATTTTTTGAGAAATAACATAAACACTAAAATTAAAATAGTATCTGTCGAGCAACACTGAAATGGTTAACTGGCCACATCCGAGGGCCGATGATTATTCTCTTTGTACTTCAAGTGGCCACTAACAAGGATTCTAATGAAAAGCTTTTCCTTGATGTCCTTCTGACCTCTGCTACCTGCAGGGGCTGGGGTTTATGAAAACATGCTTCCCATTCACAAAAGGAGCCTCGCCGGGGCCCCATGCTGCGGTCATTGACCACTGGTGTCAAACAGACATTTTGTTTTCTTCACCGAGTTTTTTTTTTTTTTTTTTTTAAGTCTTTTCAGGTACAAATCTTTAGCTGTAATAGGCTGTGTGAGACAGCATGCTTAACCTGCCGACACAAAGAAACCACTTAAGCCACCCTGCTTTCATCCCCCCCCTCTTCACACACACACACACTCACACACACACACACACTTTACATTTGAAATCAATAACGGGTAATGGCGGCAAGCATAGGTAACTTCAGGGAGAGAGCAGGAGGAATCCTAACACCCCAGGCCTCCAGGTGTGTGTGTGTGTGTGTGTTTGTGTGTGTGTGTGTGTGTGTGTGTGTGTGTGTGCGTGTGCACACATGTGTGCGTGTGTGCGTGAGTGTGTTTGTGTATGTGCAAGTGTGTGTGTGTGTGTGTGTATGTGACAAAGTAGATTGAGTTTCTGTGTGATAGATGAGATAGGAATGTTTGTGTTTTTGTTATGCATTCTTCGTGAGACAGAATGTGCACACATGTATGTGTAAATACATTTGTGAAAGTGTTTAAGTGTGATCCTCTGTAGGTGTGTGTGACAGATTGAGTTTCTGTTAAGTTGCATGTATCTGATACAAAAGTATGTGCACTGGTGTAGGTATGTGTACCGTATGTGTGCGTGTGTGTGCATATGTTCGTGTTTGTATGAGACAGCCTTCATGCTCATGTGTCAGAAAGTACTTGTTAATGTCCATGAGAGCTATGTTTGTGTGTGTGTGTGTGTGTGTGTGTGTGTGTGTGTGTGTGTGTGTGAGAGAGAGAGAGAGAGAGAGAGAGAGAGAGAGAGAGAGAGAGAGAGAGAGAGAGAGAAAGAGAGAGATAGAGAGGGAGTGCATGTATGCTTGTGTGCACGCATGTCTGTGTGTGCGTGTGTGTGTGTGTAAAAGGGTGTGTTGGTGGGCATACCGACCCATCTCGCAATCAAATCCTCACAGGCAGCATGGCATGCCAGTGATGGGTGAATGCAAGAGCCGTCACCACAGCTCCAGAGCTCCAGAGCCAGGGGCCAGGTCGCCGCACAGGCAGGGCCAGAGGGGGGTGACTCTAGGCCCTGATCCCCAGAGGGCACGCACCTGGTGGGAGAAGAGAGGAGTGCAGAGGGGAAGAGAAGAAGGGAGAGGACAGGGGATGAGTGAAGGAGAGAGTGAGTAAGAGAGAGAGAGAGAGGGGAGAGGAGGGGGCGCGGCGGTGATTAATGCCGCCTGTTTAGGGTGCCGTCATCGGCAGGAGACGGACGAGGGGTCTGGGTGATGGATGGCAGCCGGGCCGGGGGCTGATAAGACATGGCCCATGAATCTGTTCTACATCAGCGGCTCCTTTGATCACTGACACAAGTTCAGAGATGGGCCCGTGCATCTGTCCAAACAAACAAAAAAAGACTCCCGCGGCCCACTCCTGCTCCACCTCCCCTGTCTGCTGCTATTCCCTCTATCCATCTCTCACTCTTTCTCCTTTCTCTTTCTGTCTTTATTCCTTTTTTTACTTACTTTCTACCTTTCTCCTAATTGTTCCAATCTTTTTCTCCTAGACATTTACTTTTCTCTTATCTTTCTCTTTCCCTCTCTCTCCTTCTCTCCCTATCTCTATTTCCCTCTTTTTCTCTCTGCCCCTACCCCTCTCTCTTTCTTTCTCTCTCCCTTTCTCTCTGGTCCAGAATCTCAGGTTAACAGTCACTCATCAGCTGGGGAGTAGAGAGTGGGGCCCGCACATCTCCTGCGTGTGAACCGTGGACGGTGCGGTTTTTAAAGCACCCCCACCCCCCCATTCGCAGTGCCCCCCCCACCCCCACCCCCAAAAAAAAGGGCCGGCCTGGCCAATGACAGATTGGGCAGATAAGAGATGATCCATGAAAGCGGATAGGCGCGCTGACAGCAGGAGGGGGGCCTTGGCCCCGGCCCGCCAGGCCACATTGCTGGGGCTGGCCACAGCTGTCAGACCCAAACATCCCGTCGTCTCCCAACTCTCTCTCTTTCTCTTCTCTCTCTCTTTCTCTCTGTCTGTCTCTCTCTGTCACACTCTCTCTGGTATCCCTTTCTATCTTTCCGAGTTTCTCTTCTACTCTCTTGCTTCTCCTCACTGTCCTCACCCTCTGTCGTTCTCTCTCTCTCTTCCTTGGCTTTTCTGTCACTCAGTCACTGACTTTTTTTCTATGTCTCTCTTTGCCGTGCCACCTCACTGACGTCATACGGCTATACAAGGCTCCTTCACTCATCCTTTCAGCCCCCTCCCCTCTCTCTCTCTCTCTTTTTTTTTTCTCTCTCTCTCTCTCTCTCATGTGCACATCGCTCTTGCTTCCTGCAGTCACTTAACACCAGACATTTGCCACTTGGCCTGAAGCTCCACTTCTGGGCAAAGTCTAAATAAAGTTTACCCTGCTGACCCGTCCGCTCCCTTACTGTGAGTTGCCCCCCACACTCCCCCCACCCCCCTCACTCCGGAGGAATGTCTTCTAATTCAGCACCACAAATATTGACGTAGACACACAACCCTGTGCGTGATGCCCCCACTCTGCCCCCGCCACCGCTGCCACCCCCTCTGCAAATGGAGTTCGCTGGTCAGACGTGTTAAACATAACGCAGGCCCTATTTTAAAACAGGATTAAAACTGAAAACTTCCTTTGGTGAATCGTAGCAGCGTGCTGACAGTGGAAGCTGTAGTAGTATAGCCACACAATGATCATCCTTCTCAAAAGCAATATGGCGGGACTTCAGTGGGACGAGAGATATGAAAACAGACGGCAGTGATCCGTTTAATGTGGCACATATCTCTGCAAAAAACCCTCACTTGTCACACTTTTGCTTAACCATCTTTTTTTTTTCTCCCTTGTTTGGACGCAATTCTCTAGATAGATGTACAGCAGAGACTAAATCACAGCCTTACAGTAGAACAGTAGACTTTCATGTACTTCCCCAGTCGAACACAAGTCCACACTGTTCTAATTTCATATCCTCAAAAGATACCGAGGAAGAAAAAAGGGAGAGAGAGAGTGGGAGGGAGGGAGGGGGAAAAAAGAGGGGTAGAGGAGCTGAAGAGTCCCTGAAGGGATGGAAAGGCAATAATAAGCTATTTAATTTATATTTGAAATTATTTTATGCTCAGCAGATACACTGTGGGTCCTTATTGGTATTTAAATGATTACCAAATTATATTAATCCGTTTTCAGAGGAAATTTTCCACATCCTCATTTGAGTGGCTAAATGAGGACATCTTTTAACTGGAAGTTACAGAAGCAAGGGCTTTTCCCTTTCATTTCCAATTCATTTAAATGTGTCTTAGGCCTCACTTCTGAGGTTTGTATAATTTATTGCGCATAAGTACTTTTTTTTTTTTTTTTTTTTTTTAGCAGACGGCTATTTTAATCAGTTGAAATCCGCACAGTACAACAAGAGCTGTTTTTTTTCCTCCCTTTTCCTTAAATGTCTGTGCTAGTTAGTGTGTGACTAGTGGTATGAATGACGTTTCGCCTCCTCGACAATGGCCTCAGTGGAGACCCGTGTTCTGTGGGTTTAATTGGCACATAAGTATGTAATCGTCTGCTATGGTCTTAATCTCATTTCATTATAAGTAGCTATCTCTTTCCCCGGGTCTCTGACTTCCTGGCTCTCTCCTCATCAAAAAGCTCTCTTTTTTAAATTCCAGAACATACATGGCTAAAAAAAGAGAGAGAGAAAGAGAGAGATCCGCGACCTTTTAATGAAAATGCCAGTGGTCATGTCATAGTGGAAGAAAGGAGAACTGTACGGTATATCTGAAGAGGAACCTTTACCTGATCGAACCTGAACTTCCAGCATGACAAAGAGGGCCCAGTAGTCAGTCCAGACTGTGATAACTCTTTTTTTTCTAAAGCCAGAGAGCTTCACTGAAGGCTTTTCTACCTTCGAGGCGGTGCGAGGCGAGGCTGGAGACAGACCCGATGACGTTGAACAGTGTTTTTCATCCATACAGGAGAGGGAGGCTACAGCCATGCATGTTTACCTGCCTCCTTATTCTCTCTTCTCTCTGTGTGAAGTGTTTTCTTTCTTTCGTATATATTTTTTTGTTGTTGTTTTTCCACCTAGGTTTTTATTTTTTTTATTTTTAGCTGCTTGGTGAGGCAAGGCGAGGCATCAAGAAAGAAGGTGGGCTTTGCGAAAACCTGAAAACCTGACAACCTGACGGCAAGCTTCATGTGATGTCTTCCAGATCAAAGCCTCTCGCCAGGCGAGCTAATTTGAAGTCCACTGTAGTGATTATCGGCGAGCATGATTACCGCACAATGGCACTCGTATTAATCACATCACTCAGATTATTCTAATTTGATTTGACTCAATTATGTCCCCCCCACCCCCCCGACACACACACACCCTCCCCATCTTTTCCTCACTGTCTCTCTCTCTCTCTCCCTCTCTCTCTTTTTCTGTCTCTCTCTCAGCCCCCCCTCAATATCTTCCTCCCTTGTCATCGCGTCTCCAATAAAACTGTCAAGAGTCTGACTGCAGCGTAGTTAGAGGATGACATTTAAAAGGCTACAACATGAGTGACAGTGCACTCACAGTGAGACAGAGACAGAGAGAAAGCGATAGAGAGAGGGAGAGAAAAAGAGAGAGGGATAGAGAAAGAGAGAGAGGGGGGGGGGAGAGAGGGAGGCCAGTGCTAATGCTTACAAATGACTAATGTATCCCCCAGCAGGTGCCTTGGTCAGACAAACGGGATAAATATTGAGATTCTTCAGAGCACAGCAGCGTGTGAAATGAGACCCAACTGTTTCTAATGCACTGACGGACTGACAGGCGCCAAAGGGAAGAGCAAGTCCTCCTCTCCCATCCTTTCACCCAACTAAATGACCTGTGAGTGTGTAAGGAGTCCATCTCTCTCTCTCTTTCCTTTCTCTCTCACTCTGTCTCTCTCTCTCTCTTACTCACTCTGTATCTCTCCATCCGTGTCTGTATGATTGTAGGATAATGCAGCTGGCTAGTAGCTCATTTGGTGTGCCTGAGCAATGGGAATCTAGATGCAGAACAGCAGACCATGTGACTACGTCTCTACTTCTCCCCAGAATCCACAGTAACAGGCAATATTTGTCCCAAGTCAGCACATGCGGTGTCAACTAACATTTAGTCCACACAACAGCACATAGATAAATGTTCATCTTTGAGTGTTCTGTCATGTGAAATGTGTGTGTGTGTGTGTGTGTGTGTGTGTGTGTGTGTGTGTGTGTGTGTGTGCGTGTGTGTGTGTGTGTGTGTGTGTGTGTGTGTGTGTTTGTGTGCTTTGTGTTGTCCTACACTACTGAGGTGTCCAGTACAATGACGCTGAGTATTTTGTGTAAAGGTTATGTCAAACTCCACCTCTGTTCTCAACAGTCTCTTTCTTTCACCCTCTTTCTCTCCCTTCTCTCTCTCTCTCTCTCTCTCTCTCTCTCTCTCCCTTTCCCTCTTTTTTTTCAAAATGGTGAAAGGGGGGAACTTCTATGGCACAGTCTAATGCTCTTATGTCGCTGCTGCAGAGCAAACTCCCTAGGCTCTTCACACAAGAGCTCTTTATCATAATCACGATTTAACACATCCATCAGGCACGTCACACTCCACGACCCGGCTCACACTCCCCACCCCACCCCACCAACACCACCACCAACCCCGCTACACCAAGGAGGTCACGGGCTACACGGCTGCCTCTCTACCACGCTGCAGAACAATGGAGAGCCCTCCTATACATATCTCCGCTTTTTATCATCAGCAAACTAATGTAGGGACAGTGTCATTATATTGTTACACAATGACACCATGAGTCAAAGACACCACATAGCATAAAGTTGCTCATAATCGCATTTTAGCATAGTTGGGGAAGCACAAAGGAGACAGGCTAATAGCACGCTAATGGAAAGAAAAATGGTGTTTTGTATAGGGAGCTGCTGGCTACCGGGTATTGCAGTAGCTAGCTGGGCAATTTGTTCTCTTATGGCAGGAACGTTTATTTGGTATGACTGTGGCATAACACTGTGGAAATGACCTCAAATATATGCAGTTAACCGCTGGATTCATGCTAAGCCAGAGCAGAAAAGAGCGCCTTGCAAGCCAGTCCATGTATCATTATGGCGTTTGATCTTTATTCATCAGCAAATCGCTGCCAAGAATAGCACATCAGTGGTAACTAATCTGTGTTAGGCAGAAATCCCTGCTGATCACACACAATGAATATTTACCAACCACTTGGTCTTTTCCTTTCCTTCTCTCTCTCTCTTACACACACACGCACACACATACACACACAAACACACACGGAAAGAGGGAGAGCCAGAGAAACACAGAGAGAGTGTGTGTGTGTGTGTGTGCAAAAGACAGATGCATGTAGACATACAGATTCTCTCTGTCTCGGTCTCTGTCTCGGTTTTTCCTGTGCACACACACATATGCACACACAGAGACAGAGAGACACACACATCTCACACATTCACATATCCGCACACACACACACACACACACACACACACACACACACACACACACACACACACACACACACACACACAGTTACTTGCATGCACACTCACACAGACATCTACCTTCACTTCTCAGAGTGCCTATTCCATGCGGATGTTGTTAATCATTATATAAAATCTGCATCGGCCCTATTTGTTTATGGACTTGAACGGTTTGCCTGGCTAATTTGGCTTCTAATCAGGGAGGCTGTCTTGGTTATTTACGGTTTGTCAGGGTCATCACATCACGTTGATCTGGGAGCTGCCAGGTCCCTGACAGCACCAAGCCCCCCACCCCCGCCAATGATGGGTGTCTGCACCCCCCCCCCCACCCCACCACCACACACACACCCCCACACACACACTCACCCACCCACCCCAGCCTGAAAAAAAAAGCCTCATCAAAACTGCTCTGGTGCCAAGGTCAAGGGTGGTGTCGTAACCCCCACATATGGTGGCGTCAAAAGCGAGACAAAGCCAGGGTGAAAAACACCCATAAAAGACGGCAACAAACCCCCAAAGTGAGCCACTCTGAAAGCAATGAAGGCAAATGTGGAGCCCCCCCTTGCCGGCACTTTTAGGAACTAGCATCGGGGCTAGACGTGTCAGGTTTATTATTCTGTAGTTAGCTTGTTTAATACTTCAGGTTTGATTTTGTCTGATTACTCAGTGGTGCACGCTGTCTCAGACTACACGCTGTGCATAATTGGGCTTCGTTCAGTTCTTGTGTGTGTGTGTGTGTGTGTATGTGTGTGTGTGTGTGTGTGTGTGTGTCTGTGTGTGTGTGTGAAAAACACCCAGACCATTTGTCTCTTCAAAATACCCATGAAATTTCCATATGTTCAGTATGTTAATGTAATGTCAATGTGTCTTTTACTCAAGTCTTGACTCAAAAACAATAGAATGATATAATACCACATGCAATAATTAAGCAACATACTACACGAACATAGTTTCAAATAAAACAACATCACAATATAGGTAAACACATTATATAATTGAGATGTTAATGCTAACTCATTCCAACAGAGCTTTGTAATATTTAACTTCTCTTAAACAGAAAGTTTCATCACTAAAATTTCCAGTGGCGAAAAATGCCCATTTGAATTCACGTCATCTCATTTTCTTTGTAACGTCATCCACTGACCTAGCCTTCCCAGCTGCAGTAACTTTGACACACAGCACTTGACCTACATTGTGCCCCTGTAACCGACTGACACTGCGACCTGCCAAAAGTAAATAAAGGCAGTGCGGCCCTGACGCCCACATCATTCCAGTTACAGTGGAACCTGCGGTTAAAATTAAAACCGGTTATATTTAGAGCGGGAAAGTACCAGCCTTACCACCCTGTTGATGGGGCCCCAGGGAGGCCCTTACCTCAGGGGCCGGGGAGCCTGGAGGTGGAGGGGGAGGGAAGGAGCGGGGACCCACCCAAAAATTGGTGGGTCTCTGGATGTGACGTGCGTCACCGTGCTCGGTGTGCAGAGGGTCCGGCCCCCAGGGACGCGCCGGTACATCCTCCTCACACACAATGGAGCTGGCCCTGTTGCAGGAGGTGCACAACAGGAGTCCACATGATACACACACAGAGAGAGACACACACACACACACACACACACACGCATAGACGCACACACACATGCGTGCACACATACACACACACACACACACACAGAAACACAGAGACGACCCCCTGCCTCGGACAGGAAACTCCGCCAGCCACCCCTACTCACCCCCACTGACACCAACAGGAAGACTACCCAGCCAAACCTCTGTACCTCTGTGTGTGTGTGTGTGTGTGTGTGTGTGTGTGTGTGTGTGTGTGTGTGTGTGTGTGTGTGTGTGTGTGTGTGTGTGTAAAAGAAAGAGAGAGAGAGCGCGCAAGAGAAATATCTTTAGGGTCACTGTGTGCCCACAATTCATAATGTGAAGCACAGATATATTTGTACATGTACACACAGACAGACAAAAAAGAGAAATAAATCACAGCACTACACAATACATGCATGTCCAAATGCATACACACAGTATGCATCAGCAAAAATGCAAAATATATAAATATCTACAAAATATCTGTATCATTTATATACAATTATGAAATGCTTTACATTTCCACAGGAATTGCAGATGAAAAGAGATTTGTAAAAATATTTTTGCAGACCTTTTACAGCAAACATTTTATTTTTCTGGTACGCATGTAAGTTGCCAGCAGTTGTAAGTTTGCAAAACAGAACGAGAGAGACGAGAGAGAGAAAGCGAAAAAGGCTTTTTCAGAGAGTGCAGTGTATCGGGCCAGTTTGTAATTGTTGGAAGAGGCATGCTATTGACAGTGGGCTCCAAAGGCGTCAGCACGGGGGGCTCGATAAGAGCTCCCAGCCGCGGCAAAACACACATTGTCCATTGTGGCGGAACAGGCAACAGGGGCCGCCTTTAAATTGCCCATGTCTGGGGATGTCACTCAGGGTTCAACATGATTAGATATGGAACAGTTTCCCTCTCTTTTTTTTACTGTTCGTCTGCTCTGTTTACTTTAGATGTAGCTGACTACAGTGGGACAGAGCGGGAATAAAATAGAGAGACAGAGAAAAAGAGAGAGAGAGAGAGAGAGGGGGGGGGAGAGAGAAAAGAGAGAGTAGAAAGTGTGTGTTTCATGCTGTGGACATGCTACTCCTGCCATGGACAACAGTCTGAGGAGTGAGTATCGACACAGCATGGGCGAAGCAGGAAATTTCACTAGAGGTTAGCCTATATGGTGGCCGCGGTGCAACAAATGGAACATGATAGCAACTGCAGAGGCACAGCGCTGGATGACCAGCATGAACGTTACAAACAAATCTGCTCCCAGTCTAAAACTGAAACAAGAAACCTTTTGTAAGGGCTATCTTCCCCTCTTTTAAATCTGAGATAATAATGAAACAAAAACAAAACCAGAAAAAAACAAATGTATCTGGTAGCACACAAACCACGTCTAAAGTTCAGCTGAGTTCCCTGCCGACTGAAAGTTGAAGGTGGCCTGGAGCCGAGGCCTAGCCTGTGTCTGTGTGTCTTTGTGGGTTGCTGGTCTCATTATGGACCACTCCAGATGCTTGCTGACATATTGTGGCATTGGCACAGACAGAGGGCTTGTACTTGTTGTGTTAACACTGGTAGAGCACAATAATCTCCTACTTGTAAAGCAGGTATCGTCCGGACAAAAACATGATTGTCTACATGCTAATGAGGACTGGGAGGGGCTGAAAATAGATTTAAGGAGAGACTGCATGGGTCTTTGGTGAGAGAGAGAGAGAGAGAGAGAGGGAGGGAGGGCAGGATAGATGGAGGGAGGGATGAAGGGAGGGAGAGAGAAAGGGAGGGGGGAGAGGGCAAGGGGTTTGTTTTCTTGCATCACTGAACACTGGAGAGTTGCCTTAAATCGTCACAATACAAATTAGCCCTGCCTAAAGAAAGGGAAGCAGGACAGGGAAAAAAAACACAACAGATGACAAGCCTGAAGTTTTAAGTCGAGCACAATAGTTTCTTCTATCTGCTGTACTCACTAACCCTTCCGTGCACACACACACAAGCACACACGCACACGCACACGCACATGCACACACACACACACAGACACACACACCCACACACACAAAATGGACACCCACAAACACAAGCACAGACACACACAGACATACACACATACACAGACTAACACACAGACAAACACACACACACATACGCAGATACACACACAGACAAACACACACACACACATACACAGATACACACACAGACAAACACACACACACATACACAGACACACACACACACACACAAACAAACACACACAAATCAACCAACAGACATACGCATTAAGGCAGATACACAAATACTCACCAACACATCAACACATTAGTTCCTCAGATTCCTCCCATCAAGAGAGGAACAATGGGCGAGTGAGGGGGGAAAAATAGGAGTGTTGGTCTCCTCTAATGAAGCAAACTAAGATGCGAGTCAATAGAGCAATTCATTAACAAATCAAAGTCCCTGCGGAGGCTGAGTGGCAGGCTGGCCGTGTTTGTGAAAGGCCCTCCTGGAGAATGGGCGCCCATATGCTCGGGGTCAGGGTGGCGGCCCACACCGCGCCACTCACCATTCAGCCGACACACACGGCCGTTAAGGTCACCGCTATCTGACGCGTCCTCGGCACACACACACACTCACACATACATACAGACACACACACACAGACACACAAAACAGAATTTCCATATGGTCCATGAAAATACATGCGCTTTGCTGTGCCGCCACTTCCCACGCTCCTCCTCAACCCCCCCTCCCCAACTCCAACCCCCCACACCGTCCCCCAACCGCAACCGACACACACATGCACAAACACACACACATGCAAACACACAGTCTATCTCTACTCCAAGCACACATCATGAACTCTACAGCCCTACAACTCAGGCTGAAAGCTTGGAGCCTGGAGATGGATGCAGGGGGATGAAACTCTAAAACACCCCATAAGGTCACCATGGAAACATCATTACATTTTAAATCACATCACTATAAGGTACTTTTTCTCTAATATCTATTATTATTACTATTATTAGTATTATTAGCAGTAGTACTAATAGTAGTAGTAGTAGTAGTAGTAGTAGTAGTAGTAGTAGTAGTAGTAATAGTAATACTTATAATAGAAGTAGTAGTAGTACTAGTATTAGCAATAATAGTAGTAATAGTAGTCGTAGTTCATTTACCCTCAAATGTTTTAATTAGTTTTCTCCTCCTTTTACTGTACACAGGCATGAGCAACTGCCCCCACACACACACAAACATACACCCACACCCCATGCTCTCATAATGCACCTTTCACATTACAGCGTTGATGTCAGTCCGCAGGAACGTGAGGACAGTGCAGATGACTGGCCGTGAGTTAAAAGCCCTTTGAGTTCCGCGCTGACCCGCCTGAAGAGGATTGCGCGTCGAGGGCCCTCCACATGACTCTTTCAAATCCTCCCAAATAAAGCCCTTTACGGGCTGAGAGTGGCCTCTCCGATGTGCCACTACAGAGCCCCCTGAAAGGGCCAACACGATTGTCATGGATATTACACGACGCAGGCAAGAATAGGCCATGGAGACAAGTGTCGACAGCGAACAAAACTCACACAGACTTTTTCTCTTTTTTTCACAAGCTGAGGCCAGAAAATGTTGACAGGCCACTGAATGGGCTGTTTAACCCTTTGAAAGTGAAAGTGTGTGTGTGTGTGTGTGTGTGTGTGTGTGTGTGTGTGTGTGTGTGTGTTGTGTGTCTGCGTGTGTGTGTGTGCGTGCGCGCATGCGTGTGTGTGTGTGCGTGCTTATGTGTGTGTGTGTGTGTCTGCGTGTGTGTATGTTTGTGTGCTTGTGTGTGTGTGTGTGTATGTGTGTGTATGTGTGTGTTCGGTTAGAGGGGGGGTTGGGGACAGCCGAAGCAAACACATTCTGATAGACTTTATACCCACTGGGGCACTAAAAAGTACACTAAGCCCCTGCTGAAGGAGCCCGTAAGAAAGAGAGGTAAGCGAGAGAGAGAGAGAGAGAGAGAGAGAGAGAGAGAGAGAGAGAGGAGAGGGAGAATCAAACGAGATCGTAGAAGTGGGAATGGGTTCCTGCCCAGATCTCATCAGGCCAATGCCTCTTCCATTTCCAAGCTCTGCAGCTCCTGGGTCTGAAAACAAGAAATGATTGATCGAAACTCCTGGACTACAATACCAATTCTGAGAGGGTTCAGCCACAGCACTGGTGGCAATGTGTTTCATCAGGGAGACAACAACACATGTGCTGTGTTTTTAAAACGTGGCAGGACTGTCAATCTAAGACCGTAAAAAAAACAACAACAAAAAAAACACGAGTATCATATTTGCTTACATGTTAGGGGTGAAGTAAACAAAACCAGCGAATACAAAAATATAAAATGAGATCTTTGCGAGTAGACAAAATTCTACGTATAAAAATAAAGGTGATGGAAAATAGCTTGTGAGGTGAGGCATATTACCTTCTACACTTTAAGCAGGGTGTGTGTGTGGGGTGTGTGTGTGTGTGTGTGTGTGTGTGGGGTGTGTGTGTGTGTGTGTGTGTGTGTGTGGGTAGGGGGGGTACAGAGAATTCCATCTCGAACTGTGGAGGTGGTGTTTAAAAATGTCATTTAAAATGGTAATGACAGGAAATGCAAATGCCTTCACTTGGTAATTAAACTTTGCTCTAAAACAGATATTGCTCTGGCTGATTTAAAAGTGGGGCATGTGACAATTACGAGGCTGTTAATTGCGAAACTGCTCAGCATTGCTAATTGTTCCGCAGACGAGGGAAATGGGTTGTTGGCACAGGCACTCTATCAATGTGACGAGCGGCACTGTCGCGAAGCCGCGGCGGCATCACCTGTGTGCAGCCATCCCTTCCCTTCACCTGCCCAATGATCCGTGCCCAGCCAGCCTGGCTCACTCCTCCATGTCACGCTGCCCAAACTACCAGGAGGCCTCGTCCAAAAGGCTCCAACACAAGCGAAAGGCAGTGACTGAGGTAAGGCTAAGCAAGCAAGACAAGTGAATTCTGAATGTACCGAGTGAGCCCTGGATTCAAAACGCTCTCTTAGCGCTTCTGTGGGTGTATTTGAGGATGGTTTTGATAGTCGTTTGTAGTCTGTTGGTGGTAAAACCACAATGTTGGACTGGTATAGTTCAAATATAACACAGAAATTCTTATTGCCAAGGATATAGTGTTGAGACTCTTTTGTGATTTATTTCAAAGTCTGGTATGAAAAGAGATCTGTTGACTTTGTCTGTCAATCATGTCGGTTAGAGATGAGAAGCGCTGAAGGATGCCTCAAACCCTCGAAAATCTGTAGGGCTTTTCAGAAATGCTTAGCGCAGCTGAAGCAATGCTCTTTCTCTAGCACTTTCCGTTTTTTTTATGTGCAGACAAAAGACTAAACTTCCCCGGAAGAGTTTCGCCCTCTTGAAGGTAATCATGAACTTTTGGAAAAAGAGGAAGGCAGAAAAGAAAAGAAATGCAAAGAGAAGAAAAAGGCAGAAAAAAATACAGTTGTCTCGAGCGGGGAGGAATGTGCTTAGTTCAGCTCTTTCCCTGTCACCTGGTGCAGTTGGGAGCTTGAGGAGACACCCAGTCGCCATGGTGAGACAGTGTGTTAGTGTTTGTGTCAGGGAGAGTGTCAGCAGGAGGCCTGTGACAGTTGGGATGTGAGGAGCATTGAGATGTCCTTGTCTGAGAGCGAGAGAAAGAGAGAGAGAGAGAGAGAGAGAGAGAGAGAGGAAGAGAAAGAGAGAGAAAGAGTACTGCTACAGCCATAGGCACAGCCAATTACACCTTCAGCATGCTGATGTCTCCTCATGATGAGGAGAGGTGACTGTAAGGGAATAAAAATAAGTGGCAATATTAAACCAAATAGATATGTGTCGCAGATGGACAGATACGCATGCAACTCTTATAAATTCCATTGTAATATCTGATAATTATCCCCAGAGATGTCAAGTTAAATATACATGACAGTACTATACATATACATATTCACATCCATCTATCTATCTATCTATCCAACCACATAAAGTGAAGGTGCTACAATGAATCCTCCATTTGTTTACAGGAGACATTCGTTGAACTTTAGTGTGAATTATTTTTCTGTGTCACACCATACCCAAGAAAATCTATATAAATAAAATTAGCCTGGTAAGAAAAAAGGCTGTCTGTGGAAACAGGCACTCAGCAGTCATACTAAACTATGTGACACACATGATATGCTTCACATCTATATAAAGACAAGACCAGCATAATAATTTCAGTGTTGTTTACAATTATAAGTATACCTGCATGTGGAATGGCATCAATATAGAGAAGTTTTGACAGCGAGCTTCAGCTGAGCAGTAACATTTCTTATGTCTTTGTCATTATTAACAAACACATGGAGAGAGAGAGGGATAGAGAGGGACAGAGAGAGAGAGAGAGGGGAGAAAACACACACACACACAAGGAGTCCCTGACTGCCTGGTCAACGCAGGTGGCAGACTCACAGGAAACAGATCTAATTATGCTCGCGGTAACAATGCTTTGTCCTTACAGCGGCTGACATAGATGTTGACAAAGGCCGCCACTGCATTCTAATCAGGAAACAAAATGCTGGGAAGAGCCCCAGAGCCCTGCAGGTGGATCATTAACAAGGCACCTCGGATGAGGCAGCAGAGGATGAGGACAGGGGGGTGGTGTGTGGGGTGGTTGTGTGGTGGGCGGACGGTGGGGGGGGTGCGGTATGATGTGCGCGGATATGCATCCTCCCCATGACACTCAGGAAGACAGCGGACAGTCCACCCAGGAGATGGGGGGCCCGGGGTGGGAGTACGGGGTGGGGGGGGGGGGGTAAGGTTGGGAGGGTGGCTGGGGGTGGCTGGCTGGGTGGGTGGGGGTGGAGGACCGGAGGTGGTGCTGGCCGCCAGGGCTTCTCTCTGACAGCCCTCTGTGACGCCTGCTGCCTCTGCCACTGCTGCTGCCGCCGCTGCTGCTACTGCTGCTGCTGCTCCTACCGCCTGCCCAGCGCGCCAGCCAGTGCCGCCTTAACGAGGAGCCTGACAGTGTGCAGCTGGGGCCTGCCTAACGAAGACGGGCCCTGCTCTGACGAGCGGGGACATTAGCGCCCGCGTGCGTCTGTCTCATTAGAATGCATCAACCCACCTTGATTTCCATCCTCTGCAGAAAAGAAGCCCCCCCCTCGCTTCCACCCCCCCCCCCCCAACTCAACCCCCACCTTCCTCTAACCCTCACCACCCCCCCCCCCCCCCATTTACTTCACCCCCACTGCCTCTGACAGCTCAGCACCCCGCCAGCCAATTGGGAGAAGGCCGGCCTGCTGGTGGGACGGTGGCGAAGGCTTGTCGAGCGAGGCAGCCTGCCTGCCCGCCTGCCATCCATGTCAGCTGATGAGCTTGGTATTACCGGGGCAACGGCGGAAGGGCAGAGGTCAAATGTGAGCACGATCCCAGCCTCGGTGACGGGTTTGGAAGGGACCGGGGAGCACGGAGGGGCCTTGTTAGTGGCTGCTGACGTGGTAGGAGCACAGTCGCATCATCACAGTAATGAGACGTGCCACATGCTCGTCGCTAAATAATAGCCCCTGTCTCCGCCTGTCTGTCTCCCTCTCACATCATTATGTAGGAATCTCATTCAGGAGCGCGTCACATTTTTTTTTTTGTTAATATATACAGTACACCCCCGTCTTGCAGGAACGACTAGAACAGCCCTTGCCAGTTCTCACCCCACCCTACCTGGGCAACAGGTTTAAAAAACTGCACATTCCGTCAATTCTACTGATTGCTCATGTCAAATCAGAGAATATGGTGGGACAGAAAAAAGGAAAAAAAAAAAAACAAATTTCTACCCAAACTTGCATGTCAGGGCTTTTGCCCCCAGCAGCAAAGCCAGCCGAGCCCAGCTGAGCCGAGCGAAGCACCAAATATAGTTCCCAAACAGATTATTTGGAGGCCCTCAGAGCCACAGAGGATGAATACTAATGGCGGTGGGGAGGCCATTGGGGCTGGCTGGCTGGCGGGCGGGTGGGCAAGGCCTCACTGGAGCTCGGCATGTGAGCGGGATACTCTATCAGTCCCCCTCACCCCTCCACTTAATTTCAGCCCACCCCCACCCCCACCCAGCAGGTCTCAGGAGCTCAGCGCAGTGGCCAGATGAATAGGATGATGAAGTACAGGTCACATGTCCATGTGATCCAGCGATAACGAGGGGGGCTGGCCAAATAATCTATCAGTCATAATCCGCCACTCTGGAGACGTCGCAGAGTGTGTGTGTGTGTGTGTGTGTGTGTGTGTGTGTGTGTGTGTGTGTGTGTGTGTATGTGTGTGAGTGAGAGAGAGAGAGAGAGAGAGAGAGAGAGAGAGAGAGCGAGAGAGAGAGAGACAGCGCTTTGGGAGAGCGGAGGAGTGCAAATCAACATATTCACAAGCCCCTTTCATTACACCAATAATGGGGTAGGGACTAGGGATGCCCTGAGCCAAAATGGCGTCCGGGTGAGCTGCATGAAAAATCTCTTCTCCTTTGTGCCTCACTGCACTCAGACTCATGGAAATGTAAGAGTAGGTTCTCGCTAGTTTTTGTGAAGCTGGCACGACTGCAATTTAGCTAATTTTTCCATCTTAGCATCCCAAAAGAAGGAAAGAAGCTCCTGTGTGTTGTTTTGGATAAGCACAGTTCTTGGATTAGAACAAGAGGAGATACAGTTGGAACAGCGCAATGTAAGTAAAGTACAGTGTGGCAGTTTGTGGTTTCGCTGAGTTAAAAAAACGACATGGCTTCCAGTTGGCCTGTCCAACTAAAGATTACAGAGCGTCTCATTTGCATGAGGACACATATGTAAATGAGACAAAGTCTCTGCAGGACATGGGGAAAGAGATATCCTGAAGATCACCAGACAGCCCCCCCCCCACAACCCACCCACCCAACCCCCCCTCACACCCACGCCCCAACACCCACGCCCCACCACAAAAAAAAAAAAAAAAAAGAAAATGAAACACCCCACCCTCCAGCCGCTTCCTCTCCATGTTGCAGTAATCAGGACATGTCTGGATGCGAGCTGATTGCAGACAAGCTCTTGGCCCCTTCCAGCGGAGCCACTGTTTTACCCAATGAAAGGCCCCCGCCGAACGAGAAAAATAACATCCTAAATGATTGTTTATAGTGGAAACGAGGAGCGGCTTTTTTGGCTGAGGGGAGCCGCGCGTGTGCCAATGACGACATTGTTAGCACACAGCATGGAAAAACACATAGAGTGGGAACAAAGCGCTAAAGCAGATCTGATCATCTTTTATTCATTACATAAACAACAGCTCAGAGCAAGAAAAAGAGGGGAAAAAAAGAGGGGGGCCCAGTCAATGCTTCATCTGCTCAAGCTTCATTAGACACGATATTGCGCTGTTTCGGTTATCCGCCAGGCCCACACATTATTTGACAGGTAGCTGTGATGTGAATTGAAGGAAGTTCAAATGGGCCTGTTGAGGTGGTGGCCTCGTTCAAGGTCAATCCGGAGATATGAGCTAAAAAGGCAATCCCGACACGCCGCTCTGTGTAATTTAATCTATATTTGTGATATTGGTTTGAGCGGTATTTGGAAAATCTAATTGAAGCTCCTTCTATCTGATAATCCTGGACAAAGCAAATTAGCCCAGTGCACACACACACACACACACACACACACACAAACGCAGACACACACAGACACAGACACAGACACAGACACATACAAACATGCACACACGCGCGCACACACACACACAAACACACACACACAGCTGATCTTCTCTGTCTCCCTCAGATGGTGCTGTGCTGACTCAATTATCATCATCAGAGCAAAAGCAAGCACTGTGTCAATCTGTTGCCTGGGATGAGCTGATTGCAAGTGTTTGCCGATTATCTCCATGATCTCTCGTCAGGATCGCTCTCAATCATTAGACACGAATTAGACTTTATAATTGCAGACAGGTCGGTTAGAATAATGGTGCTGAGATTGCATGTAACACAGTGTATTTATTCATCTTATCTTAGAGTGCTATAAATCTTTTTAGATTGCAAATAGATAATACGTCTGAATATAATATGCTGTAATATGCTTTTTATAATGCATTAATAACTGTTCAAGTGTTACTGAGCTACTGTGATGTCAAACTGGAGTGTATCAGCTCTCTTTGCTGCATGCTCTTCCCTTGAGGGACCATCTGCTTTGCCCTACCTGATAAATAAATGTCAATCAAAGTGAAGAGGGCATTGTCTGACAAGCACGAATAGTTTATTCAAATGTGAAAGAGGCCGGTCGAGGGTGAACGACAGTTAGTATTTGAATACATTAAATATATACACATTACACCAGCCAAGAATCTTGACTCCTTTTTTTTCACTGGCAGTACTTTCCTTCTCAACCTTCAGACCATCTTTCTGTCTCTCTCTCTCTCCCTCTCTCTCTATCTATCTATCTATCTTTTCTCCCTCTTTTGCTCTTTGTGTGTGTGTGTCCATTGTGTTCTTTCCAGTCTGCTTTTTTGATACACATTACCCCATGCAAAGGATGTTCAATCATTGCCTCTCTCCATCTGTGACTTTTTTTTCTGTCTGACACACACATACTCTCTCTCTCTCTTTCTTCTCCTCTCCTCTCCCGCTCCCTCTCCATCTCTCTCTCTCTTTCTCTGTCTCTCTGTCCCTGTCTCTCTCTCTCTGTCCCCGTCTCTCTCTCTCTCTCTCTCTCTCTCTCTTTCTTCATCCCTGGTGGCTCTGGTGCGGCAGGTCACTTTGGGTGGGGGCTGGGGTGGGGATGTGGGTGGCGGTGGAGGTGGTGGAGGTGGTGGTGGAGGTAGTGGCTGGGATGCGGGGGGTTGCCGGGAGAATCTCATCCCTGCCTCCCGTGGCCCTGGCAACGGCTCTTAATTAACCACCCAGGTATTCCCGCTCCTCACGGCCCAGTGCCCGGGCCTCCATATGGCTGGAGCGCTGCCGTGGCGATAATCGCCAAGGGAAACACTGCATCAAAAAGAGCTCACCCGACATAAAGCTTGTGTAAATTATTTTTAATGGTTCCCTTCTGGCACGGGGGTTGCGCCGGGGTAGGTGGGTGGGTGGCTGTGGCTTGTGGGTGTGGTGGCTGGGCTGGGGAGGAGCGCTGCTGCGTGTTTGTCATTTAAAAAAATGACCAGCTTGGCGATTTATTCGTCCTTGACCTGTCTTTTCCATGCACTTGCCCTCTGCTTGCTGCACTGACCCGTCTGCCTCCTGTCCATGAATTAGATACAAAGCCATTAGCACCACTAGTAGGCCTCCGCTGCACTCACCCTCAGGCCTCTGATACGTGCGTGTGTGTGTGTGTGTGTGTGTGTGTGTGTGTGTGTGTGTGTGTGTCTGTGAGTGAATCAGAGAATGAAAGAGAGAGTGAAAGCACATTTGTGAGTTTGTGTGTGTGTGTGTGTGTGTGTGTGTGTGTGTGTGTGTGTGTGTGTGTGTGTGTGTGTGCACACTTGTGTGTGAGTGTGCATGCATGTGTGTGTGCACACATTTGTGTGTATGTGTGTGTGTGTATGAGAGACCAAGGAAGTGTGTATGTGTATGTAAGCAAAGGACACAGGTCCTTGATACGCTATATTGCATCTGGTTCTGCTATTCTGTGGCCCTTGTTACACTTAATAAGGTCACTGGTGACAAAGGCTGGAAGTAACACTTTCCAGTGGAACAGAGTCAGCATCTTATACTGACCCCTAGCTAATGTAATATAATATAAATTACAAGACCATAAAAGCCAACAGAACAAGAACAAAACCAAATGAATCAAATGTCTCCAAAGGTGACCGAATGTACGTCCCCTTATAGCATGTCTCTACAATGTGTGTATAATTCAAGAGTGTGGAAAAAAAATGTATATCTAATAGATGACATCTATATTTTACTGCCAAAGACATCTTCCTGTCATAAATTTATTATAGAGGAGATGTTGCCTACTAGTGTCCAAGGCATTAGCAGGATCTGTAAAATTAGGCCTTAGGCCAAAGCTGCAAGCCTAGGAGAAGTAGTCCTTCAGGCTTAGGGATCCCTCCCTTCCCTTCACCGGGGCCCCCCTACAGCCAGTTGGGCCTAGGAGAGCTGCCTGGATTGCTTGTTCAATCATTAGGAGGGCCACCATTTTGGCCCCGGTCTATAATTATCCAATTTGTTGTTTAAATAGATGCCTTTATTCCCCTTTCAAGGGAATGGGCAGCAGCATTCCTAAAAAGGTTGACGATTGTGATGAAATTACTTCCATGCCATGCTCGCTCACTTGCTCTCTCTCTCTATCTCTCGCTCTCTTTCTTGCTCTTTCTCTTACTCACTCTCTCTCTCTCTCTCTCTTCCCCCCCACTCGCTCTCTCTTTCTTTCTCTCTAAGTTTGGACTGCTAATAGTCCCTTGAGGGGCAAGAGGAGGATAAGGTAGCGGTGCAGGCCCATGTTATTTTTGACCACGGGCTTGTTCAAGGATGTTGTTGTGCGCAGCTGACCGGTAGCAATGGGGCCCACCGCAAAGGGTGATCGCCGACCACACCAGCCGGCCAACCACCGCCCCCCTCCCTCACCCCCCCACAAGAGCCTTAAAACCCTTGAAAACTCCACCTAGGCCACCGGTCCAATCACGACTTGTCAGGAACCCCGGGATGTTTCCGCGCCGCTCGACAACCCACTGCGGCACTTGGGCCTTAAGCCGTCACACTGTGTTTTTGTAAGGAAGTCGGGAGCAATCTGGTCAGAGTGACCCCACATCTGCCTGCTAATGAGAGTGCTGGACGCTGGCCCAACTCACCTCCCTGGGCCTGTCCTCACCCCGCACGTCCTCCTGAGGAGCTGCCGGACAACAACACACACACACACGCACACACACACACACACACATAAAAATGGACACAATGACATGCACACGTATGCACAAGCATATGCACACACACAATATACAAACACACACACACGCACACAAACATGGATACAATAAGATGCAGACGTACACACATGCATATGCACACACCACAACACACACGCACACACACACACACACCACACCACACCACACCACACAATATGCACATGGACATAATAACATACACCCATACGCACACGCACACACACACATACACACACACACACAAGCACGTAGCATAGATCCAAGACACACACGAGCAGACACACATACAGAAAGACAAAGACGTGCAAAAACACACACACACACACATGCACTGGCAAAAACCTATACTGTATATAGTATATAATTACAGCCACAAACAGAAAGAAGTGGCTACACTCACAGTCACACAGATTGTTTTCAGACAACCACCACACTCCCTAACTTACAGAAGCAAAACAAATTCTTATCAATTTTTCCACAAGTTGCAGCCATGCATATTGTGTACCCCAAAACACACACATACTTGAATACATATATTACATGCCAAAAACGTAGACTCCCTAGCATAACAATGACCACCAAGACCACACATACACACATAGACACACACACAGACACACATAAACACACACACGCACAAACAAACAGTAAAAACTCCTCAGCTCCAAGTTCCCCAAGACTCTGGGGCCACAGCACCAGCGACATATTCATGAACCTGCTCGGGAGCGTAATGAGTTTGTTGACGGCGAGCGTACCGCCCCTGCTCGGCGCGTTTATGCAGAAATGAAAGCATAATTGCCACTATAGATTCTGTGCATGAGAAAAACACAGGCAGCCAGCCATGCATTAAAGCACACCATCATCTCCCTTTTCTCTCTTCGGGAACCGTTGCTGTCATTACGGGAATATATTTTTATAGTGTTTTCTAAAAGGCAACAGAAATGAATCACGCTATCAGAGTGGTGACTCCCCTCCCTAAAGCCTGTGTGTGTGTCGGTGTGTGTGTGTGTGTGCGTGTGTGTGTGTGTGTGTAGGTGGGTGTATGTGTGCGCTTGCTTAATGTACCTGCATTCTGAAATGGCTCCAAATCGCTTGATTGGCTGTTATTGCTCTTCCAGGCCAATAACAGCTGAATGAAAGTTAAACACGGAAAGCTCATTTGCGTCTTTAATGACCCACACAATGACAGAGGGAGTGAGATATTCGCAGCGCTGCATACCGCCGGCGCACTCCGATCGCAATGCTGCCATTCCTCCGCGCCGATAAATTAAAAGCACAGCTGCCATTTTAACGCCCCAAGAAAAGAACACAGCCAAGTGTTGCCAGCACCAGGGAATCCCTCAAACTCCAGCACACACACCACAACCACACACACACACAGACACACACACACACACACACACACACACATACATGCCTACAGCTCCACTGGGAAATCCACTATAATGTTGCCCACCAACTTACCTCGGGGACATTCCATAGCCCAGTGCACCATAATAAATACACAATTACAGGTATCAGCTATCTTATGAAATGTGTCATGTTTATTTCAGAAACTTGACATTAAGTTATTGTTATGCTAACGACTAACGTCCAACAACTTCATTCTTCAGGCGTAGGGCTTGTGTGTTTTACTGCGCAACTGGCGCAATACAAAACAACTCCAACTTTGGCTGTGTTCTTCAAGGTGCATTTAGTCTCTTGCTTTTGCCTTTCCTCGGGGCCAGTGGGGGAAATCCTGGGGCGATATGACCCTAGGATAGCTGGCAGGGTAAATGTTTAGCTCTCTCACATGTCTAGTAAAACACACATGCAGGGCCCGTGGCTTCCTGCGATGACCGCCTTCCCCCAACCATCCCTAAGCATCCCCACCACCCCCCCAACCCCTGCCCCCCCAACCCCTCGTCCCCCAGAGCCTGCCTCGCACAGGACACAGCACCACAGGCCGCAGGGGTCAGGTCCGTCCAAACAAATAAAGGCCCATAGGCACCCCTTTGTAGTGAGAGCAGGCACCAGTCCTCCAGCTGAGAAAGTGAGAGAGACCGTGGAGAGGGGGGAGAGAACGAGGGGAGTGGGGAAGAGAGAGAGAGAGAGAAAGAGCGAAAGAGAGGGACAGAGAGAGAGAACAAGAGAGAGAGAACAAGAGAGAGGGAGAGGGAGTGAAGGACAGAATGTGACGCCAGCGTGCGGATTGAGGACACATTTGCGGTCACCGCAAATACTAGGGACCGTGTTTGCGAGTTGTTTGCGTCCCCAGCCATAACAGCTATTAAATTTGGCGTCTCCGTGCACAAGCAGCTGGACCAAACAAAAAACGCAAGCGGTGGTGTGGCGTTCCAGTGCATTGTTCTATACGGGCCCCGGCGCGATGCACGGCTGGACAAATGGTGGAAAACTGAGACCCAAAACCATAGCTGTTACACGGAGGGCGGCGTTCAACACAATAGCCTGGAGAGAGAAGCAAAGGCATGGAATTACTAAAATCACACAGAGGGTTTTTTAATGGAAGCGTGTGCGGCCAGCGGCTAAGTGGTCTCTGTCTACACTTCAAAACCCCCATCCGCCCACCACCCCCATCCTCGTCCGTCTCTCACTCCTCATAAGTGTCGCGCTGTCACACTCTTACCACTGTGCAAATTTTACACTTTGTGCCGGTTCCATTACACGAGAACCATGTCGAATGGCGTAAATAAGTGTGGGCACTTTGAGCCCGTCACTCCGGCGACATCAGAGACATGAAGATGGAGAAAGACAGAGAGAAAAAGAGAGGGAGAAAGAGAGAGAGAGGGGAGAGAAAGAGAGGGGAGAAAGAGAAAGAATGAGACAAAGCAAGAGAGAGAGAAAGAAGAGAGAGAGGGGAGAGAGAGGAAGAGTGAGACAAAGTGAGACAAAGCGAGAGAGAGAGAGAGAGAGAGAAAACAAGAGAGAGAGACTCTTTAAACTCTCCTCAAACCCCAGACCACCACGTGGAGCTGCGCCACTATTCTGATTGCTAATTAGTAACCCCAAAAAAAAAGCTGGCCTGATGCAGAGGAGCCATGGACGATACTTACTCAGCAAACAACACTCACAATCCCTGATGGGCATTTTTTTTGTCTCTCTCTCTTTCTCTCTCTGCCTGTTGTTTTTGTGACTCCTTTCAAAAGATGCCAGAGCACACATGCGAGAACGCCTCTGGATGGTGTTACGCTACTGTGGCAACAGTGCAGCGTTCCCAATGTCATGTTTGCAGGAATTGCGAGCATATGACTTTCATTTGCTGATTGACACAATGGCCCACCCTCAAAGAACGCCGATCGGCGCTCAGTTTTTCTTTTTCTTTTTTTTTTTTTGCTCTAACCAGTCGATGGGGCTTTGTTTACTGTGATCCACTTTGCCTCTTAATACAATTTCTGATCCAACCAGAGACATCATGGCAAGTTAATCAGTCCCACTTGTACCAACACAAACACAAATGTCAATGTGATGGGGAAGAGCTGTGCATTGTTATGAAATGGCAGAGCAAGAACCACAAATAAAACAACAGAACTAAACGGGGAAAAAAAACCTCTGACCCAGTATTGACACCGCAGTGACACATGGTCTAAATACAGCAAGGCGAGCCTATCTGGCAAATGAGATCTGTGTTTGGTGAAGGTCAGGGGTCGAAGGGTCGCGCGTGTTTGTTCATTTACAGTGTCCACAGTGCCAGCCGACCTCATTCACCTCGGCTTTGTTTGCCTTGACCCCTGCCCAATATTTCTGCTGAGTGAGATGGACCGACATAGGTAGTACCTGTCAATAGCCTGTCTTGTGTGTGTGTGTGTGTGTGTGGGGGTGTGTGTTTTTTTTGTGTGTGTGTGTGCATGTGTGGCTGTGTGCACGCGCAAACGCGTTTGAATGTGTCATGTCTATTTCTGAATGTGTGTGTGTGTGTGTCTATGAGAGTGTATGTGTGTGTGCGTGTGTATGTGTATGCATGTATGTAAGTGGGTGGGTGTGTGTGTGTGGGTGTGTGTGTCTGAGTCTATATGTGTCCATGCCAGTCATCCCTGACCCAATACATCATTTACATGTTTTTTTTGGCCTAATTAAGAAATATGGAGAGATGTTAGGCAGATGAAAAGAGCACCCTGTTGACCTTCTCATGGCTGCATGGGGTTGTAAGGGGTAGGGATGGGGATGGGGTGGGGGGCTTGGGGGGGTTTGCAGGCCTGTCGGCGCAGGACCCGGCCTGTCAGCGTAAAGACATCTCTAACGAGAACAATCGAGCGGCACCCCGACCGACAGCTTCCAGATCCACCTCATAATTGGTTCCATTAAGCCTTTAAGGGCCCGGTCTCGCTTTGGCAAAGCAGTGTCCATCCTCTCTTTTCACCCCGCCCTCCCTATCCCTCAAGTCCTTGCAAACCACATATACACACTAATACACACACACACACACACACACATCCTCACACACACAAACACACACACACACACACACACACACACACACACACACGCAACCACATTCATGCACACACATACATCTGTGTTAATTTAGCCAGACTAAATGAAGCCTGCAGTGACTCTCTATTTTGGTGACACGGACAGAGAAATATGTATCATTTTCAGCAACGGCTTGTGTAATCTAAAATTAGGCCTGAGCGGAGACCTGCCCTTCAGAGGCAGGAAAGGTGAGAGGGCATCAGAGAGACACAAAAAGAAGAGAGAGAGAGAGCGAGAGAGAGAAATAGAGAAAGAAGGATAGGGAGAGGAGAGGGTGCAGGCAGGAAGGAAAAGAGAGAGTGACAAGGAGAGAGAGGTTTAGCTTCTCTAACCTCTACATTCTTCTCTGCCTAAATGAAAAGGTGGAACATACTTCCCATGGCTGTACATTGGCAACCCTACACAACCCTGCCCCACCACAGGATACTGGAACAGGCGCTGAGGTCATGTGCCCACACATTGCTCACTGACAAAGACACACACACACAAAAATAAAACGAGGAAAAACACATCCCACGCAGGCCAATGCAGTTGCCTGCCCTTGCACCATACACAAAAGAATAACAGTCTCGCAATGACAGTGCTTACAGTCTTGATTTCTTATTTGTACAGTGGCATGCGTCCTGCAAGGTTCAAGCCCTCCCCTTTCTATTCATGTCGGCACAAAAGCATGAAAGACATCACCAGTCGCCGTTCCATGTTCGCAAACAATGAGAAATAAAACAGGAACTACAGGCAGGAATATTTTACACACACCTTCATTAACATCAAACGCTTCAACACAAGCCATTGACTACAAACAGTAACCCAGCAGCAGGCTAACAACTGTCAACTCAAGCACAAGTCCTAATTATACAGCGTACAAATGACACTTCCTTAAAAACACTATCGCGTTGGAGGGCACTTAGCTTACTGGAAGAGCAATGACTTGAGGCTGTGAAGCCGGCTCTTTAGAAAGATTTCTCCCCAACAGGGGCCTAGTCAATCTGCCCTGACCTAAATGAATACCTCTGATGATGGTGGCGTGGCTGAGAAATCATTGCACGGCTTAAAGCAAAGAGTGGAGCAGTTTAACAGTTACTAACAAACAAACAAGCAAACCAAGAAACAAGCACACAGATGTATATATATATAATGAACAGCTAATAAATATCGGTCTCCGGAAAGGCTTTTTATCTTGCCGAGTGCCATAATAAAATGCTATATAACCTTTGTTGCTAAAAGCTAGGAAAAATTTGTCTCTTTTAAACACTGCCCGTTTAATATTCATCAGCTCCCTATTAGAATATATGCACAGACAAATCGCCAGCCCATGTGATTAATCCATGTTTAAATTTAGTGCCACAAAGAGAAGCAGGGGAAATTCATTATGGCTTGGCGCAATTTTCCCTCACAAACAAAAATATTTTATTGCAACAGGAGACCTGAATGACTGTCAGCTTTATGGAAGGCAGCGTTTCTTTTTTTTTCATTATTATGATTTCGCTAAAAGCAGTGTCTTTCTCGCCGACACACCTCATCCATTTGATGGAAAATTCAAACAGAGGGTAAGCGTTTATGTGTGTGTATGTGTGTATGTGTGTGCGTGCATGTGATTGTGTGTGTAGGTGTGTGTGTGTGTGTGTGTGTGTGTGTGTGTGTCGGAGGGCTTTCGCTGGCACCTCATCCTGCCTCTCTCCGAGCTTTTGTTTTGCCGTGCCGCCTTGTTCCGTGCACATCAAAGCACCTCCCAATCCCTCCTATGGCTTACTTCTGATGGCCCGTTTGACGTCAGGGCCATTGTTGTGTCAGCTCTGCATTTGGATGGTGTTCACTTTTGGCTTCAGAGTTATTTTAACTTCTTTATTTCATGGAAGCATGCTCCGAAAACTATTATGGGGCCATTTCCTCCCTGACAAAGACGGACAAAGGCATATCAAAGTCCAAACACTTTGATGAAAGCCTGCCGAAACGCCATCATTTCTGCAAAAAAATCTGACGCGACAGTTTATGGTAAAAAAAAAGAATGACACCCAATAAAGTTTGTCTGGAAATGTCCTAAAAGGGCCGTGTGATCATGGGCGAGAGTGGAAGTGTAAAGGCAAGAGTTTAAAAGTTCATGTTTTAGTAGTCTGAAACCTCGACGCCTGAAGGTAGGCATCTGCTTCGTTAATCTAGATGACTGTTTCACAGGGCTGGGCCCTCCCGCCCGCCTGTTTGCCTCATATTGTGCACCTCTGATTTATCCCCGTACTTCATAATCAAGTATTTGTTTATAGTGTAGACATAAAAACAATCATGATAATAATGCGTGATGGATAGCACTGCAGGCTGATATTTATTCGCCCATAAAAACTCGGAAGAAAGTCATCAGGATCCATTCTCCCTGACGCCGTTCTGGGAAGGTCATCTACTCTACCAGGAGAAACAAGCTTCACCCACCCTATACACCAGCTCCCCGCCTCCCCAACACACACACACACACAAACACAGACAAACACACACACGCACGCCTCCCTGTCCCTCACCCGCATCACCACCAAACTCCACCCCAGCCCACCAGCCCGCCCCTGGCTTGATTTGTTTGGCTGCTTTGAATAGCCGATGAACCCGTCAAGCCCAAAGTCTTGTTAAAATTTTAATAAACATCTCAGAGGCCTATCGACTGGAAGTGAATTATGCAGCCCGCTATTCGGGCCCTGCGCGGCACTAGGGCTGAGCGGGGCAATCATGTTTGACAATGTGCAGTGCAAACCTCTCAATCAGGGTACAGTCTTATTTCCAGAGCGCATTAAACACAGGCTCCATTCCACGTGTGTCAGGTGAATTTATAAAGCAGGAAATATTATTGGATCCATTTTAATGCCACTCAATCCCACCATCCCCCACACCACACCACCACCACACCCCACGCACCCACCACATACACCACATCCACCGCCATCACCACCAGCTGCACACATGCAATCCCGCCAACAGCCCTGCGATTCTCGTAAATATGTTGGCATTATATGCATGGTGGTCCACTTCAGCCTGATGCCCTCATAACTGAAGCAGAAGTGAGAGGAGCTTCTGAGCTGAGATGGGGTGCGATAGGATGGGATGCGATGGGATGTTAATGGTCCTGTCCTTCCTCCATACTGCATTCATTCACTCCACCACCCCCCCCCCCCCCCCAAAAAAAAAAAACATGCATGGGAGAGAAGAGTGTGTTCAAAGATAAAATAGAATAAAGAGAGAGAGGAAGAGAGATGGCTTATTAATTTACCTTCACAGCAGAATCGAATTGAACATGACTGTGAGTAAAAATTTGCGACGTGAGACATCAAAATGCAATTCCTTTGGTTTTATGATTAGGTGGTGGTGTATGTGCGCAGGGTGGGTGGGTTTCTTGGTAGAGTGGGTGTCTAAAGTACTCTATTTTATCTGACAAGAAGCATCTCTTTTGTTTGTTAGCTTAGCTACACCACTCACAAACCGTAGTAAATACGTCTTTGAAGAGTGCTATTTTTATGTACTATGTTCTTTAGCACCAAGGCATTGTGTGTGGCAGGACTACACACACTCAATCATCTGAACAAAAGGAAACTGTGTTGTGATTGATGGCATTAAGATCCGAACACAAAAACAAAACAAACATGAAAGTCGAGTGATGAAATTTTACACACCAGCATGTTGTTTGGCTTGTTGTATTGACTAATGAATATTTGTTTTGACTGGCAATGAAGTTGGGTTGTCAAACTGCCCCGTCTCGTTCCTTTGCACCTCTTTTGTCTGTGTAGATTCTGCACTGATTATTTTGTATCACCAGTTTCTTTGGTCTTTGCTGTTTGCTTGTCTGTGCGGCTGCATGGTATGAGTGTTATAAAAAGAAGCCGTCACGCTATTGCATCCTGGTATGGGCACTGACCTTCTACAGCAGTCTTTCAGCCAAACATTTTGTAAGGATACACACACACACACACTCTTTCTCTCTCTCTCTCTCTCGCATGCACACACACACACACACACACACACACACACACACACACACACACACACACAATTACAATATTCTCGACAGCTTTCAAAATGCAATGTTTGGGTCAAGCCGACTTGCTCTTCTAAGTAATTTATAATGTGCTTTACTCCAGTGGATTGCACAATCTCATTATCATTAGATTTTTGCATATTTAACAACAGTTTTTAATTAGAGGGTATTTTATTATTCATGCACATAATTTGAGTCAGGCTCTCACTGCTGCTTTTCACCACGAAGACACAGATCATCCACAAAAAAATAATAATTGTGTGTATATATTCATTCTAAAATAGGCAAAACATATATATGCCTCTGGTCCTTCACTGGCATCTGATTCAACTCTCCACCAGAGTAATGGCTCTTTTAATTTAGCTAATAGCTATCATGTTGTGTACCTTTATGCATGCGCTAGATTCCATGAGGTGGGAGTTGTCTCTTGACGCACGGGCCGCAAGCAGTTTGGTATGCCTGGCTTTCTACCATTTGCGTGTGTGTGTGTGTGTGTGTGTGTGTGTGTGTGTGTGTGTGTGTGTGTGTGTGTGTGTGTGTGGCAGTTGCTGAGGGTACGGCTCCTTGATGTATTATTAAAATTGGAAATGGACTCCTGGGACAGCATCTAGTTATGTGCTTTCATTTGCTGAATAAACCAGGCGTTGTTTTCATCTTTCCTCATGATTGTTAATGGCGCCGCTGATGAGAGGGGTGTGTTTGTGAGTGTGTGTATGTGTGTGTGTGTGTATGTGTGGATGTGTGTGTGTATGTACCGTTTTTTTTCTTCCCCTCGTCTCTGCTTTTATCACAGAGCCCCTCTTATTATGCGGGCCAAGTAGCCAAGCTGCTGATTTTGTTTTAGGTTTTCAATTAGTCATTTGACTGAGCACATCTGTTACTGGCGGGGGCCCAGACTCAGGACAGGCCCCTGTCACCTGCTCACGGGCGCTCAGGCGTGGCAGCGGGGGGGTCCGCCGGGGGCCCTCCGTCAGGATTCGCCGACAGCACAGCACACTGCAAATCACTTCCACCAAGAAAACTCCACTCAAGTGCTGTGTGCGGTTCTGTTCTGTTCTGTGTGTGTGTGTGTGTGTGTGTGTGTGTGTGTGTGTGTCTGTGTGTCTGTGTGTGCTGTGTGTGTTTGCCACTGAATATAGCTGGCCTTCAAATATTGTGTGTAGTGTTGTGTAAGGATTCTCAGGCCAGTGGCACTATGGATGTCTCTTCAATGTATAACTATCCACATAGCAATGCACATATGGGAGAAAAAAAAACACAAAAACTAACAATCAGCGCTGTGGTGTGTACAATGACATGATGGCCTTTCTTAGCTTCTTCTTGACATTTTGCACACACAAAATAAATCTCATGCAGCCTCCAGTCACAGTCAAACCTATGTTCACTAATAGCACAGTTTCATGGACAACACCTTGCTGTTTGTTTAGTTCAGTTAGATGCATTATGAGTATAAGATGTGCTTAAACACAGATATGTAAAGCCAAGCATCTCACTTCCTGTTGTCTGGCTGAGCTAGATGCAGACGTGCTGTCTGATGCGTCTGTACTCATCCTCTGGGCTGCAGGCACATGTCCATGCATATGTCTTCTACATTATGCTGTCAATTACTATAACAAATACCAGCAAAATCAAGCTCACATAAAGCTCTCAGACAGATAATGCGCCTATAAAATATTCATGTCAAAGGAGTAATTATACTGGTCTCTGCAGTCACTTGTGTCTATTTTTGTGTGCTTATTTTTTCCTTAGCTACAGCAGTTTTTCCTCTCGTATTAGCAGAACAATAGCGCAGGGACTTAATGCGACGTCATTTTTGAGTCATTCCACTGTTTCCTTATGGTCAGCGATTTCCTAACGGACTTTCTGTGTCCAATAGCTCAATCAGATTAATGTTCCTCTCTGAGAAAAAGGGGGGGGGGGAGACAGTAGCAGGCTCTAGCAAATGGCAGCCAATTTTTGATTATTGAAGTTCAGGGGAGGTTCACTAAGTAGTGCTGTTACAGGCTGATCCAAAGTGTGGGTGTGTGTGTGGGTGGGAAAGGGGGGGCTCCCAAGGGACTTTAATAAAACATTTTGCTCATTGTGGAAAGTAATGACCAACAATGTAAACTTGTGACTCGACAACAGATGTTGGCATGCTTAGTGGAAACAAGGTGCTGTAAAATTAATTTCAGTTGAATTATTTACTGCATGCATTACGTGCTTGAGGAAATAGACGAACATGATTGGTGGGCAACAACAACAATGCAAAAGAGAGAGGGTGAAAAAATGAATTCAATTAAAGTCAGAGAGAAAGAGAAAGAGAGAGAGAGTGTGTGTGTGTGAAAGAGGAAAAAAATGGAAGGGAGTACGATCAAATGTGCTTTAGAAATCAAGTAGGGATCACAGGAAAGCTGACACTGCCGCTGTGATTTATATTTAATTGGTTTTATTATTTAATATTGTCACTTCAAAGACTGTGCCAGGAAACTTGCTGGAGATGTTTTCCAAATTAAATTAAACCAAATTAATATCTGAAGAACATCCAAGTGGCACGAAATGTTTTTTCTCCCATTTTTGTCTTTATTTATTAATTTACGAACTCATTTTTTTACAAGCTACAAAATAAAAAGGGAAAAGTTTGATAATTAAAAGGAGACAACTCAAGCACCTGATTTCAGACTAATTTCAACTCTCTGAACACACACGCAACAACAGTACAACCCTGAGAAGACAGTCCCCCCCGCCCCCCGCCCCACACCCCCACCCCTGCCTAGTGCAAATGTATAACGTATGCAGCCTACATAAGTGCCAAGAGGCAAATGTTCATGAAACGTTCAGTGGAACAAATCTAACCCCCGACCACTGGCAGGGCAGAAACATATGCTGGCAGGTAGAGAAGGGCCGTGCACAGCTCGCCACAGGTACGCCCAAACAAAGGGCTACATCAAATGCGCATGGCATGTATGCTCCTCATCAAAGACTGCATGCCTATGCCATATGGCAAGGTGAGGGCAATCCTCTTTTTTTCAGAAACATGAAAAGAATGAGTGAACAGGGGGTGGGGATGAGAGGTAGAAAAAACCTCTGCAAGGAATGTACTCTATCTGTGTAGCAAACAAACACTAACTGGGAATCCAGTGGGTAGGCAAGTAGGTTTGTAGGTATGTGTGTGTGTGTGTGTGTGTGTGTGTGTGTGCGTGTGTTTCTGTGTATGCATGTGTGTAAGAAAGTGTATAAATGTGACTATGTGTGCAAGTGTGTGTGTGTGTGCGTGTCTGTCTGATTGTAAACGTGCATGTGTGTTTTTGTCTTTCTCTGTGTCTGTAAAAGTGTGTGTAGGTGTGCTGGTGCATTCAGCCTCATGCTAAGTCAGCACCCCAAAGGTTGGCAGAAAAGAAGCTCTCGACCTGGATTTCCGCTCTGCCCCTAGCCCCTCGCTCTCCCATCCAAAACAGCACGTAGCTCCCCTTGCCTGACGTGCAAAAACAAAAGCGATCCCATTGATATAAATATATTTCCTTCTCCTCCTCCTCCTCCTCCTCCTCCTCCTCGTCCTCCTTCTCCTTTCTCTGCAAGGCCGGGCCTTTATTCATCCTCCTCTTGTGTTTACTTTTGTGTTCTTTTCATGCCGATGTTGTTGCATGTATAAAGGTCCCCCTTTGTTTAGTGGTGCTCCTGCAGAACAGCTCAGGCAAGTGTGAAGTGCGAATATACAGGAAGTGGAATTGCTCTTTAACCCACAACGGTGATGAATTGCGCCACTTAACAATGGAGCATCCTGCAACTGGGACCGCTGACAGTGGTGGCGTCCCCATGTGCGTTTTTGTGTGTGTGTGTGTGTGTGTGTGTTTGCTCTCTGCTAACCTCCCAGAACACACGCACACCGACACACTAACAAAAATACACACACTTTCAAAACACACACACACACACAACCTGAACACACACACACACACACACTAACAAAGATACACACTGTCAAAAAATACACACACTGTCAACACAAACACACAACCGCAACACACACAGACACACACACAAACAAAGATACACACTCTCTGAACACACACACAAACACACACACACACACAACCTCAAAACACACACACACACTCATCCTTGAGTACTGTGCAGGCGCCGTGTGGCCCAGGACTCCCACACTCTACCCCCCCCCCCCCCCCCCCCCCACCACCACCACACACACACACATGCACACACACACACCGAAAGCAAACACGGCCGTCCCCACCACAAACACTCAGCCCACCATCCCCTCGCACATCTCTCCAGACCCACAGCGTATGCAAAACCTCCGCGATAAAGGAGCCGCATCGGCCAGCGCATTGTGCGTGCATCTTTTTTATTCCTGGTAATTGACTCAGAGGGTGGGTAATTACAGAGCTGGGTTTGGGAGGCATTCTAGCAATTACAAAACAAACTACCATTTTGCTGCCTAAACTCTGCAGAAGGACTTAAATCTGTCAGAAGAAATTACATATTTGCAGGACGTAATATGCTAAACTATTTGGCCCAAACGCAATGACACAACATACTTAAATGGGATACAAATATTTCAGTGTCATCAGGCAAATTGTTTTTTTCAAAGTGTCAACGAATTTTCGCATGTGCGTTCGTTTGCACTTAACCCTGAATTTGCCACATTAGCGCATGGGTAATTTCCTAATGAGCCTTGATAAGCCACTTTAGATTCTCCACCGCCCCCCCCCCCACCACCACCACCACCCCCCTGCTTCCTGTGTGGAGAAGAGAGCAGGCACAATGGGAGTCTGTGTGGGCCATGGAGGGGGGGGGGGGGGGGGGTACTGGCTGCTGCGTGTGGCTTCAGCAGCACGAGGCCTGGCAGTGGCATGGAGGCCATAGGTATAAATCACGCTGATTGCTGGCTGCTGGTGTGGGGAGAGTGGCGCAGATGTAGATGCAGACACAAACACAGACGCAGACACAGACGCAGACGCAGGCATGGTTTGGTGGTGGGGACCATGGGGTGGTTAGGTGAGGTGAGGTGGCAGGGGTGAGGGGCGAGGGGCGAGGCTGTCGGCTGACGGATAGGGTCATGGTCACAGGGAGGGCATCGTCTTGTTTAGACCTCAAAACCCTTCCCCCACCACTGCCACCACCTTTCTGTCCAGGGGCCAGTGGCTGGACTTGGTGAGTGTTTGAGACAAGGTGACATGGAGGTTGGGGTGTTGGGTGGTGGGGTTAAGGACAGGGTGGCAGTATGAGGTCAAGGGGGGCTTGCAGTTCCAGGGGCACCAGCTTCAAATGCAGTGAAAGAAGGGGCAAATTGGGAAGGCGATTAGAGCCATGTCAGCACCCCCACCCCTCCCCCTCCAGAAGTGACAGTCGGTGGGTGGGTGGGTGGGTGGGAAAATGGGTAGACCAGTAAGCAAGCACCCAACACCCCTTTCTCGAGGATCAGCTGCAGGCCCACTCTCGCTCTCCCCCCTCTCTGGTCTAAGCCAGCTTTCCTTCACCGCGATTAATCCAATCACATCAAAATGGACAAAGTGTACAGTTTGTACAGCAACACACAGTTTCACCACAACATCCATCTGTCAGCACAATCTCCCCTATTATCCTCTGGATCACGACCATGACACACACACACACACACTCAAAAAAAAATTATTAGAAAAGAGGAGGGGAGGAAAACAGACAGCACTACACTGTGCTGCCACATGTCCTTAATTCTGTAGCCGAATGCCCCCCTCTCCTATTCCATGTCAATTTGAAGAGTATTTAAGTTTAAATTTTGCTAACTCAATTGTGGCTCGCCACAACTATTAAGTGCGCACATCACTTCCAGTCTCTCCCAATCCAGACATATTGAGTTATGCGTCACACACCCATGAAGGACTGGGATACGCGATACAAAAGATGACAGGCTAGCGTGCCCCGCGTAGCAAGTCAACAGTCAACTGACTCAACATGCTGGGCTAATCAGGGGGTTTTGATGGCACTGGGCTGATAACCGCTAGCATTCCAGATTGGGGTTTGACCTTGAACAAGGACCATATCCAATCCAGATCCAATCCAAATTAAGATGAAAGTAAATATTAAATCCAGATCAGGATGTTAATCAGGTTCAAAGCCAGATCCGGTGTGGATCAGGATGATAGCAGTTCCAATCCAGATCCCATCCAGAGTGAGCTGTTTTTTCTTCAGTGGCCAAACACAACCTAAAAAAAACAGGCAAACGCCTTCTCATGACAAAGTGAGGCTAAAGAAGCCCCAAAAATAATTGCTAACATTTAGCGATGGCTAACACCCACAAGTGTAGCTTTCAACCCATTAGCCGTTCCACTGCAGATGTTTTCCACACGAGGTGTTGTCAGCATGAGTCAGATGCGGGGACATCTGTGTCACTCAGGCCGTGCTGCGGACTGTCTTAAAAGGCAGTGGAGCGTCGGATGACTGGGAGAGGCTGCAGGGGCCTGGTCAGCATGCCCACATCCAGAGCCCATTAGCACTGCAGTCACACTGTCACGGTAACAGATGTTCTGCATATTCTCCCCTCCCTCAGAAGCTCCCCACTGCTGTCCCATTCACTAAAAACTCTGACAGCCCTTCACTTTCTTGCTTGCTTGCTTTCTTTCTTTCTCTCTTTCTTTCTCTCTTGCTTGCCCGTTTTCTCTTTCCCTTCCTTTTTCTCTCTCTCTCTTCTGACTCACTCTATCCCTGAACAGCAAACATGCCCAACACCAAACAAAAGAGAAACATGAAGAATTAATACCACTCTGTCCCAGAGGTATTAAGAGAGAGGATTGTTTTTGTTCTTGTTGAAACTATTTCTCACTTTGTGTGTGTGTGTGTGTGTGTGTGTGTGTGTGTGTGTGTGTGTGTGTGTGTGTGGTGTGAGAGAGAGAGAGAGTAGTATGTGTGTGTGTGTTTGTGTGTGTGTGTGTGTGTGTGTGTGTGTGTGTGTGTGTGTTGTGTGTTGAGCGAGCTCCCACATGTATTGTCTAACTCTGATCATGTGTCACACTCGTACAAGTGGGGATGTGGGGCCCGGTGCCCGGCAGGCTTTTCTGAAGCAGACGGCTTGTTTGCGTGTACTTAACAGCTCGTCACAGCTGTGTTCCTTCTGAATGTAACAGGAGAAGACCTCATCCATCAAAAAAGAGCATTCTTTTTAACCCCCCCCACCACCACCACCATCCCACTTCCCTCCAGACAACCACCCAAACACACACACACACACACACACACACACACACACACACACACATAACTGTTCTTCTCCTTCGTCTTGTTCTCCTCATTCCACTTCTTCCCTCTTTTTCTTCTTCGCTTCTCATTCCTTCTTCTTCTTTTCTCCTCCTTCTCGTCTCTCATCTCCTCTTGGCCTCACTTGTTTTTGATTCGAGTGCATCCATTGGAAAAGTGTAAATAAACAGGCCCCTGGGTCAGAGCAGAGGTGACTGATGTGTCGCCAGCTTTTTCGTTTTGATGTGTTAGCATAACTTGATTTCCTGTCCTGTGCTATGCCTAATTTTATTATACATTTTTTCGTTGTTTTACTTTACTCTTTGTTTTCTTTACCTTCGGAACAATGGGTTTGAATGTCCAGCTATGCAGAAAACACATGAGCAAGCTTACTTCAGTGGAGAGAGGGAGAGAGAGAGAGAGCAAGAGAGAGAGAGAGAGAGAGAGAGAAAAATACAGAGAAAGAGAGCAAGAGATCGCAAGAGAGAGGTCTGGTGGAGAGGCTGTGCATGTGCTTTAGATTTGGAGCTGCGCTACACTTCATATTTCAATCACTCCCGTCATGTGAAACATATTCCAAAGAAAAGCAAAAGCGCACCCAGCGAGTTCCGGGGATTGTAAATTTGTGACTGTCACTGGAATCAAAGCGGCGCTCTGTCTTTTTTGCCTGCCGGGGGAAGAGGAGAGGGAGAAAAAGGGGGAACACTGACACTGTCTATTTGGGTTGACGGGCCGGTCTCAGGGCTCCGAGGCTGTTCCTGCGCTCTCTCGCTCTCTCGGCTTCACTAAGTGGTGGGGTGTAAATCACCAGGATAGGCCTCGTCTCACACCCTTCTCACCCACCCAACCCAACCCAACCCAACCCAACCCCAGCCCCACTCCTCCTACCCCACCCCACCCCGCCCCAAACCATAGGCCAACGGCGCAGCCTCTACCCACAAGCTCACCGTAAGGTTAATGACTGCAAACTGTCACGCCGTTCCAGCACACACCCAAGCGCCATTATTCACAAGACGTACATCGTAACCTTTATGCAGCAGATTAACCCGGCAGGCTTTGAGCGAGGTGGGTGAAACTTGCGAGAGGAAATGGGAGTCAGGCACACGCAAACACACACACACATACACAAAACACACACACACACACACACACACACACACACACACACACAAAACACACACACACACACACACACAAAACACACATACACACACTGACTTCCAGGCCACTTCACTTTCACTGAATCCCTCTCTGTCTAGCTTCAGCACACAGGTTGTAAATGTTTGACTTTGATTTGGGCTACATGACAATAAATTAAGGGGCATTCATCAAAGCTACTTTGTTGTGCACTGACAAAAGCCACTTTCTGCATAAATTACTGCATATTTCCCCGCTACGCTCTGCTCTGCCATGGCGCAACGTGTTTGATGTTTGAGGACGGGCCAGGATTTATGCCCAGCTGCGTTAATTTCATTTATTTTTCTTAAATGATTTATCCGGTGTGCCCAGATAAGACTAAGGCAGTATACCTTGTCATGTCGTTGGCTGGTGGACAGTGAGAGTATAAAAAAAGGAGAGGTACCGTTAGCGTAGCATGTGTCACGAGTACAGCAGGTACCGACTGTAGTGACCGCACTACTGCATTCTTTTTTCCAACTCGAAATCTGAGTCTGCGAGAAGAAGACAGAGTAAAAGTAGGAGGGAAGTGAGGGCACAGCTGAAAAAAAAGGAAAAGGGAAGACAGGAGAAGAGAGGTGGAGAAAATGGAACACAAATCACACAAATCAGAGCGGTGAGGAGCCGACAGGAGGGAAATTTGTGAGGAATGTGAAATAAATGTTTAAATTCGACACACACACACACACACACACACACACACACACACACACACACAGACGTGCATATGTACACATGCAGAAATATGTAAGACTTGATGTGCACCCACGCACACACACACATACACACATAGACACACACTTGCAAACAAACCTTCTCTCTGTCTTTCTCTTTCCCTCTCTCTCTCTCTCTCTCTCTCTCTCTCTTTCTCACACACACACACACAAAAACACACAAACATGCCAACATTTTCACAGATGCACCTCCTCTCTCCCTTTCTCTCTCTCTCTCTCTCTCTCTCTCTCTCTTTCTCTCTCTCTCTCTCTGTCACACACACACACACACACACACACACACACACCTACACACACACACACAGACACACACACACACACACACACACCTACACACACACACATTACAGTCACAGCAGTCATCCCTACTGGGAGCAAACTAATTGCAGCATATCAGAAATAGAGCTGAGAAGCTGAGAGTCCTCCCAGTGTGAACCCCCCGCTGTTTCTAGTTTTCTGATTTTCTGCCTGTTGTGACAAAAGTGCAAACACAGAGCAAAAATGTCACATTTTCCTCCCTCTGGAGATTCCAAAGTCAACTCAGCTGTGAAATCTGAAGGATCCTGAAATGTGGGATTGTGTCTGTGAACGTGTGTAATATTAGATCTATTTGAAGCGGCTGTGAATCCGTCATTTAGAAAAAGAAAGAAAAAATAGCTATCAGGTGCTGTTTTAGTTGATTTTTATCATTTTATTTTGTGTTATTTCATTTCATTTCATTTTATTTCTTTTCTTTCCTCTGTAATTCAGCTGGAGGCCAGAAGCTGACAATAAATAAAAGAGTCTCCGGTTGTTAGTTCAGATCAGGGGAACTGTGAGTGGGCCATATTGAGACACCCAAGTCTTTCAGCACATGAGCGAGACCCGTGCCCATTTTGGGCCAGAGTGTTTGTACAACTGCACATGCCTGGCAGATGTAGGCTCAGTAAGGCAAGCAGGCCAGTCAATCAATCATCTTCCCACAAACACCCAGACATACAAATGAACGTACACATACATACATATACAGTGGCCAGCTAAAAAAAAAACACACACACACACAAAAGCATATATTTGGACGTTCAACCCACCACCCACATTATAGACACACATAAATAGGCACATATTTAAATACCACTGTGTTCTAACTACAGGCTTGTATGTGATATAGCACATATGAGTTTACACATTCTGCACACAGCGGGGAGAATAAGTATTTGACACATCAACATTTTTTCAGTAAAGTCATTTCTAATGGTTCTCTTTTATTTCCACCACATGTCAATACTAACTCAAGTATTCCATTCATACAAAGACATCTAAACATTTACATGCATAAATTGAGTTATGTGTAATAAAGTTAAAAGAGGAGAAAGTATTGAACACATGAAGATAAAAGGGTACAAAAAGCTAGGAAATCAACTAAAATCTGTCTGTATTGAGAGAGAGAGAGAGAGAGAGAGAGAGAGAGAGAGACCATGCCCTCTTTCAGTGCTAATAAATCAGCTGGTTTTGTCCTAATTGGTGGCCTATGATGGCTTCTCATTACTCAGCAGTCACACAGGAGAGATTTCATGATGGGTAAAAGCAAAGAGCTCTCCCAAGACCTTTGTGTGACCTCTTAATGTTGAAAAGCATTCTGATGGCATTGGTCATAGGCACATTTACAGAATTCTGAATGTCTGAATGTTTCTGTGAGCACCGTGGTGGTCATCCCACCATAAAGAGGCCACAACCAGGTGCTCCATGTAAGATTTCTGACCGAGGAGTCCAAAAATGAATCAAAAGAGCTCTCCAGGAGCTAAGAACCACTCTGAAAAGACCTTGCATCAGTGGGTACTGCTGCTTCAAAGAAAATCATAAGCACTGCCCTGAACCTCCATGGCAGCCATGCACGTTCACCATTCAAGACCCCATTGCTAAATAAAAAGCATGTTGAGGCTCGTTTAAAGTTTGCAAAACAGCATTTGAAGAACGCTGTGGATTACTGGAAGACTCTAGTATGGTCAGATGAAACCAATATTGAACTTTCTGCCTGTCATTCTACACACCATTTTGGAGAGGAAATGGCACTGCCAACCACCCCAAGAACACCATACAAACAGTTAAGTTTAGGGATTGAAGCATCATGGTGTGGGGCTGCTTTTCATTATTGAAGACAGGATGAATGGAGAAATGTATCAGGATATTCTCCATAAAAATCTGCTGCCTTCTACCAGAAAGTTGAAAATGAAAAGAGGGTGGACATTTCAGCAAGACGGTGATCCCAAGCACAAGGCCAAGGAAACAATAATTAGTTTTAAAGTTGCTAGAATGGCCCAGTCAATCATTCAACTTTAATTCAATTGAAAATCTATGGAGAGAATGCACAAGACTGATCTCTGCATACAGGAGACATCTAGAAGCTATAGTTACCAACAAAGGCTTTTCTACAAAGTATTAAACAAAGTGTGTTAAATACTTATTCCTTGTGTCATTGCACTTTATCTCTTACAACTCAACATTTGTACTTAAATGTTCTAATTTCTTTCTATGGATTCAATACTTGAAAGAATAGCAACATCTGGTGATTTTTTTGTGTTAATAGACCCTTTAGAAACACCTTTATTGAAAAAAAAATGATGTGTCAACAAATACTTATTCTCCATACTGTACATATAGACTTCTATCCATACACACATAGTGCCTTTAAGAAACACTTATCAGGCCATTCCAAGCATGACACAGCCACTGGGAGAAGAAAACAAAACTCTTAGTCTACAGGAAAGCCACAGCTGTGACCACAGAGAGAAGGAGAGATAGAAAGAGAGAGGAACAGGCAGGGAGAGGGAAAAAGAGAGAGAAAAAGAGAGAGAAAGAGAGAGAGAGGGGGACAGGGAGGGAGAGAGAAAAAAAGAGAGAGAGAGAGACGAACAGGGAGGAAGAGGGAAAAAGAGAAAGAGAGGGAGAGCAAGATGGAGAGAGATGGAGAGAAATGCAGAGCTCTAATTCGCAAACTTTAGTTAGTTAGAGGGTAACACACGGGCAGGCTCCAGCGCATTTTGACACAGAGGAACCAAGTAGACACTGACACACTTGGGGTTTGCCTCGGCAACATGCAGTGGCAGTAGTGGTACAAACACACACACACACACACACGCACACACACAGCCATAAAACCCCTCTCCCTCACCGCTTAACAAGGGGAGGGGAAGCTGAGGAGAAGGGAGGAGGTGGGAAGAAGTGAAGGAATAAGAAAAAAAGAAAAAAAAGGGAAAACCATCAGTGCTGCTTTGCGGGTGACAGCACGAGAACTTTTCGGGGAGTCAGAGAGTTAGCGCCAAAGTTCCCTGTCAGCCCATTATAGATGTGAAGCTGGCATCCAGGCCTATTGGAACCATATGTGCGAAAAAATTCCTCCTCTGGTTAGACATTCCAAATACTGTCCCAGAGCCAAAGACTTTGGTGTTAGTCTAATTTGAGCAGCATGTTGGGGAGAGCACTCCGGGCTTTGATCATGTGGAGATCGTTTGGTACAAATTGAACTAACCCAAGCTCCGTTTCTGGTGGATCACAACCATGGATTTGTTGAATTAAACGCTTCGTTGAACGCCGTCTGCACATGAAAAGAAAGCGCTGCTCCTCGGAACCTGATAGCGAGTTTTTCACCTAGCCAGCAGGTCCACTTCTTTTATTACTTTTAAACTTAATCCACACTCGGAGCAGGGGCGCTTTAACAAGACGCTGGCTGAGGACTTGGGGAGATCATGTTCTGAGGGGGGGAGCATAGACAACCAGGAATCACCTGGGTTTTCGTAATGCTCAACATATTGTACTGAGACCCCAAAAGAGTCTCCCGGAGGGGTGTGTGTGTGTGTGTGTGTGTGTGTGTGTACATAGGAGCAACCCCCCTTAGTCTTTTCATCATGTTCGTCCCTCTCACTCAATATTGAACAGAGAATAGTTCACTGGCCAGTGCAAAGTTTATGTTTATATTAGACAACTGCAGACCTCACAAGACCAATTTTGTGGAGCAGGGTGACATTATGTTTGCTTGACCAGAGAAATTACAGTACTTCCTCCATCTTAAACAGATTTATTTATATTCATCATATTCTGCTTTATACAGCAAAACAAAAACACATCACAAAACATCTACTCTTTCGGTTACGCAGAAATAGAAACAGCGGGCCATTAGGTTTGTACTTCATAAGATGATACTGATATCACAAGCGGACTTACAGAGGAGGCCAAACCAAGGACAGCTGTTCTGCTTCATGCTTATAATAATCTTTGTGAGTGGCCACAGAGCACCACGGCCCAGAGTTCCCAACGGGTCTCCCCGCGTCTGGTACCGAGAGCCAGCTCCCCGAGCGGGACAGCGTTTTACCAGGGGAACATACTCACACACTCATGCTAGTGGCATTGGGTATGCTTATCTGTGCTATTGATTTTGCCATTGGCTCTGCTTCCCGCTCGGTAAATGAAAACATGCTGTGAAGGAAACATGCAACTTTCTTTTTTTTTCCTTCCTCTTCTTCTTTTTCTTCTTCTTTTCTCCCTTCCTCCACTGTTCCTTTTTTCTGTAGTGCCTGCATGTCCTCAAATGGGCAGAAGTACTGAGGCATCAGAAATTCATTTTCCCGCTTGAAAGTTTTTTTTTTTCTTCCTGAAAAAATAACATTTTAGTTTGATATTAGGATTCTTTTCTAGTGCTTTCGTGCACTATCATTTTGTCTGATCCATTTTCTTTGTATGTCCACAGTGTCTCAGTAAATGTAGCCAGCAATTTAGTTTTCCACACAAATGTTTGACTGCTTATTGAATATAATTTCTTGCAGTTACAAAGACAAAATATCAATACACTACATGATTATTGTCTAAGCATTTAGTACCATCCAAGGCTATAGAGTCATTATAAATGTGTAGTTACCAGCAAATGTGACAACACGAGAGATGATGTGACATGGTATTTTAACATCTGATTGTACATTACTGACACACAGGGTTCTCACACAGCATGACATGTAATGCTCTAAATGCCTTGTAATTCTTGGTGATAAACCAAAAAAACAGAGCAAGAGAGAAGAAAAAAATACCCACCCTCCACAAAATAAATTACTGCACGTCTGCTTATCGTTCATCCATAATTTTCATACTTTCGCTCCATAAAACATGACAGCGTCCTTCTTCCTTATCCGAGAGAGGCACAATGTGCCAACACAACATTCTTTTTAATAATGGACAAATTCCAGAATATTACAAATTCATGCCTGACATTCCAGCCAGCTCCATCCAGTACATTTGATTGCACTAGCCATTAAAAAGAAACTGATGTCTTTCAGTTTTCTTTTTTTTCGCATTGTTTTTTAATACTTTAGATTCCTTTCCCAGTCTGACATTACCAAACCAACCACAATAGTTAAAGGATGAGTGATTATTGCACTAGCAGCCAACACAACACATTATTTGTCCATTTGCAGTGAGGCAACATCTATTCAAAATCACTTTGTCCAATCCTGTCCACCCACTCCCTCTCTTCCCCAGACACTATTGAAAATCACTCGGAGGAAATATGTGTTGGTAAAACACTCTCAAAGTCAGATTTTCCCCCAAGGTCTGGATCGCATTACTAAGGGTCAGGGAGCAGGCTTTACGGTGTTAAAAAGCATCAGTATCCCTCGTGTTGTCTGGTGTCTGTCCTGTTTCTCGTCCTCCTCTGTTCTCAACATTTCCTTTTGTTGGTGCAAGAACAATGGAGAGCAGACAAGGAACAAAGACAAAAGTAAGAGACACAGAGAGAGACAAAGAGAAAAAGAAAAAGAGAGAGGCATTAAAAGGAAAAAGAAAGAGAGAGAGCGAGAGAGAGAGATAGAGAACAGACAAAGAGCACATGTGCAGTCCCTACCTCTGGCTTCAGGTACAAGCTGACTGATCACAGATCAAAGCCAGGAAGCGGGACAATTAAGGGCCTGATATAAATAGATACTATTACAGTGTATGCGCAGATCATATAATACAGAACAAATGTGGCACAGGCCAGGCTGAGGGCCGCGCATATGCCTCTCGTGATGCAACCCTGACGTCCTCAGGAGTGTTCCGTTACACACACACCAGGGAGCGAGGAAGAGCAAAACTGACACGGTGATGCCTTCCATACGCAGGGCTGAGGTGCCGACGTGATGGGGAAACTGTGGAGCCCGAAAGCGCATGATGAGCAAAATGGCGCGGTCAGGACGTGTGCTGTGGTCCAGCAAGCTAAAGATGTCACTACTATAGACCCTTTTAAACGTTAAAACAAAAATAATGTCTAAGTGTTTATTTTCTTCCCAAACTACTACTGTTAAACTGTTTCTGTTTCACATTTTGCAAAATATTCAAATGGACACCCTGTGGGAACAGCTGTGATGCTAAAAAATCAAACTTTCTCAAAACAGTCTATAGCAGTTATGTGGGTCCATTATGTTCGTGGGAACCTGGGTTTGAGTCCGGCCCAAGTCATTTCCCAATCCCCGTCCCATCTCTTTCTCCCACTCAGTTCCTGTCTCACTCTTTACTGCCCTGTCTAATTTAAGGCCTATTTTACCAAAAAATATACTAAAAAATGGCAGAGGTCAAAGTTTCCACTGTGACATGAAAACAAGTTAGGCAGACACACACAAGAGCTGTAATCCTGTATTTGTCGTGTTGTTGTTTTGGAAGAGGAAGAAGAAGCTGCTGTCATGACAAATGGCATCTGTTTTTGCCCACTCGCACACATGTTGGGCTGATGATTCTCCCCAGTCTTCCAGTAAATGAATAAACTCTCGGTCATGGTACTGCCGCAGCACTGAGTGAGCGATCAGTCACAGCATTAACTGCCACACACACTCTCCCAGAGTGTATCAACACCCCCCTCATACACACATGCACACACATGCACACACACACACACACACCCTGGAGGAACACGACTTTGTGTCTGTCTATGACTGAGGCAACAAACACGCAGCAAATGCGAACTGTCAGCTAAAGATTTGGAAATGCTATGTCTTTAGCTTAATTGTATCACAATCATGGTTTAGCGAGAGTCCCTGTGGAAGCTGGCTTAATTGAGGGTTGGGCAGACGCAGTGTTTTTTACTGGGTACGAGCCATTGCCAAGGACACATGGGGCGAGCAGCAGCGTTTTAAAAGCAGACAATGCTGTCACAGAGACAAAAGAGCCCGAAATGAGGCGATAATTAAGAAGGCCCCAAAGCCAAGCTCGACTTTACAGCTGGGCTACACAACCACTGGCTGTGGCGGATTCATAAACACCACGGTTCGAGGCCGGCCAAGAAAGCGCCATCCATGGACAAAAGAGCGCGTCGCCACACTTCAATTTCGCCGAGGCGTGAGAGACCGCGGGCTCCACGAGGGCCCGGCCTGAAGGAGGTCTGAGGTCCCACAGCAGCGACAAGGAGCCCGCTGGACCGGTGCCGCTTCAAAGCGTCAGCACAGAACCAGTACAAACTAGTACAAACAGTTCAGTAAGGTCACACACACACACACAAACACGCAGACATGCACGCACACACACACACACACACACGCAAACACACACACACACACACAAACACGCGGACGTGCACGCACACACATGCAAACACACACACACACACACAAACACACACACACACACACATACACACACACACACATACACACACACACAAACACAGCCAGCCAGCGGCTGCCTACAACTTGATTCCACACATCCAAACACATGCCAGGCACTGTAACATCATTCAATCCCAGGCTTAGCGGGCAATAATTAAGACACATTGACAAGGGAATACAGAAACTCTATCTGCTTCGCATTCATAAACTGAGGATGAGTTACACTGACTGTTTATGATTCATTCAGGTCTATTCAGGTAGACAGGTAGAACTTATGAGCTGTTTCTTGACATTTTAACGGTCATTGAGACCTAAGCCTTTTAGAGTTGGAACATAACTTTATTTATTAAAGGAAAAAAAAAACACTTGAAAAAAGTTTTTTATTTTTTTGCATTTTTGTAAACTTCTCCTCCTCCTCCTCCTCCTCCTCCTCCTCCTCCTCCTCCTCCTTCAGCCTTCCCTCCCACTCACCCGCTCCGCCTCCGTCTCTCCCACCGGCCGTCCACCCCATCAATCACCAGCGGTGATTATTAAGGGGCTGTTCGGGGCTCTGCCTCATTGCAAAGTGGAGTGATGCAGTGACAGATGAAGCGGCGATAGCCAGCGGTTCTCTCCGGGAAAATCCATCACCATCTGGCTGCGTCTGGGTGACTCCGTGTCTGCAACTGCCGCCATTGTTTTTCCCAGCGCTTTTCCCGCTCTCTCTCTTTCTTTCTCTCTCCCTCTCTGTCATGGGCCACAGTGCACCAACGTCTCTCAGGACAGGGAAACAGTACCGCTCTGTTTCAGAAAGCGGGCGATCTAACACTTAGATGCGGGTGACGCAGCTGGTCTGGAGAGGTGGACCTAGGGGCAGTAGCGTGGGCATGGGCGAGGCAGGGGGCTGGAGCGGCTGTGTTGACTAAGGGGCTGAGGGCCCGTGGCCCAAGACCAGGGCCGGGTCTCAGGGGGTCTAATGGCTTTGTGATGATGTATCGCTGGAATTCCTTGCTTTTTAGGCTCTCCAAGTAAAGCCGGACCCGGCCCGCTTATCTGCCCAGCCATCTGGGCCTGGGGTTTGAGGGCTGAGATGGTTGGGCTCTGGTTTCAGATGGACCAGGAGGAACGGAACCCGGGGGCCGGTCCGGCTAAGGATTAGCAAGGGCCACTTGCTGAGCGACAGAGAACATTTGAGAACATTGAGGAGAGAAAAAGACATTTGACCTTGAGGTGTGTGTGTGTGTGTGTGTGTGTGTGTGTGTGTGTATTTGTAAGAGGGATGGACAAGGTGAAAGACTAGACAGGCTATAACATTAATCCAAGCAGCAGTGCAACAGTAAAGTCTGCATCCGCATTTGAAGGACCATGAAATTCCTATTGCATACACAGGCACACACACATGTTATTTTACACTTAAAGCGAATGAGGCAAATAACAAGATGGAAAAATGACACATAAGTGTTAAAACAATCAACTGATTGGGAGGCTTAATTAGCCATCACACCTCCTAAAAGCAGCGAGGCGGGGAGAAAAAACAGACAAGCAGTGGCTAGTTTGAGACTGAAACTAATGAGATAACTGCCAAAAAGGTATGCTAAACCCTAACAAGCACTGTTAACATTAATAGAATCTTGCTTACATTACCAACTGAAAATTAACTAGGTTTATCTGCCTTATGAGAGAAAAATGAAAATTCAGAAACAAATAACCACCTCTCTTTTAAATATATATTATATTTATTAATACATTACTTTATGGACTGAAAATATTATAATATTTGAATAAACATGTAGCATTAATACTGTGCATAATTTCCATTATCTATGCCATTTGCTGTACAAAAAAAACATCAGATAGACCTTGTTACTTCTGTGTTGATAGGCTTTGGTCTTTGACAATGTTATTTGCAATTGTATGCCATGAAAGCATTCTTTAACATTTTCATTATTGACATAGAACATCCTTTGCGTGTCTAATAGAAATAACAATGACAACAAACTATCAAAATGAAGATAATATCAAGGCAAATTGTCCATAAAAGCATACGACAAAGCAAATTACTAAAAGTGTTTATAACACTAGCGATATTTACATATTTACTCTAGTCTACAGTACACAAACAAATGTGCGCATACAAAGCCAACAGCAGGTCTTTTGAAAGGATTAGGTTTCACAAATGACAAAGAAAGAAAAGAAACAGAGAAAAAAAGACAAGAAATCAGTGTGAAGGTGCTTAGAGACCAGAGGGACAGGCACAGATGATTACATGGCCTCTGACATCCTCATAATGGAGTTAAACTGATGCCTCTGCCAAAGGCATTTGTTTTGCTCCAAACAGAAGGAGAGAGATAATGAATGGGTCTGGCTGAGGGAAAATCCCTTCTCTCTCTCTCTCCCTCTCTCTTTCTCGCTCTCTCTCTCTTTACCCCTTCCCCTATTTCTTTCTCTTTCTCTCTTTCTGTCTCTGTCTTTCTCTGTCTCTGTCGCCGTCTCCCTCAGTAAAAACACCCTTTGGGCGGCTCAAGTTCACTACCTACCATCTCATCCTGTCTCTCTCACACAGTCTCCCTCTCTCTCTCTCTTCCTCTCTTTTTGTTTCTGTCTCTCTCTCTTCCTTTACGCCCACCCCCAACCACAGCTAGCTTCCACCCCCATGTGTGTCCTGCAGGGCCCGGGGCTCCTGGCTCTGTCGAGAGATTAGCAGCACACCAGGCCAACAAAGACGCCGGGCCCACCTCCACTGCCGTGCAACCAGAGAACCTGAAGGATTCGTCAACGTCATCTTAGCCGGGCAGCCGAGCAGGACGAGGCAGGCACTTCAATCATACAGGGGGGTCAAGGGTTGCTGGAGGTCAAATACCTCACCCCCTTCTGTCAGTGTAAAGGAGCTGTGGTCAGTGTCACAAGTTTTTCTTTCTTTTTTTTTTCTTAAGGTTACATCCCACCTCGTGTCATTCTTGAAAGTAGCTTGAGGGTGTCAGTGCCATTTACTAATTCTCTATGTCCCACCCCCTCTGCCGATATAGCTGTGCGAAGCAGTTGTACGCATTCTAAAACCTGACCTAAACAATAAAAAAAGAGAAGTGTGTTTCTTCAACACATGAGAAACACACTTGCATGGTGTATCTTGCCTAATTTGCCACAAATGTTGGGGGAGGAAAGGAAAGTAAACAGTGGCTTTCAAGTCCCACATGAACCGAATCATCTCCTGGGTTGTTTTTTTTTCCTCTGTTGCTCGACCTCAGACACTACTGTGTAGGGCCCGAGAGAGGAAAAACAGGCCCAGTTTGTTTGCTCGTGTTAACAAGATAATCCGTGAGTCGGGAGCAATTTTTACAAGACTGTTTTTATGACCTCAGTTACAATAAAGCCAACAGGTAAAACACAGAGTGATTAAATTTAATGAAGAACAGATAGGACTGACAGCATCCCTAATGAAAGGTTACACCACACTTTGAAGAGTTTTACGGCTTTAACAGCCTCGCGTAAATCCAAACTAAATACTTATTATTTGAAGAGGTATTAACGGGGCACACACTGTAATGTGCAATAGTCTGTTCGTGATTAAGACAGGGGGGGCTGGGGTTGGGGGAAGGGGGAAGGGGTAGGGCAAGCCTGGGAGCTGGGAACTTCATTGGGGAAGCGTAGTGTGTCCTGTGGATTCCATAACTTGTTGAATGGCCCCGGACTTAATCTGTTCCCACTGTTCGAGCACAATGGCTGACGACGTGTGACACTAAGCAGACGCTCTCTGCTCCAGGCCTCCTGGGGCCCCTGGTGTCCGCGTTTCAGTATCTGCTGCCGCCGCTGCTGTTGTTGTTGTCGTTGAGCCTGCGGGTGTAAAATGTGATGGACAGGCACCGGTGAATATTCATCAGTGCAGGCCCCCCTGTTTTTAAAAAAAAAATAGCGCTTCACGTTGCGAGCACAGTGAGTTCTCCCTGACGTGCGGCGGAAGCGGATGGCTCTTTCCTGCCAGGGTCCACGCCACTCATGGTGCTGAGAGTTAGACCCAAGAGATGGAGTCGCACTGGCTCGCACTGCGGCTGGCCAGAGGGAGGGGGGAAAGCAAGCGCAGCAAGATGGAAATGGTCCATCAAACCACATTCCAGCTCTGACTGTGTAAGTGTGAAAATGTGTGTGTGTGTGTGTGTGTGTGTGAGTGTAAACGTGTGTGTCTGAGTGTGTGTGGGTGTGTGTGTGTATGTGAGGGTTTTTTGTTGTGGTGCTCAGATGCATTCCTTCAGGGCTGCAGGCCAGTGACCTTTCCTCTTGTTCTGATGATAGGACGCAGATAGTAGACTCAGGAAGGCTAAGGAAGTCCAGAACATGGACAGGAAGGAGCTTGAAGTGTTGGATCTTCCCCATTGATAAAAACATCTCTGATAAAGGAAGTCTCTGGCATTTGCCTGATAGGGGATTTCCGTTTTCTTCTAACATGGTGGCAGTAGTCTCTAGGTGGTCTCCAAGCTCTTCTTCCTGACACTGACATATACACACTTCTTTATCTCAATGGCTGTATTTTCTTTTTTTCCTCAGTACAAAATGTTCCAGAAATTATGTAACGCTTAGCCCATTTAACCAATGAGTGGTTGTATTTTTACAAAAACGATCATGCCGGTTTTATTTCCTTAGTTACTGACTGAATGTTTAGAGGCCAGAGGGACTAGGGTGAGGTCCAGACTCACAGTGGAGAAGTGGAGAGATAGCACCAGGGGGAGCAGTGCTAAGGCCTCTCCCTGCTGCCGCTCTCTACCTGTGAAGGCCAGCTCGCGTCCAGGCATGACTCAGTCAGTCGACAGACGCGGGTGTCGCCTGATCAAAGCGCAGGGCCACGGTCACCGCCGATATGCTAATCTCTCCGTGTTTGTGTTTCAAGGAATGCCAGCCAGGAAAACACAAGACCAGATGGGCCGACACCGGTCAGACCGCTGTGAGTGAGAGGAACCAGAAACAAAAAAGAAGAAGAAGAAAAAAGAGGGAGAGGGAAAAAAAAAACAGAAAAGGAAAGAAGGCTACCCAACAACAGTGGCTATAATTAGTGTGGAGAAGACTTCTCATTTTATAGGTGGAGGGGCTCACTTATAAAACCCACTTTGTTTACTCAGAAGAACTAGCATTAGAATTTCACAAGAGTCTGTAAGGCAGGTCTGGCACATGCACTGGAACATCTGTAACTAAGTCCCACTAACAAACGGCGCGAGGGAGGACAACAACGAATGTACACAGACTTATTTGTGTTTTCTCCTCTTTAGTTTTTTTTTTGTTTCCTGCCTCGTTTGCACCAGAGCTAGATGTAGGCTACAGCAGGACATTAATAAAACAGAAGTTTTTCTAGCTCTAACCTCCCTTGCATTGCTTGAAAAAAAAAAACGTATGGTGAACAGTTGAAAAAAGAGGGTGGGGTTGTGGGGGGGTTGGTGGGGGGGGGGTGGATCTGTCTCAGAACTTTTAATTATTCATTGAAGCGCATTTTAAAATCTTCCTCTTCCAATTTGCGCTACGCTCAGCGCATCCCTGGCATACACCCTATTGTTGATTTATTTATTTATGTATTTGTTTTCACTCCTTGTTTTTGTGTAGTCCTCTTTTTTTGCGCTCTCTGTCTCTCTGTCTCTCTCTTTCCCTCCCTCACGTTCTTGTGCAAGCGCACGTCTAGCGCACTGAGTGCTCTCATTTTCCTCTCTGTGATTTGGAATAGGCAGCTTCAGAAAAGCTGTCAGGTCCAAATCAAAATGGGGCACAATATTAAACTACGACGCAGCGTGGAGCAGAGTGGAGTGGCATGGAGGAGCGTGTGTAACTGTGTGTGTATTTGTGTGCGCGCGTGTGTCTGATTATGTGTTTGTGTACTGTGTGTGTGTGTGTGCATTAGGGTTTGTGAGTGATGGCAGCGTTGCGCTCTTCTCCTTCCGTCGCCTTTGTCAGCTGCAGGGTTTCTGTGTGTAGTCGCAGCACTGCGTGGGTGATGTCAGCCCTCGGAAGGAGATGTTCTGTACTGCGATTTTGTACAAATGCACCCCGTAATGATCATGTTTTGTTACCTTTTTGCGCTCTGGATACAGTTTTTTTTTTCGTGCTCTCTCTCTGTCTCCCTATCTCTCTCTCTCTCTTTCTCTCTCTCTCTTTACCTCTTCCTACTCCTGGATTTAAAAGTAGCACAAAAAAAAAGAATCGAGCTTCAAGAGAGCGATTTCCCCTTTTTCTTCGCCCTGTTTTGACGACTCGTTGCAGTGTTTCCCATCAGAACCCCTGTGCTAGGCCTTCATGTGCAAATGCCTCGGTGGCTTGTCTTCTGAAGGGGAGGCCAACCACCACGCTCACCCCCATCTCTACATGCAGCCCACGTACATCAAGAAACATGCAAGCATGCAAACACTTTGTACACACACACGTGCACAAACACACTCAAATACACATATTTCACATACACACACACTTTGTACACAAACGTACAGACACACACATGTACAAACAGATGCAGATATACATATCACATACACACACATACATGCGCTATGATGTACAGTCAAAAACACTCACTCATACATACACCTATATCCCATGCATACACATACACACACACACATTTCACATACAGACACAGACACATGCACACGCATACACACAAACACAAACACACACACAAACACACACACACACACACACACACACACACACACACTTTGATGTACAATCAGAAATACTCACTCATACATATACCTATATTCCATCCATACACATACACACACACACACATATATCACATAAAGACACATATGCACACGCATACACACAAACACAATGTTTCAGCCGGCGAAGGTATCCACACACACACACACACACACACACAGAAACACACACCTATCCCTTCCTGACACACTCACGCATGCATGCAGTAGCGAGATAGCCAGCATTCTCTGTGCTTACTCTCTACACCATTGCTCTGGACGCTCCTCAGAAGAGCACTAAAAGCCCTTAATGCAACACACAGGTGTGCTGTTGTGACTACCCAAACAGAGCTTTGGGCCCACTCCGCCTGGCACAGCCACTTAAGACGGGGGCCCCCTCACACAGGGGCCACCAGAGAGGCCGCAGAGGCTGGAGGCTGGAGGCTGGCCCCCGCAATAACAGAACAGGTTGACAAAATGAGCGCTCATTCCTCCCTCATTTACTCGCCATTTCAGCCCTGACCCCACCACTAAAAGATCAAAGGGCTTTTGAGGCCTGCTCTTATTTCACCCTGCTTTAGCCGGACAGCTGAGCAGTTTGGCAGCCCGGCGTGAGCTTTTCTGGAGGGGGTGACTGGGGGTGTGGGTTGAGGGTGAAGAGTGGTTGTGGTGGTGGTGTTGGTGGTGGTGTTGGTGGAGGCTGTGGGGCTTTGTTAACCCCTCCCCACCCCCAAAGCTTTGTCACACCCAAGCCTCTCCTGCCTCCACCAATGACGACGTCTGCCTCACAAGCAGAGACTGTCAGGGAGTGAGAGAGAGAGAGAGAAGAAAGGGAGGGGGAAAGGGAGAGAGTGAGAGACAGAGGGAGAAAGAGAGAGAGAGAGAGAGAGAGAGGGAGGGAGACTGCCCTCTGGGCAAGACTAATGGTTATAGGACCACAGTCTATTATCTAACATCTATGTGCTTGTTTCCAGTGTGTAATACCAACCACACACGCATGGCTGGGCCCGTCAGTGATCAGCAAGTCCGCGCTACTTATGTCACACAGGGAGGAAATGTGCTGAGGAACACGAGCAAACAGGGCTAGTGGATCCCACCTCACACACAAATTATGCCGCACCAACCCGACAAGAATGTCTCCCCGACTCCCAGCACATCTCACAGACAGCAAACACTACATGGCTTCTTCATTACGCAATGAATGTTGTTCTGAAGAAAGGCGACTCGCCGACTGAGTTTTGTTTTTTTTTTTTAAACTCCTCAGATCAAAAATGGGATGAAGATGACACTTTTTAATGAATATTAAACCAGCAATCACAAGCAGAATTGAACTGTTATTTGACTGAAAAGCACACAAAAACAAACAAACAAACAAACAAACACACAACCCCCTTTGCTGTTGCTCCATTCACAACAGCTGTTGAAGTCATTTGTGATAATGCGCATCGTAAAGCGTGCCCTGGTCTGGGCTGTTAATAATGATAATGTTAACCAGCTTCACGGCTGCTAAAGATCACAAAGCACCCTGGTCTGCGGGCCCCATGCCATGCCAATAATGATGAACAGTGAGAGAGCCTCAGGACCAGCGGATCAATAGCAATATGCCAATCCTAATCTCAGCCCTCCCTCTCCCTTTTGTCCACCATTGGCCTGTCACTTTAAATATAACGACCGACCCCTCCAGCCATCGGTCCTGCACTTTCCCCCCTCTCAGCACTGGACACCAAAACACAACACCAGACCTCTTTTTTCACTTCCCAATCACGATTTGAGCGTAAAACATTGGACGTCGTTGGTTTGATATTTCTCTATTATCTCCCCCCTTTCGTTCCTCTCCTCCTTTTCCTCCTCCTCCTCCTCTCCTCCTCGTCTTTCTGCTCCTCTCCACCTCCTCCTCCTTTTCTGCCTCTGATGGTTAGCAGCAAATGCGCAGCTGTCATCGAGGGCAACCTTTCCATTTTGCTCCAGCCAGTGCACACACACACGCACGCACACATGCACACACACACACACACACACACACACACACACACACACACACACACACACACACACACACTCACTCACATGCGGACGTAAGCACTGAGCGAACACATCAGAGGTCAGTATTGACTAATACTCGCCGACCCCGGCAGGAGCACTGCTCACCAACCAATCTATGTAAGGCCTTGGGGGCAATTATGACATTTACTCAGGGAGATTATAATTTCAAATGAGTGTTTAAAGCATTCCCCGGTGGGGGTTTCGGCCCAGGCGAGGTAGGCAGGCAGGCAGGCAGGCAGGCAGGCAGGCAAGCAGGCAGGCGGGCAGACAGACAGGGGAGAGAGAGAGAGAGAATGGCTCAATAAGAATAGACTTGAAAGGATCGATAGGAAATGGACACACACCAGTGGCCCTCTCTGCGCCGAGTCCGATCAATAGCCCCCTGTGTTAAGTGACTGTGATGGTCCTCCATTGATGAGCTAATGCCTGTCCAGGCTGGGCGGCCGCCTCGCGCTCCACTGGGTCAAGCATCGAGGGCCAGGTGGTTAACCACATGCAGCCCCATCCAGCCCCCCACACCACACCACACCACACCACACCACCCTCACACACACATACAAATACATACACACACACACACACACACACACAATACACACACACACACACAAAATACCCCTATATATTTAGATTATTTCTTTCTCCTACCATATATACACATAAACCCATACCCACTCTGTCTCACACACACACACACACACACACACACACACACACACACACACACGCACACACACACACACATATGCACACACACACAATCACTCTCTCTCACTCTTCAGCAAGGGCAAAGCCTCCCATCCACGCACCCCTCACAGTCGGACACTGTCAGCTGTTCATTTCTTTCCCCCCAGCCCCCCCAGTCCCCCCCCCCTCTAACCAATCCCCACGAGACCCAGTTTTAACCTCTCAGCATCCTGAGAGCAGCAGAGAAAGGCTGGGGGGTTAAAACGCCTCCCCTCCCACTCCATTACCACTCCTCTGGACACACTCACACTCACACTCACACACACACACACACACACACACACACACACACACACACGATCACTGATCACTCCCACTTACCAGGGAACCATGCATATTTATCTTCAAAAACCAACATGGCGTGTGTGAGCCTGTATGTGATTTGTAAGGCTTAGTCTAGTAGCTTTTGACATGACATGGCCACAATCAATCAATTGGTGATTGACTGAAAGCTGTATAAAACTGTTACATTTGGTTGAGTAGGTTTGTTTTTGACAAGAGGAAATCCATGTATATGAAAATATTTAATAAAACAGCAGCATTTAAGTTCTTGTATCCTGCTTGGCAGATCAATATTTCTGACCAAGTGTCACCAGGATTTACTTACACTTGACAGAATATGAGACTACAGGAGATTATGGGACTATTGCATATATTCTATATAATTTCCAATGTTTTTTTGTTAGTCAGTAATAATACCTGTCTAGCAACTTGCACAAATTTGCTAACTGGTGAGTGAAATATAGCAATACTGTATTTCACTGAGCATGCTTCCTTTCAAATATTACATCAAATATTTGATTTATTTTATATTTATAATGAATACTGTTTGTAAGCAGTGTAAACATTTACTTCCAGCACAAAGACATATTTTAAATTACAAGGGGTTCTGTGTGGCACACTACTAACTGATCATGACCCAGTAGGGCTGGAGGGTACCAACATGTTAATGTTATTATTGTAAAAAATTTAAAAAGTAGTGCTCCCCCCCTTGTAAAAGGTAGTACAGTACAATTCTGGAGGGTTATCCACACTGTACACACACGTATTCACAGACCCAGTACACTGCATAGATCTAGTGTACTTTATAAATACACTGTCAGGATGGAGTTGAGGGCACACGGTGCTTTGAGAGCAGACATGTGTGTCCTGGGCAGTCTAGACTGGACATACGCTTGTGGCAGCCACAGTGGATCACAGGTCTGCGAGACGTTGCTAAAGCGTGTCACAGGCAGAGGGTATCATAGTGTGTGTGTTCCGTACGAGATGTTAAAACAACTCCGCTGTAGGGAGTATCAGCACAGCCTGTGTCAAAGTGCCCCAGGTACTTTCCTGTCTCCCTTAGTCACACTGTCTCCCTCTCTCTGTCTCTCTCTCTTTCTCTCTGTCTCGCTCTCTCTTTCTCTCTCTCTCTCTATCTCTCCCACTTTCTTTTTTTCCCACCTTTGTCCCACATGTTCTGGGGGAAGAGGGGAGAAAAGAAAGAAAAAAAACATGGAGCATAGAAAAACATCTCCGCTTGCCATCACTCACCTGTGCCTGGCTAAAAAAAAAAGAAAAGAACTCCTGTTCTGCTACAACAAACTTAAAGGCAAGCCATGTCATATTTTTTGGTGTGGAGAAAACATTCAGACAACAGATCTACCCAACAAATCCCAAAGTGAAGAAGCCGTGCTGTGCTGTGGTTGTCTGTTTTTTTTTTTTACATATATACAACCAACTGTTATGGCAGTGGATACCAAAAGAATAGGGGGAAAAAAGAATTTCTGAAGAACAGTCGGGTGTAAATATGCCCATATGCAAGAACACAATGTATGTGTGTGTGTGTATTTGTAAGTGTCCATGTCTGTGTGTGTGTGTGTGTGTGTGTGTGTGTGTGTGTGTGTGTGTGTGTGTGTGTGTGTGTGTGTGTGTGTGTGTGTGTGTGTGTGTGTGTATGTGTGTGTGTGTGTGTGTGTATGTGTGTGTGTGTGTTTGTGTATGTGTGTGTGTGGATACCTTCACCAGGCTGAATCATTACCTTCTCCCCTTTACAGAGTCTTATTATTTCGGGCTGCTGATGCCCGGCTCGTGGCGCTCCTGCTATGAATTATATACGAGCGTGCCACATCACGAGACATGAAAGAACACGCTAGGCACCGCAGGTCACCTGAGTGGCGTGATGGCAGAGCAGCTAGCACAGGCGTGAGAGGAAACTAGAGAGAGAAAGACAGAGAGAGAGAGAGAAAAAGAGAGAGAGGGATGAAAAGACGAATGAGGAGAAAGGAAAATTCAGGCCCAGGTACATACATCTTCTATGTGCCTTCTCTTTCTCTTTTTTCTGTCTCTCTCTCTCTACCCCCTCTCCTCTCTGGCTTTTTTCAAACCTCAGAGCAGAACATCCGGTGATGGTGACAAGGCACATCACTGTCAGCTTCAGGTAGCAGCCAGCCGGTCCTGAACACACACACACACACACACACACACACACACACACACACACACACACACACACACACATATGCACACACACACATACACATGCACATGCACACGCAAATGCACACACACATGCCAACACACACACACACAAACACACATGCACACGCAAATGCACACACACATGTCAACACACACACACACAAGCACCTTTTTGGTGACACATGGACTCACATGAGCATACTCACTGATCTTAGTATACACATATACACACTCACTCACACACACATACACACACAAAGAGACACACACTGATGTACACTTACACACACACACACATGCAGACGTAGACATGTACATACTCAAAGACACACAGAGAAGAGAGAGCAGAACGTCCCACAGGAGACTAGATCAGTCAGGAGGTGATCAGTCAGGAGGGGCTACAGCATCACCCCCCCCCCTTCCAAACATACACACGCACACACACACACACACACACACACACATACACACACACACACACACACACACACACACACACACCCCTTCCAAGGCAGCATTGGGTTTGGGGGGGGGGCTGGGGGGACAACATCATTTTTGATCATCAGCCTCTGCCTCTCACCCTGGAGAGATGCTTTTCAACAGCACACCGCCAGCACTTGACTGGATCTCTGCTTCTACCAGGCACAGGTGATGTACTGTATACACACACACACACACACACACACACACACACACACACACACACACACACACACACACACACACACACATCACATCACATGCAGCCACGCACGCACACACATACACATGAGAACACGCTTACAGCGTGCAGGCATCCATTGCTATGGATTAGCGCCAAAACGTGTAATCCATGGATACCACTTTGAGGACACTTACACAAAAAATCATTCTCACGAGCCTCTAAAGTTGCTCCCTTTAAAAGAAGAAGGGAGAGAAAGAGAGGAGGAAGAGAGAGAGACACGATAGAGGAGGGGAAAAAAAGAAAGACACGACAGCTTTACGTCACTCGAACAGCTGTTAAGTGTTCTGAGGTTACACTTAATTTTTTATAGTCAGTCAGTCATCACACATGTTTGGCATAGAACGGTGATGCGTGCAGTGTTGGGTTCCCATTGTGAATTTTCAAGTATTGTGTCACTGTAAAAAAACACCCCATTCAGCAGCAAATCCTACCAGGAGCCAGCTCAACGGCCGCAACAATGCCGCAACATTGGCTAGCGTCCGCATTGTGTTCCGGTCGCTGGCAGACAGGGGACAATGCCGGCCGCGACGAGCCTTTTTCTTGCCAGGCCTTGACCCTGGGCTACCTTCACTTCACCTCCAGCAGACAAGGTTAAGATGGATGAGCCTAATTAAAAAGAAGGGCTTCTCCCCTGCCTCAATAGCGGCTAGGTTTATTTTACAGGAACTTTAACGGGCCTCCTTTTGTGTGAGGGGGGCCCATAATTATAGGCCGGACTGATTAGAGCCCCCTCAAGGCGAGGAGGTGACAGACAGACTCGCCAGAGTAACCCAAGTAACCTTTCAATATTACATCTCTTCCCCCTTTGTGTCGCCGGCAGCGCGCTAATTTTGCCCGCGAGCTAATCTTTAGATTTGTTCGTTTCTTTTCTTTTCCTCTCTGCTCTGCTCCCCACTCCCCTCATCCCATCTCATCTTTACCTCCATCCAGCAACAACAACAGCAACACCCCCTACCCCCCCGACACACACAAACACACACACACACACACACACACACATATCTACATGCTAGCCCCCTACTCCGGTCCTCATGCAAAGTAACAATAAAAATACTTCCTGTAATGCACCAGTGATAAATTCCAAAATAAAAAGGGGGGGGGGGGTGCAGAGTGGGGGTTGATAATTTCCCAAGAGGAGGCGGGGGTGGGCGGAGGGATTGGGCCTTGGCACAGGAGCCGGGTCAGAAGTTCCATAACAATGGGCTCTGGACAGGCCAACGGAGCCACAGGCCCGACGCAGACCAGTGGCTGGTTCCACAAAAAAAAGTAACTGTAGCTTCCATATAGGATATAGTCAGGCTTTGTATAGACATCTAAATAATACTGCTGTACAAAGCAGTTAAGACCTTGACTAAGTAGTACTATGCTGCAAAGAATTGTGGGTATTTTAATGCTCTTTCCAAAACAAAAAAATGGCGGAGACATCTATCAGTGCTGCAACTTTAACCTATTTGGAAAATCTGTGTATTTTGGAAGAATTCAACATCTATAAAGATATTTTACTAGGAAACTTCAGTTTTCATGCAACAACAAAAAGGAAAATGCCATTTGGAAAAAGATTACCACATCCATTACCAGTATAAATCATGCTGTCATCAGGGATGTAATTCGTTGTACAAAAAAGATTTAAGAACATGGTGCAGGAAACTAAAATACATTTTCCAAAAGGAAAAACGGTAGCAGGGAGTTTTACAAAACCTGAAGTAATGTTCAGGCTAAAAGGAGATCCTTTTCTATTCACAAACAAATGTTCATGAGCTGATGGTGCCTGGATTCTGACATGTGTCCCATCAACGGTTCCCACAATGTTGGGTAACCTTGCATTGTTGAAAAACCCTCTCTTGATATTGTTCAAATCAGCAGGTTGTCTTGGAAATTGGGTAAGCTTGTCTGAGAGTGTCCTTGACACCCTGTAGACAACCTGTGACACAGAGGCTCATTAGACCCACTGTATCACCAACAGTATTGAAATAACTGCTTCCTGCATATAACCGTAATGCAGTGCAAGCCTGTAGCAGAGCTGGAATGCTGTGTCTTCTTGATACAGTAGGCTAGTGACCTACTCAATGTAGTAATGACCTTTTAATTGTTGTAAATTTCCAGTGAGATAGTACGATCCCTGAAAACTCCTTCCCATCTCCATAAATTCATCAACAAACCACAAATTATGAGACATCTCTTCCTTAGTTTTTTTTCTGCTCTTTTTCTGTTGTTACCATTGTGAGATACCACTTTAGACCTGTTAGCCTTAGTTAGCCTGGAGGTGAGGTAGCTAACTTTTTCAGTCTAAAATGAGTTGATGTTTAGTGAAACTGCCTTCCTTGCATTAGACTGGTGTATAAACAAATCTAAGACCTATCTTACCCCAAAGACCAGTCTAAACTACTTCAGTAAAACTGGCCCCAGATGACACAACGTTCTGCTTGACTCCGTCTGGTTGACATGCCTCGGCGTGCCAACAGCCCTCCACCCCACCCCTACACCCCGCCCAGTGGGATAGATGGCTATAGGGACGAGCTACGTGTCGAGCGCAGTAAAGAATACACTAATCTGCTGTTTATTAAGTGCGGGGTAACTTGACCACAGTGATTAAATGGAGATTTGAGCACAAGGCTGTCAGTGTATAGGGCAGGGCAGAGTCACATGTGCGAGGGGTTGGGGGTTAGGGGTTGGGTTGGCGGGGTTGTCGGGTGTAAGGGGGGGGTAATGTCTGCCTGTAGCATATGGGGGCCAGGGAATGTGTGAAAGAGCCTGATATGGGATTGCATGCTACCGAGCTTGCCAATCAAAGGCCCCGTCTGTGACAGCGAGCTGCTTAACAAGGTCTGTTTTTTCTGTTCTGCATTTCTGTTCCCCTTTTTCTCTGTTTTGATATTCCAAGGAAAACTTTTTGCCATCATAACATGGAAAAGATACAGGAAAAATGTTAAGCTAAGCTTGCCTAGATCTGCCAAACCAGCCCTGTTTGTGTGTGTGTGTGTGTGGGTGTGGGTGTGGGTGTGTGTGTGTTGGGGCGGGGGTATCAAGAATTGGGGTTGTGGGCTACGAAAAATGAGATCATGTGCTTATTTTCAATGAAAGAAAACAGCAGCTTTTTTAACTGCTATGCTGCTTGTCTTCATTCTGTCAGCTTTCTGATCCTAAGGAGCACTTGAACCCGCAACATTCATTTTCAATGAGCCAAAGATACTCCGCCTTACACACACACACACCCACACCCACCCACACACACACACACACACACACACGAACACACACACACACACACAAAAGACAGTATGATTGTGCAGACAGATCATCACTGTCGCCACTGTTTCGTCACAACCCAAAGTTATTTGAAGCCGCAATTAAAATCAGTTTAGCCCCTGGCGATCGGAGACAGAGGGGCATGTCTGAGACCCAGGCCCAATCATTGGCTATTATTACACTACAGTTTCCATGTCCTACGCTTCTATTCTTCTCAGCCATAGCTGCACTGATGGGAGATAGTGGGAGAGAAAAAAGAAAGAGAGGGAGGGAGAGACAAGAGACACAGACAGACAGACAGACATACAGACAGACAGACAGGCGGGCAGACAGGCAGACAGACAGGGAGAGGGGAAAACAAAAGGCCTCCCTCCACCTGTCATATGTACTGTAGCTATGTGATTCCCACACCACATTCCTACGGTTCCTAAGAGTCTTCGTGTAAACACAGGTTATTTAACTTAGCTTACTCAGTGACGAGAGTGGGGACACACTCCCACTCTATTTCCAAATGGATGCAGTTTACTAATTTATAAGTGAGAATGTGAGAATCCTCCACTTACCGTCACCTTCCTGTATCATGTCTGCACTTACTTCGTGCCACTATTGCTTACTCTGTTCTCCTCTGCATATGTGTAGATTGATTTTTTCCTTTATTGCAAGTCACTTTGAATAAAAGTGTAATATAATGTAATGAAATTAACAGTTCCATTATTTTAATAAGTAATCTGATTAGTTCATCTGGTGAGGGAAAATATCGTTATAGCACTTGAAATGTGTTACAGTGTTAAAACCCATAATAGTATCCTGACATCATAGTGATATCTTCTCTATACTGCTGTGTTTCATTATATTTTCATGGCCTACTTCATGAAACCTTCAGTCTCCTTAATTAAGGTTTCTTTAGTGTTCCTACACCCTTGAAGGAACTGATCTGATTGATACTTTTCCTGCAGGCATTTCCAACATTAAAAAAGAAACATTTAAGGGCTGCCATATTGTTTTGAGCCACTGGCAGTGCAATGGTATGGGTGAGAAAAAGGGAAATTTCAGCTACACCTCACAACCAGCCTACTCCAAGCCTTCTTCACTGGCAGTGATAGCGGCGGACAGTACTGCCACCTCCCGTGCATACTTGGCCCCCTGTCAGGCTTCCTTGCCATGCCTGGGCCTCCAAGACTCACTAAAAAAGCAATACCTACAAGCATGCAAATCACCTAGTTATCTGACAGGCATAGCCTCTTTCACAGCCAAGCTATTGTTGGTAGGTTGAGGGATTGGGTTGGGAGTAGGGGGGTGGGGGTTGGTGGGAGGCATTACTGTTTTTTTTTTCCCTTTCTTCTTTTTGTTGTTTAACGCTTTTTTGATGGTCTTGCCAATCGCTAGCTAATAACGGGCCTGATAAGATAAGAGGCGTGCTGTGCTCCAGGGCTCTCTGTCTTTAGCAGCGGCCGGGGTTAAAGCCAGGCCTCTCTCTCTCACCTGAAACCCTCCTAGTCGTGTCAATACCGGCCCCTTTGTGAGTCAACGCACCTAAGCACTTCAGAAGTTCAGTGGGAAAACACTCCTCGCTCTGGCCACACTGAGGATGCCCACCCGCCTGCCCGCTCGCCAGCCAGCCTGCCCACGCACACACACACACACACACACACACACACACACACACACACACACACACACAGAACACACACACTTGCTCATTTGCTTTAGCCTCTGTGCCTCAATGGTGGGGAAAAAACGAAACAAACACAACAGATTGGGGCTTTGTCAAACTGGGCGCGTGCTCGCTGGCCAACGCTAATGACCTCAGGTTCGACAAGCCTCCCATCTGACAGCTGGGTGGGACTGTTGAGGAATTCATAATTAAGCACTGGCTTAGATTAACAAGAGGGCGGCACAGGGCCTTTGAAGACAAGCTGCACAGGTAAAGAGAGACATTAATTGGTCGTGGCCTATTTTTTTTCTTCTCTTTCTTTTTCCTTTTCTCTCTCTCTCTCCCTCTCTCTCTCTTTGCCTCTATCTTTCTCGGTTTTCTTCAGATAGAATACAGAGAGGAGAGGAGAAAAGAGATGGAGGCTCAGTGAACCCTGCGGTCATTATGAGGGGGTGAGAAAGGATCCCCTTGTGTTTGGGAACTGACCAGAGGGGTCTGTGGGCTGCTAGGCCCAGGCCACAGGGTTGGGGGGGTGGGTAGTGTGGTGTGTGGGGGAGGTTGGGTGGGTTAAGGAGTGCTAACCCCTCATTTGGAGACAACTGGTGAGGAGTGACGAGACGACAGAGGGTGGGGTGGGGGGGTTGTGGTCGGGGTGGGGGTGGGGGGGGCCCAGGTGACTCTGCTGCACTCACCGTGAACCTCCTGATCCCCCCTCTAGCACTACCCCCTCAACACACACACACACACACACACTGACAAGTGTGTGTGGCGTCTGTGTGTGTGTGTGTGTGGCTCTGTGTCTGAGGCACTGACTGACACATACAGACACACACACACACACACACACACAATAACACACACACACACACACTATACTATACGTCTTTGTGGGGCCACCTATGACTGCTATCAGCACCCCTGGAAAACAATGGGGGAATGTTCCGGGCTGTTGCCATTCCAGAGCGCCGCTATCAGATGGAAGAA
>CM059280.1:20832907-20845407 GCA_030347295.1 Setipinna tenuifilis | reverse complement strand
GTCATTATAGTAATGGATCTCAATAGCCAGCACAATGGCTTTAGAATGACATGTAGGCATAAAAAGCAGCTGTGGGACTGTATAAACCATATCATTTTCTACTGCTTTGCATGAACTATATCACATAACTCTTTTTTTGCATGCATATGCATGTCATATAATAGCTGACAATATACAGACAAGAAATGATGTACTTTTTTATAAACCTGTATGCTTTGATATCATTTTGCATATCCTGGTGAAATACATGGCATTTAAATATACCCTTGTGCATTTGCAATGTTAAGCAGACCTTGTGCACACGGACTCCCACTTATGTGTGAGACTTACATAGTTATTATGTGAGAGAGCGGGAACAACAGTGGGCTCAACGGTGGACTCCGGGGCCGGCCGCTGAGGTGAAGTGGGAGCGCTCCACTCCACTCCGCCAATGCCCATATGTGCCGGCACTGGCCTGCCTCCGACTGTATCTGGGCCCCCCGCGCCTCGTGTGAATGAGCAGGGCAGCCCCGTGGTCAGGGGCAGAATGGCGCTCAGCGCGCGGCGCTGGCCTTAGCCCGAGTCATTTAGCCCGCGTGTGAAATCAGGGATGACAACGGCGGCGGGCACTGCCATGAGGCTGCCAGGCTCGCGCGCCATGAGGCTGTCAGGCCAGGCTGTCGCACCCCCGGGTCTGTCTGTCACTCAGCCCGCCCGAGCTGACTGGAGCTGCCACGCCACACCACACTATGCCACGCCATGTCGCGCCGAGCAGAGCAGCCTTCTCCTACCTCCTTTCACTCCCTCCCTGCTTGTCTGCTCACTCACACACACACACACACTCAGAGACATACACACACATGCAGACACACATATGCACACACCCAGACATACATACACACACACACACATACACACACATACACACACAACCAGACCCACATACACACACACACACACACACATACACACACTTAGAGACATACACACGCACACACACATACACCCAGACACACACACACACACACACAAACACACAGAGACACACACACACACACACACACAAACACACAGAAACACACACACACAGGCACACGCTCACATACACACACACCCACACACACAGACATACTGCTCGCCCAGCGATGCTTCCGCTGCTGTTGCCACCGCTCGCCGCATGCTTGCAGTTGATCAATCTGCTGCTGTCGGCCACGGCGGCGCAGGAAACGCACGCTTACGCAAACGCCGTCCATTACAAACCACACGCAAGCCATTTGAGTAGACTTTGATTTACATTTAACGTGCTAAATTATGTTTCCATTTAGTCATTCAATACACTGTGCTGGGAGGGGAGTAAACGCATATATTTTACCAGTGCTTGCATACAAGGCTCATTGAACCAGGGAGGAAAAAAAAGTAGCCACAGGAAAAAAAATGGCATGTCATTCTCACACTGTACCAGTGTAGGACTCATGTATTTGAAAGCACAGGCTAAAATTAGCAAGCGCCTGACAACTATTTCAGTGATATGCAGTAACACTGGGTAGCACGTAGGTGTTAGGCACTTGGCCTTATATGACATGTCACTGTCAATAAACAAACACAGCACACACTGACACACACACACACACACACACACACACACAGCCACACACACACACCCACACACACACACACGAACACACACACATAAACACAGACCCAGCCACACACACAGACACATCATTGCAAACATAATCCCTATTATGGACAATCCCCATCAGTCATTTGTCGTTTTTTTTTTTTTTCCAAAGGGCTCCACCCCATGATCACACACTAAGCTGAGAAGTCGCACACCACCGCCAAAGACCTCCGACAACAGGTCATCTGTGCCTCATCTGTGGCCCCTCCACCCTCAGCCCCCCTCACCCCTCATCCACCACCCACCCCTCCTCCATCCTCCACCCTCCACCCCCCACCCCTCGGGCAATCATCTCTACTGTAAATGAGTTTAACCTCGCCGTGCTTGCCCCCTGCCTCCGTCGAAACACAATGAGAGCGGGGAGGCTCGCCCAACATCCACCCCAACACACACATCGCTCAAGTCTGCCTTCTGCCGACATCACGCCCATCCTCCCCTCGCTTCCGAAAAAGACAAAATGGCCTTCCACTTTTTTTTCTTTTCTTTTCTTCTTTTTTTGTCTCGTCCTTTCTTTCATCCTTTCTTTCCCATGGCTAGATCAATGACTAAGCTTTTTTTTTTCTTCATCTTTTTTTTTTTTTTCAGCCCGGGGCACTGGGTTACACGTGTTTGATTCGCACATTTGAAAAATCCAGTGCAAATGGGTTTTTTTTTACAGGAATGTGGAACAGAGAGAAAGAAAAAGAAAGAGAGAAAAGGACGGAAGGAAGAGACAGAGAGAGAGAGAGAAAAAAAAGAGTGGTGATCTGTTTGTTTTCACCCTTGTTGTTGTGGGCGATTTTCTTGGCATCGGTCGCCTGTTTCCGCCTCTCTCTAGCAAGCAGGGAGACCCCCAAAACCCACATTAGGTATGAAGCGCTTTCAAAGAGCGCCTTTGATCTGAACAAAGCAAACCAGTAAAACGGCAATGGGAATAATCAGATATTATGGGCTTTCATCCCTGCCTTGCTGGGGTTCATTATGAATACTGAAATTTGGCTTCAGGCAAGGAACCAAGGATGCACAGTAGGAGACTGAGGACAACTTCATTGAATATGGCGCTTTCTCTTTTTTTTTCTCTCCCTCCCTCTCTCTCTCTCACTCACTCACTCAATCACTCACTCTCTCTCTCTCTCTCTATCTATCTCTATCTCTGTCTCTCTCCCTCTCCATCTCCCTCCCCCACTTCTCTCTCTCTTTTTCCCCACAATCTCCATGTCCCCCCCCTCCCTGAAAGGTTTATCATTTTTAATTTCCCTTACCAATCTGCGTCCGATCCCTCTTTGAGATTTTTAGCATTGATTGGGAGTGTAAGCCACCATCACCACCATCACCACCATCACCACCCCATCCTCCTCCTCCTCCTCCTCCTCCACCTCCTCCTCCTGCTCCTCGCTCCGATGTGTTTCTGTATGAAGAAAAGGGCCCCTTCTCTAATTACATCCTCCCAGTTTAATAGAGGCTCCCTGTTAAACAAACAATTGATCCCTGCTTAACACATGTAGCCGCGTTAGTAAAACACCATTTGCCAATTCGCCAAAGGCAAAAGACGGGAGGCTCAGACATGGCAGCTCTGGATGAGAGAGGAAGAAAAGAAGGGGATAGAGAGAGAGACAGACAGAGTGAGAGAGTGGGAGGGAGGGATGGGGGAAGAGAGAGAGAGAAAAGAGAGAGAGCGATGTGAGAGGGAGAGAGAGAGGAAAGGGAGGACACCACCAGAGGCACCTCCTGCTCTTGGAGAAGAAGAATTGAGAGGAGAGGAAAAGAGAGGAGCGGAGAGGAGAAGAGAGGAGAAGAGAGGATAGGATAGGAGAGGAGGAGAGGAGCTGCTGAGGGCTGGCCAGCCTCCATTGGGCAACGGTTGGAGCTGACGCCTTCTTAATCAACACTCATTTAAAACTGCCTCCCCAGTGCTGTGGCTCATGAATGCAGAGTAAGTGTGTGTGTGTGTGTGTGTGTGTGTGTGTGTGTGTGTGTGTGTGTGTGTGTGTGTGTGTGTGTGTGTGTGTGTGTGTGTGTGTGTGTGTGTGTGCGTGTAAGTTCACTTGGGGGTGCGGACATCAGCGCATAGAAGGCGGAGCTTTGTGCATGTGTCAGGGTGGGCAAGAAGTGTGTGTGTGTGTGTGTGTGTGTGTGTGTGTGCATGGGGGGTGGAGCGAGGGTCAGTCGGCGGGGTGGAGGTGGGCGGTGGGTGGTGGGGGGTGGTGGGGTATAGGAAAGCAGCACATGTGTGTTGGTGTGGGGCTAACAGATTGCCTCGTTTGCCTTTTTGAACTTCCCAGCACGTTTGGAGAACAGAAGGGGAACAACAAAAGGTGTTAATGGCTTTATGGTGGGGTCCTGCTGACAGATAGACCATTATCAGCCAGCCTCGCCACTGAATGGATACCAGCCCTGATCAGTTGTAGTTTTTCTCCCCCCTCCTATTCTCCATTCTCTCTCTCCCCCTATCCCTCTATCTCTCTCTCTCTCTCTCCCTATCCCTCCATATTTCTCTTTCTCTCTCTCACTCTCTCGCTCTCTCTATCTACCCCTATCCCTCCACCTCTCTCTCTCTCCCTCTACTCCTATCCCTCCATTTCTCTCTCATTCCCTCCGTCTCTTTCTCTCTCCTTCTTTCCCTCCATACCTCTCTTATCCCACTATCTCTCTCTCTTTCTACCCCTCTCCCTCCATATCCTTTATCCACTCTGTCTCTCTCTCCCTCTCCTTCTATCCCTCCACATCTCTTTCGTTTCCTCTGTTTCTCTCTGTCTCTCCTCCTATCCCTCCATACCTCTCATCCCCCTATCTCTTTCTCTCCGCCCCTCTACCTCCATATCTCTATCCTCCCCTCTGTCTCTCTCTATCTGTTTCTGTCTCTCTCTCCCTTACAAAAGTGAAGACCTTCACCCAGAGCAGCCAGAGTGTGAGAGTGCTGGTTCCCCCCATCCTCTCCTCATGAGTACGGGGGCCTGTGCCTCTAGGCTGTTCGGTGGATCAGCTGTCAGGTTGGACATTAGGCTCAACCGGCTTCATAAATGATACATCTCTATACACCTACAGGCCTAATCAATGCTTCATGCTGGGAGGGGGGGAGTGCGGGAGAGTGGGTAGTGGGCTGCTGCAAGAGCACGGACCCTTTGTGCGTTTATGTCAAGTGTTTCTGTCTGTGTGTTTGTATGTGTGTGTGTGTGTGTGTGTGTGTGTGTGTGTGTGTGTGTGGATTTTTTGCGGTGGTTGTCTGTCTGTGTTAGAAGTAAATAACAGACATACACAGAGGAGAAAAGAAAAATGTGTCTTTGTACTGTCTGTTTTCAGTGATTAGTGTGCATTGCTGTGTGTAATTGTGTGTTGACAGAAGTGTGTGTGTGTGTGTGTTTGTGTGTGTGTGTGTGTGTGGACATGTGTCTGTGTGTGTTTTTGTGTCACCATCTGTGTGTGCATTTGTGCCACTGATGCTTGCACAAACAAGCAGAAGCATGTGTGTGTGTGTGTGTGTGTGTGTGTGTGTGTGTGTGTGTGTGTGTGTTTACTGTCTGTGCCTGTGTCAGTGTGGATATTTGTCTGTGTGATTAGGTGAGCCCCACTGTAAACTTCTCAGCTGGTGATGACTTTTCACACTGCTCTAAGACAACTTAAGCTCTCTCTAATTACCGCACATCTGTTGCCGGGGAGAGGTATTCTTGTCATGTGGCTTAACAAATACTTTCACATTCATAGGAGTACATACCAAATGAGGTTAAGAGCCCTGGGCAACTCACGTCTACACACAAAGATCAAACACGACTGCTTAAGGACAAACACACCAGCGGGCACATGGGCACACGGACACACACACACACACACACACACACACACTTACACACACACACACACACACACACACACACACACAAACACAAAGACATGCACATTTGTCATGCCATGCCATGCTAATCTGACTTTGAAAAGACAAAACATCATTTGACAATTGACAGAAATAAAACAAGCAGCAGAGGTTTCCTGTTTTAAATGCATGGCAGCATATTTGAGAGGTCATTACGCTACATCAGATCGTCCATGTAGTCAGGGCTCGCTTAGCAACGCCAGATAAAGCACTCGCAGCCTGACCAGCATGTAAAATCAACCACACACACATGCACACACACACACACGCACCCGCCTGGGATTTGTTTCATTAACTATTGTTTTAGCACAACTGTTGGACCACTGGTGTATTGTCTTCAGGTGTGTGTGTGCGTGTGTGCGTGTGTGTGTGTGTGTGTGTGTGTGTGTGTGTGTGTGTGTGTGTTTCCTACAGCTTCAACTCCGCGCAGCTGTTAGCGAACGGCAGCCATGTTTGTTTCGTGCGGCTACAAGCACAGGCTGAAAACTTGCTTGGAGGAGAAGCCGAACATAAGAGAAAGAGAAGAGAAGAGGAGAGAAGAGAAGGGAAGGGAAGAGAGAGGCCAGAGCCTGCAGAAGTGAAACAGGTGCAAGGGGTGACAATCCTGGCAGGGCGGCGGGAGATGGGGCGCTGATAAGGCGCGTCACATGACTGCAACCAGAGCGGACGAGGGATTAACCGCCACCGCCACAAAATGTCATTCATAGCCGCGTCCGCATGCATACTTAATGGAGGATAATTACTCAAGGCCCGGCTGCTGGAATGACACAGCAATTGAGTGTGTGTGTGTGTGTGTGTGTGTGTGTGTGTGTGTGTGTGTGCATGTGTCTTTGCAGGCACATGTTCACACACACACATGCAAACACTGATACACACATGAGACACCACATGCACACACTGGCACTGTAATATATGATTACACACAGAATCCATTGCAAGAACATTCACACACACACATGCACAAATACATACATTCACACATACATGAACACACACAGACATGCATGTACACTTTAACTTATAAAGTATACAATGACATTAACCTTATGGAGCGATGTTGTGTACCAGGTTTAGCAGACTTTGCTATTTTCACCTGTAGTCCCTGGGCAGGTAATGGATCAATATAAAAAATAATAAAGTGTGTAATGTGAATAGTTAAGGTGCATATGTACAAGTTTAGCACACCCCCACACACACCCCACCCCACACATAGCCCACATACATGATTACATAATTACATTCATTCATAAGGGATATTAGTAAACAGGATAGGAGGTATAAAGTATGCCCCCCCACCAATCAACACACACACACACACACACACACACACGCCACACACACGCACAGACCTTCCCAACCAGTAGCATAGGTCAGCATTGCCACCCAATATCCACTCACACACACCATACACGATGTACCACATAAATTACCCCCCATTTACACATATACACACTTCACAGCCAGACACTGCACCCCCATCGCCCACCCCCTAACACACACACACACCACAGGATATATCATGAATTACCACACGTCTATGTGTCCAAGTTTGCAAAGATAAAATCCAGCACTTTGTTAGGCAGGAGAAAGTTGTGAACTCACTACATGCAATTAACTCTGTTGGAGGACTATTCCACTGATTTATAGCTGTAAAAGAGAAAGGCGATATTCCAAATGAGGTTTTACATCGTGGCATGCTGCATTCACCGCTAGACACGGATGGAGTTGTGCATGTGTCATACATTTTTTTTATTTTATAAAGTAAACAGATGTTGGAGTGCATTATTAGGTTTTCAAGTTATATTTACTATATCCATATTTAGAGTATCTGGCAATGGTGGTTTTTCTCCTGTCGTGGATTTTAAGTGCACTTTTGTATAGTGAATTGAGAGGTTTTAGGACTGTCTTGGCCTGTGGCCAACTTGTGATGTATTAAAAATGTGAGATAATCATTACATTTAAATAAAAGCCTGACGCATCAGTAGTAACAGAATTTCATATGTGTCTTAAATTTACTACACTAAACTTCAGCGTGTTTCTTAATTTTTAACGTGAGGTTTAAAGCTAAAAGTTGGGTCGACGGTAACACCCAAGTATTTAAACTAATGGACACTATTATTTGCCTATTAATTTGGATTTCAGGACAGACTGTGATTTTGCGCTTGTTTGAAAAGAACATGGTCACACACACACACACACACACACACACACACACACACACACACACGCTTAACACATACACAGTTTAACCAAAGAGTCTTGCCAGGAGGCAGAGCGTTCAGAACCTGTGGCTGTCTCCAAACAAATTGTCAGGAATGGCTTTGGTGGCTAGCTCCCCGTTGGTGTTTTAGGGCTTAGGGAGGTAGCGCTGCCCGACCGTTCCCCTGCTCCCCAGGGCACTCGCTGCCCCCGTCCGCGGTGCATGGCTCTTGGGAGGCAGTTCACAGCGGTATCGGGGGGCCTCACGGTTCAACTGGCGGCGTCTGCCGTGCGAAACCTCAACGCAACGGGTATCATCTTACTCAGAGCATTCCGAGCCGCCGCTATGTTTTGTACCATAAAAATGCGCCGCCTGCACAAAAAAGGCTAATGTGCCAGTGCACGGTCACACACACACCACACACAATCAGAAATATATATATATATACATATACACCCCCTTCAGCCCACCACATTACACACATTCACACACACGATCACAAACACACATATACACCTCTTTCAGCTCAACCCACATAGACACAGTCACACAGACACACACACACACACCAAAGATGATGCGTATGCATGTGGGTATGTGTATGCGACAGCATAAAATTCACAGTACAGCACCCCACACACACACACCCTAAAGATACAATATCTCCTTATTGGTGAGCCACTCTATTAGAGACAAAAGGTCAACCTGTGAAAATATTAAACTTATGAAGGGGCCTGGGCCCAAGCCACTTCCCAATGCGTGGAAGTAGTGGGGGGAAAAAAGAGGTGTTGTGTCCTCCATGTATGATTATATCTCCTGCCTCCATCCTCCACGCATTGACCTCCAGGGGCCACACTTTTATTGGCCTCATATGGAGGCCGGCCCGGCCTCACAATGTACAAAAGAGTCTCTTATTCCCCTGCATATTAAAGGCGGCCTTCAAACACTCTGTCTTATGTGTAAACGCGCTCATACATGCAAACCTAGGTGTGCATGTGTGTGTATGTGTGTGTGTGTGTGCACATGTGTGTGAGAGTGCATACATCCGTGCATGTACACATGCAGTACACACACACACACACACACACACACACACACACATCCCATGTGCTGGAGTTTGCAAATGCGTGCTCATGCTCACATACACACCCATACACACACACACACCACATGCATACCACATGCGTGCCTACACACATGAAGGTCCAAGGCGGCACAGAGAATTCCGGTTCCTGTGCATGAAAGTATGTCTGTGCATGTGTGTATGTGTGTCTGTGTATGTGTGTGTGTGTGTGTCTATCGACATTAAGGTGACGAGCAAACAGGGGAAGCTCTGAGCCTGTTGCACCTCCGCTGCCACCCCTCTAAACTCCCACATACACAAACACACACACACACACACACATCCACACATGCACAGTCACACACACAAACATACCCACACCACCCCATGGTAGCCCTCCAATCATTAAATCCCCAGTGTGTGGTGTTACTTTTACTTCATGTCCTCAGTCAGTCACAAACACCTTCACATGTTGAGCGCTCCTCGTATGTGAGTGGCCATGTTGGAGTATAGCTTGCCTGCCCCCCCCCCCCCACCCTGCTTTTCTCTTCCTCTTTGGGTTGTCTTCTGTGGCTGGCTACCCTACAACTCAGAGTGGGGGTGTTGGCACAGTATGCATGTCTCTGTGTGTGAATTTGTGCATGTCTGTTTGTGTGTGTGTTAGTGGGGGGGAATTAGGGGTGGGGGTGTGGGGGGTTAGTTGTGTGTGGATGCAGCCATCAAATCATTTTTTAAAGGCTTGATTTCCCCCGGGAAAACGACAGAGGTCATCTCATCGGCGGCGCGGGGAAGAGGAGAGGAAAGCAGGAGGAGGAGGAGGAGGAGGAGGAGGAGGAGGGATGAAAACAACATTTGCATGCGATTTGTCACCCCCGCGACATTAAAGTTTTATCCAGACAAAAACACGTCAAAGAAATTTACATCGCGCCCGCTGACAACCCTAGCCCAAGTCCCGGACACAGCCCATTGCCACTCGCAATTATTGAAGGCTACTTTTATTGTGCGTCAAACTCTCCTGCCGTATCGCCCCCTAACACACACCCCCACCATCACACCCACCACCCACCCACCCACCCACCACCACCTGCCCCGCCCTCCATCCTCTCCCACCCCCCACTTAGACCTCAATAAAAACATAACGGGGTGGAGAGATTTCTCTTTGTCGCGGGCATTATCGCTCGCTCCATCCGCAGTGTGTATATCAAGCTGCCAATCAGCATCGCAGGCCTCTTTCTCTCTCACTCGCTCTCTCGCTCGCTCACACACACACACACACACACTGCACACACACACACTGCACTGCACTGCCGCCTCTCCCGGATGGAGATGATTTCTAGAGGGCTCAGTCCTCATGCATGGATTTAAATAATAAAAGAGAGATTTCTCTCCCAAGGCCCAGAGCGCTGTGCCAATAAGAAAGCGGGGAAAATGGCTGTGTGCGATGAGAAATAACTGCAAATTGAGGATATAATGAACACGTTTAATATTTCATACTGCTTGGGATGGAAATATCTTACGAGAGAGATTTTTTTTCCCCTCTGAGCTGTCTGTCTCTCTCCCTCTCTCTCTTTCTCTCTCTCTCTCTCTCTTTCTCTCATTCACACACACACACACACACACACACACACACACACACACACACACACACACACACACACACACACACACACACACACACACTCCTTCTTTCAGAGGAAATAGGCTCTTCTTGGCCCCAGAAACCATGAAAGAATTTCATTCCACCATGGATGCTAGAGAGGAGTAGCCAGCGAGAGAGACAGTCTGACAGCATAAAGACAGTAATCACTGACAATTACACTACGCCAGAAAGCCTCCTCTCCACTGCCCGCCTCCTCTCCCCCCCCCCCCCCCTCGCTTAAGATCAAGTGCTCAGATGAGACTGGGAGGAATTGAGGGGGGGGGTGTGGGGTTGGGTTGGGGGGGGGGGGGGTGGCGGTGTGTGTGTGTGTGTGTGTGTGTAGGGGGGGGGGGGGCTGTTCTGGCATGGAAGAGTGTGGAGTTGATCCAACATCAATCCAAGTGAATAGTGTCTTCACATATCAGCAGCCGGGGCCTGCGACTATTAGGCCCGGCAATGATAACACCTCCTCTATCAAAGCCGCTGGCCTCAATCTCAGCTCATACCAGTGCTGACAAATGTGCCAGAGTGAAGCCTTTATTTAGATTTAGATTTAGGCCGCCTTCAGTTTACTGTTCTCTCCCCTGTGACAGCGGCTTCTGAAAAGGTCCTATTGTTTGGGGAGGGTTAGTTGTATGCGAGCATTTCGTTTTGCATACTTCCTATGGTGAATTTGCATTGTTTTGACTCCTAGGATAAAAGAGGGGTATAAAAAAAAAAAAACTTTTACAGTGACATGCCTCGGCTATTTCCTGGAATCCCGTAGGACTCTGGGGGCTTTGATTTTAGCTCTTTTATTTTCACAAAATATGTCTGGGAGGCACAGGGCCCTTTTTCTCTTTTTCCAGGCGTACGACACAGCCACAACTATGTGCATGTAAGTCGAAATAACACGCAGGGACTGTTGATTTAGCATTCGTGTGACTTTTTAAGTTCCTTAAAGCCGCCTTGAAACTATACCAAGAGAGGTGATGCATTATACAGAGGGGAGCTTAAACGGCCAACACTCTTTGGGCTCCTTCTCATGTGTAATTGTATGTGATAGCCTCGTCTTCTTTGCATGATTATTCAGTTAAAGCTCCAGTCTGAAGTCAACCACACAGTCTATTGAGCACAGGTCTCAGGAAAACCTCCAAAAGAAAAAAAGAGCAAAAAAAAAACAATGGGTAAAAAAGAGAAATCCCTGGCCTCTGTGAAGACAGGGTCACTGTCTCTCATTCAAACAGGCCATTGTTCGACATGATCTTCAGCTTGTTTGACTTTACACAAAGTATTAGGGCCATTTGCCTATTGCTGGGTGCCGCATTCTTTGTGAGCATGGCCAATGGGAGCATACCTTGTGGGGTCATGTGACTTGGAGTTGGTGAGATGAGCCCCCAGCCAGGCAGTGTTCATTTGAATCCTCTTTAAGGTCCATTATGCAGGACACAAACCCAATGTCTTTGAAGATTAACACTTTAAAACCCATTGGGAAGTTGTAAATCTCCCCTGTTCTGGGTTCCTAGGGATTGTCTGGGTTACCAAAGAAGTGAGGGAGAGGGTGTGTGTGTGTGTGTCTATGTGTGTGTGTGTGTAAGAGAGAGAGAGAGAGAGAGAGATACAGAGAAAGAGAACTCTGCCAAGCTGTGGGAATTGCTGCCTTTATCAATAATAAATATCTTTTCGTGCTAATCTCCCTGTGCCTCCTCAAGCATCTGTCCATTAGTGCCTTAATACCTTACTAATAAAGTCACTATTAGAGCTTTTTGAAAGAAATTAATTGCCTTACATGAATAATAATTATGTTAATGATAATAATCGTGACTCGAATGAGATTTAAACACTAATTCTGTTTTCAACAGAGTGTACTTGATTCATTGATGACAGCCTTGGTGCACAACAGTTTTTAGTGTTTTTTTTTTTTGTCCTGAAATGGAAACCAGGTCATATATGCACCCCGGATTCATTTGATAGTGACTCGTTTTCAGTTTTTGAGGCCGACAGACTCGCACTTTTAAAAAATTCATTTCTGCTTGTCCTGGATTTGTGTAGTGATCATAGCATGTGAGGGAGAGAAAAAGGAAAAAAAAGATGGCTTTTAATCTGCCTAGG
>CM059280.1:20822907-20830407 GCA_030347295.1 Setipinna tenuifilis | reverse complement strand
AGAGAGAGGGATAGAGAGAGAGAGAGAGAGAGAGAGAGATAGGGATAGAGAGAGAGAGAGAGAGAGAGAGAGAGAGAGAGAGAGAGAGAGAGAGAGAGAGCGAGAAAGAGAGACTGAAACATGTCAGAGCCCACAGCGGTCAGGTGGCCAAGAGAGGGAGCCGGGGGGGTGGGGTTGGGGGGGCAGTTGGGGGAGTGGGACAGGCACAGCAGATGATACTTTTAACACAGAGATATGCTACCCATATACACAAACACTAATACACACAATCGCACTCATATACACACAGACAGGCAAACACATGTATGAACACACACACACACACATCTACGTTTCTCATGTCACATATATCATATGTACATAGACGCACCCACACATGCATGAGCGCATATAGACAGACAAACACATATGCAAAAACACAAACATACACATGCATATCTATATCCATGCACATACACACACACACACACACATACACATACATGCATGTGCAAATATACAGATAGACAAACACACACATACACAAACATGCATGTGCACATATAAACACACACTCAGCATTTTTCTGAACTCTACGTCATAGTATATAGATACCAACAGCATCTGAGCTCTCATATAGCCTCTCAATCACACACACATGCACAGACACACCTTTATACAGACCTCTTTGACCCTCATACTGAGGAGAACTCGATGAGTCAGTGCATTCCCTGGTTACTCATATTATTAAAGTCAGACTTTCACGCCTCGCTCACACACTCTTCCTCCTCCTCCTCCTCCTCCTTCTCCTCCTGCTCTTCCTTTACCTCACACTCCTCCTCCTCCTCCTTCCCCTCCTCTTCCTCCTCCTGCTCTTCCTCTACCTCACACTGCTCCTGCGGTCCGTGTCTGTGGCCCAGTCACCCCGAGGCCCTGTGGCGTCCGAGAGCGAGTCAACACACACCCAGCACACCCAGCTCAGGAAATGATGGCTGACCCTGAGGGACCTTCGCTCTCTCTTCAGCTCCACTTACTCTTACTGTTAACACTGCAACAGGCACAGGTTAGTCCTCATGTGTGTGTGTGTGTGTGTGTGTGTGTGTGTGTGTGTGTTACAGGAGAGTGGATGAGGCTGCTGCATTAAAAGTGACCCCACTGGACCCCTCCCTTTGTCCAGCTATACGGTCCCTCTCACTCGGTAACAAGAATCCTTGGTACCACAAACCTTCATACATACATAAGGTCACATACACACACACATACACATGCACACAAGAAACCCACACCCAGGTGCACATACGCATACACACACAAGAATCACCACCAACAGTGCACACACACACACACATACTCTCTCTTTTTCTGTATTTGTCTCTGTTTCTGTCTCTCTCCCTCACACATACACAGACACACCTTCTCTTTCTCTCTCTCTGTCTCGCTCGTACACACACACACACAAACATACACACACTCACTCTCTCTCTCTCTCTGTCACGTACACATACACACACACACACACACACACACACACACACACACACACACACACACACACACACACACACATCCCACCCTCTGTGGGCCGCTCCCCTTTCTCCTGTCCGTTCCCACTCCTCATTATGAAGACACAATGAGAAACAGGAGCTGCCTGTGCCAATACCACTAAACATAAATAATGCAGCTCCACTGGTTTCTCTCTTCCGCTCCCTCTCTCTATCTCTCTCTCTCTCTTTCTCTCTCTCTCTGTCTGTCTCTCTCCATTTCTATCTCTTTATCGCCATTTCTCTGTCTCTCTCTATTTCTATCTCTTTATCACTGTCTCTCTCTCTCTCTCTTCCTATTCCCAACGGAGTTGGCGCTCCACAGTTCTGTCCCTTTCCTTTCAGCTCATCTATCTGTTCTCCTGTCTCTTCTCTCTCACACACACCAACACAAACACACACACACACACAGACAGACACACACACACACACACACACACACATACACACACCTACACACACACACACACACACACACACACACACACACACACACACACACACACACACACACACACCGTATATATTGGGATGGCATACTTATTCACTGTAGTATTTATAAACATACACACACACACACACAAATACACACATGAATTGTATACCACTCATGCATATATATGCGTATACACAGATGCACAGAGGCGAAGGCACACACATGCACACACACACACACACACACACACAAGACAAGCCCAAGCACATATATACACACACACAAAACAAACACACACCAGAGCCACAGGGACAGCTTATCCTTATCAGGGCTCAACCTGCTTATTAGATCCTCCAGGACTCTTTTGCTCTTTCGCACTCTCTCCCTCTCTTCCTCTCTCTCGCTTTCTCACTCTTTCTTCTTCGCTACGTCACGTCCGCACTGCCCGACCACTTTCACGGCGGAACGGCTAACAGCTCAGCGCTTAGCGCGCAGGGGGGACCGAGGGAGTATCACAGAGCCCTGTGGACGCTAGCGGCGATCGCTAACACCAGCGGCCGGCTTTAATGAGCTCCGCAGACGCCTGAAGACTGCTTAGCCTCCAGCAGATAGATAGGCACAGCCGCGCAGGGAGACAAACAGCAACACGCGCGTTTAGCCCCGGCTAACAAGGCAGGCAAGGCGCCCCCCCCCCTTTTTTTTTTACAACCACAACCGGCAGCCTTCCTCTGGTGGCTTCATTTGAACCAAGTGTGCTGCCTTTTCGCCTCCTGCACATGTGCTCTGCCTGTTAGGGAAGAGAGAGAAGGAGAGATAGAAAGAGAGAAAGAGAGATAGAAAGAGAGAAAGAGAGATAGAGAGATAGAGGGAAAGAGAGATAGAGAGATAGAGTGATAGAGAGAGAAAATGAGGAATATGGAGCAGAAGAGAAAGGGCCTGGACACACAGCACCTCTTCCCCACTCAGAGCTGACCTCTCCAACTGCTCACAGAGGATCTAAACCATCTGTCATTTAAACAGGCACAGAGATGGTCTTTCCCCTCTCACTCACATTGGCACACACACACACACACACACAAGTATGCAAGCACACATGGACACATAGTTGCACACACAAACACACACTCACAACTTGACACTGGCAACATTGTCTAATCCCACACCCAACGGAGCTGCAGCCTGGTCTCACAGCATATATGCACTCAACACAAACACTACCACACGTTTACCACACACACACACGCACACACACACACACACACACACATACACACACACACGCACGCATACCCGCACACACACACACACCCACACACACGTACACGCACACATATATATATATAGTCACACATAGACAAACACACACCCCTCCAATGATGATCAGAAACCAATCGAACACCAAAAATTAATGCTCAACATTGATTGATGGGCCTTTCCAGTTCGTGACAACTAGCACTTCAGTTTGGCTGTTTGGCCCATGTTGTCTACAGGGAGCAGGTGAACCCAGCCTTGGGTGGCCACTGCCCTGCCTGCGTGCATGCATGCCAGCCGCAAGGCATGGGCAGCCCAGAGGGGCGGTCTGGAGAATGCCAGGCCTCCAGGTGGAGAAAGATCGTCATAGCAAAGACCTCCTGGGCCACCCTATCTGTCCCATCACACCAGGGGAAGAGCTAAACAAACTGTGTATGTGTATGTGTGTGTGTTGTGTGTGTGTGTGTGTGTGTGTGTGTGTGTGTGTGTGTGTGTGGGGGGGGGTGTGTGTGTGTGTGTGTGCGTGCGTGTGTGGGGAGTGGGATGCTCTTTGCGTGTGTGTGTGTGTGTGTGTGTGTGTGTGTGTCTCTCTCTATATCCATCTCTCTCTCACACATACACACACACAAGCCTTCAGTTTGTATAGATGTCCACAAACATCATCAACCAACTGACCAACTGAGAGAGGGAACTCCCAGCCCCCCCCCCAAAATAACTATGCAACAGAAACTGACCACGCTTCAGTATGTGTGTGGTGTGGGTGTGTGTCTGTCTGTCTGTCTGGAGGGGGGTTTGTGTAGGTATCTGGTTTCTGGTTTCTCAGGGCTGGGCTGGGCTGGGGTTCGGGGGGTGGGTGGGGGGGTCACTTTGAGCCTAAAATTAACAGCTCTGTGCGCAGGACGAGTGACACCCAAGCCTTGGGGGGGCCGTCAGCAAGCTGGAGCTGGAGAATTCCAGGGCTCCTCGTCACGTCTTCACCAATTCTCACTGCCACGCTGGAGACATCTCAACTAGTGTCACTCACACGACACAAAACAGGACAGGGGAGGGGGGCGTGCCACACATACTGTACTGTACACACTGCCATGTTCTATGCCAGGTGTGTGTTTTGTGTGTGTGTGTGTGTGTGTGTACGTGTGTGTGTGTGTGTATGTGTGTGTGTGTGTGTGTGTGTGTGTGTGTGTGTGTGTGTGTGTGTGTATGTAGGTAGTAACCACAATACCATTCTAGTGCAGGTGGCGATGCCTATTTTAATGCCTATTTCATTAAATGTGTCTTAGAAAGAGTAGCTCTACAAACACTGGCACAGGTAAATGCATACAAAAGACTACATTATGTCAACAAATCACGATAAGCTTACGTATGCTTATACCATTGTAAAGTGCTGGAGAGACAGAGGAATAGGTAGAAAGACTGAGAGAGAGACACATGGAGAGGTTTAGACAGCCCTGGGCTCTGAGGAAGCGTGGGTGAAAAATGTGTTAAACGCCGCTAAGGTAGTGATGAAAGAAAAAAAGGCCAATGAAGCTTGGAGCTTCTCTGAGGGAAGGGGGGGGGTTGATCCCTATTGATCACACACTTACTGCTGCTGCCGCCTCCCCCTTACACCACACCACACTAGCCCAGACCAGACCAGACCAAAGCAGCTAAACGCCAATACACACACACACACACACACACACACCAGACACACACAAACACACACACACAGGGCCCGGGGCCCGAGGTGTGAAGGTGCGGTGTGGTCCGTATCAGGTAGTGCCAAATGGAGAGCCTAATGGGAGCTGATAGACAGCGGGCCAATTAGAGCACCATCAATCCCCTCTGTATGCCCTTCCCCATTCTCAGCGCCTGACAAACACACCAATTCACAAGCTGATCGCTCACAAGGTGCATAGGGGAAGAGGGAGGGGAAGAGGTGGGAAATGGATCACCTGATGAAAGACTCAGAGGCACAGACGGAGAGAGAGAGGGAGGGAGAGAGAGAGAGAGAGGGAGAGAGAGAAGAGAGAGAGAGAGAGAGAGAGGGAGAGAAATAAACGGAGGGCCTGGCTGGGATGATAGCCCGTGACCTCCAAGAGTTTCCACAGGGGCCAGAGGGTTGGGAGGGTTAAGGTGCCGTGTGTGTGTGTGTGTGTGTGTGTGTGTGTGTGTGTGTGTGTGTGTGTGTGTATGTATGTGCGCGTGTGTGTCCCAGAGAAGTCCAAGAGTGCTTGGACAGTGTGCAAGAGGGTGCCCCAGGAGCACACACCACCATGTGATTCAGCCTTGTGTGGCGCACGCAAATCTGTACGTGATGAGTGTGAAGGGAATGTGTGCCACAAATGTTAACACTCAGACACTGGTCTCGGTCAAGCTGGATCCTGTTTCAACACATAGTTCAGTTACAAACCTGCGTAAGAACTGAGGTGTAGCTTCGTTTTAGCTGAGGGCAATAAATTGATAAAGCTGCTTTCAGACATGAATCCATAAATTTTCCAGTATTCTTCCAGAGTTGCTGATGTGTGTAAAAATTCTGAGAAAAAAACTTGTTCCGGACTTTCTGCCAGAGCTCTAGTCAAAATTCTGGGAAACTGACCGACTGTTTATGTGTGAACACCGCCACCAAACCAAAAATATCATGGTTAGTGGTCTGGCTTGTCAATGACGTACCTTAACATGCTTGTGGTGATTAGGGCAGCAGACTCTTGAAATTGCTCAGCAAGTTGAAGAGGTAATGAGAGATCCAGTCATTTATGACCTGATGACTAACTATTAAAGGCAGGTTGGAATTGTAAGAACTAAGTCACGTGTAAATAGTAAACTTTCACTGATTAAGTTTATTCATCTTAATGCCAAAAGGTTTTGCTGTAACCAAAGCATTAGTCACTACTCTTTTGCTGTGGTTACTGACTTTTCAATATATGGTAAACAAACAGCGTCTTCTACAGCATGACTTAGACTTTGCCCAAAAAGTTCCACTGAGGCATCAGCCCTTGCCCAAATTACCATTAATTAGAGTTTTTAATCCTAGTGTGAAATCGTCTGTGACGTTAAAATGTGGCTGTGGCCCCTCAAGTGTGAATAGTCAACTCCAGTGAAAGTGAAGTCTAGATTAAAATTTTCGCAAATTTTTCCAGAATTTATGTCTGAAAGTTGCTATAAGGCCTTATAACTACTTACAGTACACATCCTGGTCTTTGTACATTATGCACATGTTTGCATGAGCCTACTGGTGCATGTAAGTATATGTGTCCATATGTGTGTGTGTCTGTATGTATGTGTGTGTGTATGTGTGTCAGAACATTGGGGGCCCCCACCACACACGCCTGGGCTCCTGCCACAGCTCAGGGCCTGACGAGTGGCCCTCAGAGCGGCCATAAATACGAGAGCCGTGACTGATCCCTCGATACGGGCCCCGCCTGTCACAACTTTCACCGCAAGCCCAGCACCTGATACATCCCCACCGGCTCCGGCTCGCCATTCCCACCCCCCACCCCCCCACCCCCGAGGAGCGGCCACATATTTCTCGGCGCGCATTGGAAATCAATAAGGAGCAAATTATTTATGGAAAATATACTCTGTGTTGAATTACTGTCGGTGCAGGCCGGCGGGATTTATTCGGAAGTGTGCCCACACAAATCACGTGCCTGCCGCTGTCTCCGTGGTGACAGATGAGAATGAAAGGGCGAGGGGCTGCGGCCATGTGTCTGTGTGTGTGTGTGTGTGTGTGTGTGTGTGTGTGTGTGTGTATGTCTGTGTGTCTGTGTGTTTATGGAGGGGGGGGGGGGTGGGGGGTTGAATATTGATTGATGTTGGCAGGGGTGTATTGGAAGTTACTATAAGTTCACATGGCTTACATCTATGTACATATCACCACAGTGTGCCTATTTTAATATTTTGTGGTCCTTTTGTTTTTAAATATTCCCTCCAACTTCCCCAGCCCCCAGTCAGTGCTAGCTCTGTGGTCTGGTAGTAATGGATATCATACATTGATTTGTGCCCATCTCTTAAAATATATTGATTACTGATGTCCCTACTGTCACAACAGGAGAAGGGCAAAAGACTGAGTGCCTATGAGGGGAAAAAAATCATTGAGGTCAAGGATCAGGTAGCCGAAAGGCCAAACCCAATAACCCTCAAACAAACCCAGACTCCCTGAGGTAGGCCCGGATGGTCACAACAGACTTCTCACATGGAGAAGGAGCTCAGAAAAAGACGAAAGACAGTGAGGAGAAGGAAGAGAGGAGAAGGAAGAGAAGGAGAGAGAGAGACAGACAGACAGAGTGAAAGAGAGCAAGTGAGAGAGTGGAG
>CM059280.1:20812907-20820407 GCA_030347295.1 Setipinna tenuifilis | reverse complement strand
AACAAATTGCAGGCGCTTTACGATAATGGACGTCTCTGGAAGTATCTCCATAACCTGTCTCCTTCAGCGAAAGCCCCCCAGACAGCGGCTGAAAAGAGGGGTGGGGGGGACGGGACCGGCGAAGTAGAGGAAGAGGCTTGATTGATAAAGTCCCTATCTGGCTATTTACGATCTGGCTGCAGAAGAGGCAGCTTTCGCCAGACAGAAAAGCAATTAATCTGCAAACGAGCTGGGGAACAGCCGGCCTGAGCATTGGAGCCTGCTTCCTCGCCGGCTCTGGAGGCAAGATAAGGCTGCAGCCGGCTATTTATTGTACATTTTAATTAAGTGCTTGTTAACGCTAGTTATCTTAACAGTCACAAAATTACCGTTGTAATGCATTTTGTTTGAGGAAAAATGGAGTGGGGTGTTTGTGTGTGTGTGTGTGTGTGTGTGTGTGTGTGTGTGTGTGTGTGTGTGTGTGTGTGTGGTGGAGGGGGGGGGTGTGCGGGGTTGGTGCTGTGGAGCACTTTATGAAGCCAGGCACAGCTTGCCTTCATTTTGAAATCACAGAATAAATTCAGAGGAGGCGGATGCCACAATGATCTAAGCTGAAGCGCTAATGGTTATTTAATATGGCCATCAGCGGTCCCAAGTCCCCAGCATACGGCGCTTGCACAATAGCCTCCAAACCCCTCTTTAACACTTATTTGAGATGACAGGAAAAATGAAACCGTTTGTGCTTTCAATGGAAAAGCAATCATTGGTACATTATCCTCTGCTTGCCCTATCATGCTAATGTTCGCTAAAAATGTCACCAAATGTATTTAAAGGCCTGATGGAGTGTTGCCGTTTGATTCCTGCTGCCGGCCTGATTAATAAAAACCTTCAATTTGTATGTAAATGCAACCGGGGGTCTCATATCATCCGCACACCTGCACCTGGAGAGAAAAAAATAATAAACTGAAGTTTAATGCTGCAATTATGAGCGTTTACGGTTGGGGGGTGCGGAGGGGAAGGGAGGAGAGGGGTTGGCTCTGGCACAGAAGAAGAGCGGGGGCTAGCTGGCTGGATCGTGGATGGCTGGTGTGGTTTGGCGGGTGGCAAGCTGAGCCAATCGTAAGGGTGGTGGTTGGGATTTAATTGGGGGGTGGGGGGGTGGGGCTCACTGATGCCGACGGATTGTGGGCGACTTCGATGAGGCCGGACCTGGTCGTGACCCCATGTGATGCGAAACACAACCCCGAGCACGTCGCAACAACGGGGCGACGGCAAAGACGGCCATGCTGTAGCAGCTGCAGCGGTGTACGGAATACCAGGCAGAGGCAGAATCCATTAACAATGCCTATAGCAGCAGCCATTTTGTTCACCCTTGCAAACTGACCTGCCATAATGGATTATGTGCTGTAGCACAATCCTTTTCAGAAAAACAACAACAATAACAACAACAGGCATGTGTGCAAAAGAGTTCGACAGCAGCTTGCTCTTCCCTTCCAGACATGCAGGCAGTGGTGTCTGCCTTGATCAAAACCAGCTTTAGATCAACAGGAAACATACACTAGACCAAGGCATCAGCCTTTCATCGTGACTGATACCGAACTTGAGTGAGCCTGTGTTCACCGTCTCAAGGTTGACGCGCATCCCGAGGCCTTGGGCCTTTGCTGGCGGCCTTTGCATCACACGGCAGACGGCTCACACATCTTCGGCCCCCCCACCACACACAACCCTCCCACCCCCTGTGACGACATCCACATCCTTGCGTCGGACAACAAAGCGGGCGGCGTATTGATGGCGAGCAGGAGCGGGCGCGGAGTAAAGATTGCCGGGGCTGAGATTAAAGGGGTCGCCGGTGCACTGAACTACTGAGAGGGTGGCTTCCTGCAGAGGCTTTGAAGCTCGCTCTCATGCCGGCACCTCACCTTGACCAGGCTGACCTGTCCCGATCAGCTTCGCTCACGCTCACACTCACACTTGCGCTCACACTCACGCTCGTACTCTCACTCTCACGGATAAGGCCGGTAAAAGGTATGTGCAAAAGGGGAGGCGAGGTACCAAGGAATCTATCGACAGTCAAATCCTTCATCCCACCTACCACCCCACCCCCTACCCCCTTACCCCCTACCCGACCCCACCAAACCCCCTGACCCCCACCCAATTTACACCCCATCCTCATCCACAGACTCATTTCTTTCCCTAGCCTCCAGCTATCTCTCCATTACGCCCCAACTATGGAGATGATTGGAGGACCATGAAAGACCATGATGCAACCGTCCGGCAAGAGTCAAGCAAGACGGCTGACACTCCATGGAAGGGCAGGACAATGGGCCTAGTGTTTTTTTTTTTTTTGCAGGAGCAGAAATATTTCATGTGTTATCAAAAAGTGGAAAGTGAATTTTTTAAAAGCCCCTCTCATCCATGAACCGCATCAATTGGCCCCGCAGACATGAGGGGTTTTAGAGAAGAATGAGAGCACTGTGCTCGCTCACATACATAGGGAATAGCTGATGGTGCTGATGGAATAGCCTGTATTTGTGAGGTGTCTGTGGTGGTGATGATGATGTTGCTCGTACCACTGATGGTAATCTAGCCCCTGCTGTGGTTAACTGATGAAGATAATAGAGCTACACTAGTGTGAACTGGGGCTTGATCAAACAGGAGGAGAAACCCCCTCATCCATCCCCACCCCACATCACCCCACCCTACCCCACCCCAGCCCAACCCACAACCATCCGCCAGCCCCACCACCCCTCTCCTCTCTCAGCATTCAAATGCATTTCGACAGAAGTCATTCAGCCCTGTTCATCGGCAGTCTTTCTGAAAATAACTTTTTGTGCCATATGAAGATTGGATTTTTTACAGATCGCGACGGCGAGGCAATGCATTCATTCAAGTGTACTCCTCCTGAGAAACGTATCGTGATCTCTAATAATATTCTGTATACGGTTTCACCCAAGCGCTCTCTTTAAATACAACGCTGTATTAATATTAATATTTATGGACTGTGGACTGTGGAGGGAAAGAGGAGAGAGAGAGGGAGAGAGAGAGAGAGAGAGACAGAAGAGGGGAGAGAGAGAGAACTCACAGGAGCAGCAGAACAAACTTCCATTAATTCCTATGGAGGGGAAAGCCGAAATTAATTCCTATTCACATTTTAATGCCTTTATGCTAATGGGGGTTGAGAGGGAAGGGGCCCTGGGCCCAGTGATGGGAGAGGGGGGTTAAAGTTGAACAGCCCACCTGAGGAACACATCTGGAGTGCTTGCACAGAAAAACAGGATGGCAAAATGGCTTACGTTTTACATTCACCTGCATATATCAGATCTCACACATAGGTACACACACTAACACACAGATCAACATATCATCAACACACACAGCAACATATTTGTAATAATAATAGTAGTAATAATAATAGTAATAATAATAACAATAATAATAATATAACGAGAAGAAGAAAAACAGTAATTAGTAAAATGAGAATATAAACGTCAAAATTTAGAGATTAAAAAATGCTGAATATCTCATTTCTCTCAGCCAAGTGGCAGTCGGCTACAAAGGTGACAGTGGCTAATAACAAATGTAGATTTTTAATGCTACATTCCCACCAACATACCTGTCTTGCTGTTCCAATAGCCACTCCATCAACGTCCAGTGCATGTTATCTTTCTAAATCACCCGAATGGGGATGACCGCGTCAAGGCTATTTCAGGCCGTGTCGGTTCCTCTCTCCGTCTCTGATGAAGCGACCCCTGGACCTCTTTACTTGGCTCAGTCACTCCAGCCACCCCCTACCGCCCCCCCCCCACCACCACCCCCATCCCCACCCCCTCTAAGGAGAATGGGATTCAAGTCCATCCATTTTAGTTTGCCGAGCTTGCTTAACTGCATCGAGTGGAGGCAAACACAAATAGATTGCACTGGTAGCTGGCGTGGGCCCCCTCATTCTGCCCAGTTACAACTGTAATCATTACATATTTACTCAATGGACACGCGCTCGGCCCAGCCAGCCACTGGCCTATCCGTTAATGTCTCTGTCGTGACACCTGCGGGGTAATTGTCATTAATTGCACTCATTTGGGTGGCAGGTCATGGCAATCGAAACGCAGGTGTTTGGGACAACCATGATTATCAAGTCCCAGATATTGGCTGGGGGAAAAAAAGACTGATCTTCCCATCATGGGAGGCCCAGCAGATGATGATGGTTGTCCATTTTTTCTACTTTTAAGCCACATTAGCAGATAATTGAGCTTTCACATGGCGGGAAAAACACACACACACACACACGCACACACCAGAAAATGATCCCATCCCCTTTTTTTCGTTATTTTTCTGTGTTTTCTGTGAGTCGGGATGTCAGAAGAATGAATGACGATGGAGCCAGCGAAGTAAATAGGCGAATCCCAGTAAAGACGCCCCAGTCAGGTCAAACTTGACGTCTCATCCAAAAAACACATATACGTGCACCCAGCCCCCCCCTTCTACAACCAGCCCCTCAAGTCCCCTCTCCAGCAGGGCCATTTGACTCCATCGAAAACACACTCTTGGGGCTTCAGTTTTACTCCAGAGCGCGCTGCACACAACACACACGATTGTTCCTCCAGGATTAATACTGAGCACCCAGTCATGCTCGCACTCTCAAGCTGCGTATTAACATCCATTCTACTGATGCGCTTCATTTCATTCAACAACAAAACAACATCATCATCAACAACAGACAAACAACGCCAACCACCATGGCAACAGCGTTTACAGTCAAGACAAAGGTTAATTCCTGCCTCTGACGAGAAGGAAGAGGAGGGGTCCAAAGGCCCTACGCTGCTGCAGATTGACACTCGTGAGACATGGACACACTCCTCCATCTCTGAGAGGAAGAGATGTTTGTTGTTGTTTTTTTCTGGAAAAAGCCCACTAAAGGAAAAAAAAGTGCCCTGTCAGAATGCCACGTTTACACACAGACATACACACACACACACACACACACACACACACACACACACACACACACACACACACACACACACACACACACACACACACACACACACACACACACACAAACACACACATAAGAACACACAAACAGTGAGGCCTAAGCCACCCTTCCAATTTACCATAACTGTCCAGCTTCATGCAAGCTCCACTTCCAGTCTCACTGTGGTGCTTTTCTCAAAGAGGCAAGAAAAAAAAAGAGAAACAAACTAACCTCATTTTTGTTGTCTTTGTGCTAATTTGCTTGGGACACATGTGCCCACAGCAAGTGTAAACAGGGGCTTTGGTGGAGTCAGAGTGTGAGTGTGAGTGTGTGTACACACCGGAAAAACACACACAATGACAGCTGCTGCACAGGCCCCCTCAGGAGCCTCTGAGGCCCGCTCCCCACCGCACAAGTGAACACACACACACACACACACACACACACACATCAAGATGGAGGTACACTGTGAACTCCAGAGCTGTGTGTGTGGTGTAGGAAATGGGAGGAAATGGAAAGGGTCAGGCAGGGAGGATGTGAGACTATGGTCTATGTGCACAGGTGACTCCCCATCTTATTCACACAGTCCACCCCCCCCCACAACTCGCCCCCACAAATCCCCCCCTGACCGTTCTACTGTCTGCCTCCAGCTACCAGCCCCTTGGATTCTCATTCATTCTCCACTGTTAAATATTTTACTAGCCAAGTTGAGGCCACGCTAAACTGGACCACGGCCTCAGACCAGCGAGTAAAAGAGAGAGGAAGAGAGAGAGAGAGAGAGAAGGACAGAGAAATAGAGGGGGGGATAGAAATAGAGAGAGAGGCAAGGTTTTTATGCGTCTCCTCTCGAAGACCCTAAGTGAGTTTTAACGTGACGGAAGTGGACAGCCGTGCCTCCCGAGTCCACCGAGCGCATGGCGGCAGAGCCAGGAGCCAGGAGCCAGGAGCCAGAGGCAGATCAATAGATTTGTGGCACAGCGTCGGCCATTTTGTGAACAAATGAATCCGCTTTGACAGTGTTTGTATGACGGATCCATATGACCTGCCTGGCCCATTTGAACCCCGCCCCACCCACCACCACCTCCACACACACACACACGTACACATACACACACACACACACATACACACACACACACATAGTGAGTGTTATTTATGGTGCTTAGGTACAGAGCTCCTGTGTGCTTTGATGTTTAATTCAGGGCCCCTCTGGGCTGGGGAGGAGAGCGTGGGCGTGCAGGGGACTCACAGTAACCCAGGGGTTGGGGGACCTGTATTTCACCCTCCAAATGCTCTTGTTTCACATAAACACAGATACACACACACACACACACACACACACACACACACACACAAAAGAAAAGATACACACACATCCACACACAAATGTGCAAAGGCACAAAGACAAACACACACACAACCACACATCTATCCTTTTGCATAAATCCTTTTGAACAAGCTCGGAATGCACACATATACACAATCATGTCTTTTTTATCTATCCTTTGCTATGAAGCCTTACATCATATATAGTAGCCCACACCTTGTAATTTGTGCAATTTCTGTTTCAGAAAGCATAAATACTCTCTCACATACACATACACAGATTAGACATCATGGTCATTGTAATGTTAACATCAAGCACCATTTATGTCTATAAACTAATAATATACTACAAGTAATATTAAAATGAAAATATATTCGTTATGATAACTGATATATTACAATTTTATGCGAAGCATTCATACTTTTGTTTAATTATATTCATTAGTTGAATCATATTTTAGCAAACATGAATAAATAATTCGTATGTATTACTAACCACAGGTTACATACAGTAAGTGCTGTGGTGAATACTTAATTAATGTAAAGTGATACATTTAATGGATGTTACCTGATGGGACCAGTAGTATAAAGCATTAATGTTATATCAAAATCCTTTTACATACATTTAAAACATAAACCCATGATCATTACACATCATTCTCAGATGCATGATATGTACATGCACTATCCATTATATGTGGTGCTCTCACACAAAGAGACACACTTACATATGCACACACACACACACACCAACATATGCCCGCGCACACACACACCCAGACACACACACACACACACACACACACACACACAAACATTTGCATGCGCACACACTCTGACACACACACACACGCACACACACACACACACACACTGAGCCTAATTTCCGAAACCACTTCCAGTGTGTGTGGGTGGCGGCGGTAGCTGCTCAGATGGGTCTGTATGGAGGCCAGCTCCAGTCAGTGGAGCCATGGGAGAGTGGGGTGGGTGCCACACATTAACAGTCTGCTGAGCACAACACCCCCCTACCTCCCGCTCCACCTGCTCACTCGACCTGCTCTCTCTCTCTCTCTCTCTCTCTCTCTGTCCCTCTCTCTTTCTCTCTCTAAGTGGCAAGGGGAGAGTCTTTGCCTGTCACTCACAATCAAAGCCTATTATCATCTGCCTATCATCAACGTATGAAGCTACATTGTCACCCATTCCCTTTTTTTAACACGCCCCCC
>CM059280.1:20785407-20805407 GCA_030347295.1 Setipinna tenuifilis | reverse complement strand
ATGCAGTCAGTCATCTGCATTAATGAGGACACTGTTTAGGTGAAGCAAGGCTTATCAAAGCTGCCACGCCGAGGTTTTAAGTGCTGGTTGTAAATAGTGCTCTGACCTCAGTCTGCTGGCATGCTGAGCCACTCAATATCGCTGATTATGAACACAAGACCTACGGGCCGGCCATGATAACAGCCGTCTGCCAGCTTCGTCTAGAGAACAGAAACACAACTCTCCCAGTGATGGTGCGTGAAAGCAAAATCATTAAAACACTATGTAAAAAGACCAGCGCCTGGTGGAAAAACTCAATACTCTCCGCAAATGGCTTTAGGGGTTCATGACAGTTTTTGCAAAGTTGTTCAAGTCGAACACTTTGCACTCCCCGCTACCACCACCCCCACCCCCGCCCCGTGTTCCTCACTCAGGAGAAGGCATGTAGTCCATTTCCATGTCCCCCTGCAACATTCCTGATTAAATTAAGCGCAGGTAAGCTGAAACACTCGATTCACAGTAATTAAACCTGACTGTCAATAAAGTATAACGTTTGTGCAGCACATTTCAAGGATGACTAAGCAAGTGTGGCTTCGGTGGAAGGGAATGAGGTGGAGGTGTGTGCACACACCCCTTCACACACACACACACACCCCTACACACACACACACACACACAAGCATGCATAAACATACCTCTACACACCCAAAACCACACACGCACACACACAAGCATGAACAAACATACCTCTACACACACACACACACACACACACACACACACACACATACACATACACACACACACACAGGAATCATAAGCATCCTTGTGCACTAACTGCATACTAGCTGAATGTTGGCAAAGTAGTGCATTGCCTGGTGTTGGTTATGAATCAGACAGAAGAGGGAGGTGTACAGCAGCAAACTGCTCACAAACAACATAGAATACAAATCTGCACAGAAAATTATCACTTCAGGAAGACAGTTAGCTTTGTTTTTGTGCTTATTATTATTATTATTATTATTATTATTATTATTATTATTATTATTATTATTATTTTAACCCAGCAGTTCAGTAGACACCCGTCAGGGTCCTCGTAATCTTCCCATTTGGCACCTCTCAGTCGTGGTGTGTTTGCTAAGCCAGTGCCGGTCTGACCCCCAGCAGCTCGGCCGGGACCTTTCGCACTGTGTTAGTGCAGCTGTGGCTGCTCGGGGAACAGCTGGAGCATGGATGCTTTGTCTGGGCCTGTAGGGATAAAAAGCGGGCAATCTGATATTGGTCTGCTCAGGCTGTCTGTGCCCTGCATTAGAACGGCCCACAGTCTGTTTGCACAAGAGCCCTTTGGGTAAGGAAGAGATGGTGGTGGGGTGGTGGTGGTGGTGGCGGCGGGTTGTTGGGGGGTATCTGCTGCAGAACAGAAATATTTTATGTTTTATCCGAGTGCACAGACAGACAACGGAAGAAGTCTCAACTTTCTTTAAAATAAATACAGAAATAAATAGCAAGTGGCTAGTGTTTAAGAGGGCATTACTCCTCATTTTGAGTCATGCTTGTCAGATTCATTTCAGTGACAGTTTTTAGTGTCTGTTATGTGAGAAGATATCAAATGTTATTTCAAAGACTGGGAAAAGAGTTCATTTGAAAAAAGTGCTTACACCACAGCCTTGTTTCAATGACACACAAGCTATTAGCTGACATGCTCAGAAGCCAAGAGTGTTCATTAAAGATTTAGCTGGCTTGGTTATTGCTGTCATTTCTAGATTAGCCTTCAGCAAGGACAAGGGTATGGTCTGTGTACTAGAGAAATCAATACACTGGATGCTGAACATCATTTTTATCCTTCTCTGCAGTTTTAGCATAGATATTACTAAATTAACACAGCTCCAATACAACATAATAAAAGAATAAACATATACTTGACTCTAATAGTCTGTATTTTTCTATCTACAAAACGTAAATCAGTTGTCCTTATGTGTTGTCATGACTGCAGCTGAGCCGAAACAAAATAATTCCTCATCCGGCCTCTTTAGCCTACACATATGGTAACTTGCAACATCTGCAACCAAACGGTTGTAATGCATTTAATTACTTAAGATAAACATATTTAATATTGGCCCCATTAACCACCTTTAAAATTATGACTCACACGGAGTGATTTTGTTGTGTATGCGTCATTCAGAGATGAAGGGGGTGTGCCACGATAGGATTCCTGCTTGCTAGCCCCTCCTACGCGCGCACACAGGCAGACACACACACACTCACACACACGGCACTCCTCTCTGTCACTTGTCGGAGATCCTGGCAGCGCGCGTAAAGCTAGCTTGCATTTTAATTCGGCCCTGAAGTTACTTATTTCATTATCGATCAACCGTAATGCTGAATCAATGTTCATCTTGTTACCTGGGCTATACCCGTGTAATACAGTGATAGCGCTGCCTAGAGTAACTCATTCCCTTTGCAAAGTGACTTTACCGTAAAATCAATGCCTGTTTGTTACTGATACAGGGAGAGTACGGAAGGAGGGGTGGTGAAAAGAGTGTGGGCGCGGATAACACATTTGCAAGAGTCTGAAGTAATAATAGTAAGTCATTGATTTCAGAAAGGACTTGGCGTTTTCCTTTATTGACTACAACTTTTTTAAAAACACAAGCACACTTTACCCTCCTTATGTTTTAAATAAAAATGAATCGGCGAATAATAATAGTAATAGTAATAATAATAATAATAATAATAATACACTGTCATGCTTCTGTATTAACCGACGAGTTACATGGAAGTACATTAAAAGTGAGTAAACCAAGCCTCACATAGCACAACGCTGAACCCCTACGGCCAGCATAATATTTACCAGAGGGAGACAGAGTGGAGAAGGCCATCTGACACCGGCCGCTTTGACCTCCCAAATCAATTACTGCCTGTGGCTGCAGGCAGCTCCACTATTTAGCCACACCAACTCGGAGTCTATATGAGCACGATTTTGTAACAATGTCTTTCGTGAATTCTTCTGATTAGGCGAGTGAGAATAATTCCTACATATTTATCTGCACGCACATTACCACGAACCACAATATGCTCATAAATAGTGGTTTGGGTGTGTCCCGACATAGATCGAGGAGGTGACTCTGGTACATAAGTTAGCCTAGGAATCAACACGGTTGCGTTTGTCAGCGATGGTGCTTGTACTAAGCAGTTTCTGTTGTAAGATGAGAGTTTGAGGTTAAAAGGTTAATGAGATAAACGTCACAACTGTTCAGTGATACACCGAGCGCTGTCACTGGCACAATAAATTGGCATCTGTAGAAATATGATCATAGATTTATATGACCGAGTTAGACTCATATGACAGGAAGAACTGGCTTGCACATGTGAAACACGTGTGGTATTACATTTTACGTTATAGTATTGGCCTGACGAGGGTGCTATGGACAGAAAGTAAGGCTGTTGGGCCAGCAGGGAACCTCTCTTTGTTGACAAGTTCTTTGCTGAGGATTCCAACAACAGTGGTGTTTTACCTAATTAAACCAGACGTCAATCAATCAGTTCGCGACATTTATCCCACCTAAATGTAGTCCCTATATGGTAACACTCTGGCTATACGTTGTTTGTGTCAGGTTAACTGAAGTAACGACAGTGGATTCTATTTAAATTTGATATTTGACACGAGTTGTTAAAGTACCTTAATATGTTGCAGTCCATTGACTAAAGGCCCACTCTTAATTTTCTTCAAATTGCTGTCTGCATTAAGGGCTATTCAAAACTCCCTGCTTTTTTAACTAATGCGAATTGAAGTTATCTGTTTAATATGCATGGTTGATTGGTGTAATGTAATTAAAATCATATTATTTAAATTATACCAACAATAAAAAATTAAACTTTAAACCTGTTATGAAAGTACACTTGCTTTTAGTACGAACGACAATTAATTTTTGAAACTATTTCATTTAATGCATGGATTAAGTCTGCCGCTGTTCTTTATACACAGTGAGATTTATAGCTCTTTTATTGCGTTTTTTAATGCCACGTGGAAGGGAAATAGCTGCTTTGAGATAACGCGATTGGTTTCTCACCGAGCAGTAGAAAAACTTGCAGAAAGTTCTAACAGCAGGGGTATGTAAGGTCAGAAATATTATTGATCTTTGAAGACTTGCTCAATGCTCAGTTTCCGCGAGGTGTGGTGTGATAGTGTTTGACATGGATAACTAGGGTAGGCATTTGGGAAAGGGAAAAAAATCCGAACAATTCTTAAATCTCTATAAGGCTAACCTGGGTTAGTTAAATATATCAGAGTGGCAACTGTCCGAAGTCACCCCACATATAACTTCGTCTAGGCCAACTTATAAATTGTTATATGCACAATTCTAGTTAACCTAGTCAAAATAAATACATTAAACTACAGTGTTTTCTTCCAGTCTCTACCTAAAGCAAATATAAAACAAAACCTTGTCTGTAGAGGAGGTATAGAAAATGCTATCTGACCTACCCAAGTGCCATAAGCTATAGGTCTCCATCCCCCATTACTAACAACCTTAACACCAAGGGTCATTAATTGTGTTTTCTTTTTAAATCTTTTGTCACCACATAACTGATTTTGATCAGAAGGCTCGTCTAAATGGATTCCATGTGTGATTGGGTATGTGTTACTTGTTTTCTGTCGCCTTGGCATTATGGAAAAGATCCAAACGTGTAATTTGAAGAGCCTCCGTTTGAAGCCTTTGATCTCGCCTGTTTCTTTGGCATTTCATCATTTGCGAGGTGTCGCAGGCGTCTTGTGTATTGCTTCAGGAACCACGCTAAAGTGAAAAGCCTATTCCTGTATATTTTCATACTTGTTAGAGCATTTGTGTCACCTGCATAACTACCCAAAAAAGGTCTGCGGAATCACCCCTCTTGTAACAAACATGAATGTCTTTATCCATGGCTTCCGTTAATTGGGAGGAAAAGCCTGTTGTTATCCCCTTGCCATAACAAAATGAGCCATCAAACCACTTTGCTTTGTGAAGATATTAGAGCGACAATGACTAATTATTGTTATCATTTTATATTAATACGTGCAAGAGGACACTTTTCTTTCTTTATTACCAGAGAAAATTCTGATATTACTACCCTAAATAAATACAATCCCCTTCCACTGATATTCATTGAGCATTATTTCACAACTGTTATGGTAAAATCTGTAATTTAGCGAGTGCACAATGAAGCACCGTGCACCGGACATGTGGGAGGGCAAGTTCCCTGAGACGCTGTGTGGAGAGGAGGGAGCTGTCCTAATGCTTTTATGGCTGTGCCAGTTTCCCGGGTCGGTGTGAAAGTGTTAAGTTAGTGCATGTGTGTTTGATTGGGGTAATAAATCAGAGCCAAACCTTGGGACCCTGACAGGTCCCGGGGATGAGACACGTGTCCATCCGAACTCAATGCATTGCAGTGCGGATACCAACACACATGCGGCTCGTCTGCCACTGAGTTCATTCGCATGCACACAGCTGCCTCCTTACTGTGTCTTTGACTTATAATCCGACCTCGGTGTAAACTATCCGTTGCAGTGGGGCTCAAAGTGTGGATAAACAGCGACGCATAAGTTCAGCAGTAAAAAATGCTTTGAGTGCTTCCTAACAATTTTAGTGAGAAAATACACCGGCCTTTGCCTGTCACACTGTACCCATGACAATTTCTCCCTTGGCCAACGACATTATTTGAATATCCTTATAATCAGGTTACTGTTAGAGAATTACTGTCTGCCTGGTGATTATCTGGGGTTATAGTGTAGATGGCTTCACCTCAGCGCCGCTAATTAATAACCTCTAATCCTGGGTTCTGTGTTGAAAAGGCAGAACATTTATGAAAACAAAAATTCAAAAAGCTCTTCTTGGAATACAGATCATTGTCTGCCATATGGTAGGTTATACTCAAATAACAGCTCGCATATCATTCCTGATAAGTATAAAACAATGATAACTATCAGTTGGAAAGAAGATTAGAGGTTTATACTTCTTGGAAACATTGAAGCCAGATCACATCCTCAATGCCAAACTGAAGTTGATGAGATCTTGATGTCACTACCGAATTGCTAGTCATCAAATATACTGAAAACGATAAGCTGTGTCGCTGTTTCGCAGACGATTAACAAACATATGATGATAGCAAGTGGAAAAATAATACGATTATGAATGTCCGTAACATATTTTCATATATTGATTCAGGGAATTTCAATTCTGATTATCTTGCTTTATCTTAATCCGCATTAACCAAAGTACAAGTAGGTTATATGAAATTCACCCAATAGATATTTGTAGGATAATCTTTTAGGTTTTATCCTCTAAAAAGATGTTGTCGAAGAACGTTCCCTTACACATGACTACACAATAAGATGGGCTATTTCCCGTGTTGACAAAATATGAGAGCGGTTTGACATGCTTAATAATAATAATAATAATAATAATAATAATAATAATAATAATAATAATAATATCAATAATAGTATTAATAATAGCAATAATAGTAATAATAAGAATTTTGTTTTATTTTATTACAGGTCATTTAGCAATAAACACTTTCCAATCCACAACTATGTTTATTGTGTGAGATGGCTGTGTGTCCAAGTGTTCACAGAGGCGTTAATCACCTAGCTTTTCATTTCTTGACAGTTTCCTCTTTGATGTCGGACTACACCAGAGAAACTGTTCGCAGTCTCACTTTAACAACGCCTATGGATTAAGAGTCGCGTGTAAATCGCGTGTATCTAATTTATGCACAAAATAAATTTGTCGGCTACACCAAATATTTGAGTGATCACAACAGATGTAACTTTGTCGAATTTGACATTACTGCTCATATATATTTGCACAGCAGAAAAATGTGTAACAAATGAGTCAACGCACTCACATAGGACATAAGCACTTTCAAATGTAGACAGGACCTTCAGTAAACTAATGACTCCAAAAGACTGAGATGTTTACCAAGTTTGTGGATCGCCACAAATTGTGAATTAACGCTAAAATAGGGTAGGTCTAAACCGGTGAACAAATAACAAATGAAATGATTGGCGAGCCATAAAATGAGATTTGAAATCCATTCAAATAAGAGATCGCGACGTCAGTGCAGTTATCCAGACGAAATACAGGACAGAGAGCGAGTAGAGAGAGAGAGAGAGAGAGAGAGAGAGAGAGAGAGAGAGAGAGAGAGAGAGAGACGCGCGAGAGGGAGTGTATGTGGGGTGAGACTTGAGAAATAGGAGGGGCTTCTGAACGACTAGAAATGTCAATCAGAGCAAGGAGTCCCAATAATCTAAGGCAATCTGTAAGGACCTGACCTTAGTCCATTCAGATCAATAGGGAAGTGAGGGAGGAAAGCGCAATCGGATCATTTACACTGGCTGTTTCAGAGGAAATATAGACTTCCCTTACACTTTGTACTCACTGTAAAGTGGATATCTTAGAACGCACTAAGAGGGTGACTTCCCGTTTTTCGTGATTGCAGCACGCTTTTTCCCTGCGACAATGTCTTTCCCGCAACTGGGATATCAGTACATCCGACCGATATACCCACAGGACCGTCAGGGGATCGCTAGCGCCCGACCCGGGACAGAGTTGAGCCCGTCCGGAGCTCTCTCCAACGTTCTCTCAACTATGTACGGATCACCTTTTGCTGCAGCGCAGGGCTATGGAGCCTTTCTTCCTTATTCTAATGATCTCTCCATTTTCAACCAGTTGGTGAGTTATCGCTTCTTGTTCTCGCAAATGTCAACAATAGTAACTTTTAAGGTGGAAAAAAATGCCCCCACAAATTATTTATATGATTTCACGATGCTCCAATTGAGTAGTTATCTGTTAGCGTAAATAAAGAAAGTTCACGTTTTGTCAAAAGTATCCAATATAAGAACTCCATCTTCACGCACTTTATCAGCAAATAACTTTTCATTTGACTTGACTCTACATCACCAGTGCGATTTGATCTCAGCCGATCGTTGTTTGTATCTAAACACTAACAGCAGTTTCGTGTTGCCATGATTTGTTAAATTGCTAAGTGCAAACGGGGCATTGTTGTCATTGTAACAGTAGTGTATTTCAAGAAAACTACACCACACTACTCTCAAATGCATGTTGCGATATTTTACGCAATTCCCGTGCGTAAAATGCTTGGAAAAAAAGTGTTATGGGCTACTTTTGTCAGACTCATTCTTTATCTTTCCAAACGCGAATCATTTATTTATTTAGACTAATCACAACGCTATTGTTTAAGTCTAAGATCATGCTTGGAGCTGAGTCAGCTGTGAATCATTTATGTGCACTTTATCTCACGTCCTGTCTGGGTCTGCTCTTTGTGTTTTAGGGTGCTCAGTATGAGCTGAAAGACAGTCCTGGCATTCAGCACCCTGGTTTTGCTCACCACCCAGCCTTCTATCCGTACGGCCAGTATCAGTTTGGTGACCCGTCCAGACCCAAAAATGCAACCAGGGAGAGCACTAGCACCCTCAAGGCCTGGCTCAGCGAGCACAGGAAAAACCCGTACCCCACTAAGGGGGAGAAGATCATGCTGGCCATCATCACCAAAATGACCCTCACTCAAGTGTCCACCTGGTTCGCCAACGCCAGGAGGAGACTAAAGAAGGAGAACAAGATGACCTGGACCCCGAGGACCCGCACTGATGAAGAAGGAAATGTTTACAACAGCGATCACGAGGGAGATGAGGGGGACAAGAGGGAAGACGAGGAAGAAATTGACTTAGAAAATATTGACACGGAAAATATCGAAAACAAGGATGATTTGGACGATCAGGATGACCTGAATGCCGATTTGAAATTAGACGGCAGAAGCGATTCGGAAATTTCGGACGGCTATGAGGATTTACAGGGGGCAGACCAAAGGTTTCTAAAATCTGTGGTGAAAGAGGGCAAAGAGATTCACGTGGACCGGGACGAGCACTTCCACCACCACCACCATCACCACCACTCATTTGAAATAAAAGCGCCACAGCCAAACGGCGACCAAATGAAACCCGCATCCACCAACTCTCCCCCTTCAGAAAACAACGCCGCCCCTGCCCAAAAACCAAAGATTTGGTCGCTGGCTGAGACAGCTACAACCCCGGACAATCCTAGAAAATCTCCACTAATGAATGGGGGCTCTGCTGGGCCTGCCGCCCAGACCATCATAACTCCACACAGACTCATCTCGTGCCCTGTTGGGAAAATCCAGAACTGGACAAATCGAGCTTTCTCGGCCCATCAGCTTGCGTTACTTAACTCAAACCATTACCTCGGACTGGCAAACCAAGCCTCGGCCAACGGCCTAGCTCTCTACAGCAGGCAAGCAGAGGAAAAGAGTCACAATTCAGACTCAGCTGTTACAGGTACTTGTCATCCACACTGAGATGTGACTGAAACGGCTGCAAATGTTTCATATCAGAGGTTATTTCTCTAAAAAAAAGACCCACTTATAGACTACTACACACATGTAGAAATTAACATTTGTTTCAAATCTTCTATTCAATGTTGTACCACATCGGTGTAAAGCCTACTTCTAAGGTTGCTGATTTTTAAGCGGTGTTAAAAATACGTAAAAGGCCGATTAAGATGACGGAGAATTCTTCAGTGTCTTCTTAAAAGTGCTGGACAAACAAACAGTAGGCCTGTATTTTTTTGCTGTAGGCCCTTTATCAAATCTTCCATAAACTATTGCAAGTGTTATGTTTTATTTTGTTTTAAGAGAAATGTGTCCTGTCCATATTTTGAACCTGTATGTGGTAGGCCTAATATCTCCTCATTTTCAGAGGCAGGCTTTTGTAGTACTTATCCAAGACTGGTATTTGAGGAAAAAAAATATTTGCTACTTTTAGATTTAGCTAGACATTTAAATTAATGTCTTTTCTTTTGCTCTATTACTATAATTTCAGAAAGATCTAGTGCCTTGGAAGCAGAGAAAAAGTTGTTAAAAACAGCCTTCCATCCAGTTCAAAGACGGTAAGACCAGAGTCACCTTAAGTTTCCATCATTTTCCAGTGATTCATTCATTGTCTTCAATGTTCATAGTTAATTTAAGAAGCTTCTGTAAAATTAGGACCTAAAATAGGTGCAGTCGGTTATGTCCGTTGTATCAGTCTGTGGCCTCAAACGTTCATTTCCTTTTTTTTTTTTTTGGTTGTTGTTGTCGTGCAAACTCAATTTGGTCATATACCAATAACGCGTCGACTGGAAATAATTAATTCATTTTAAGCCGACATTGCAATTCTCAGTTGATCACGATATATTTTCTTCTCTTTTTGGCACCTCTAAACGAAGATTTTTTTCTTTACATATTTCTATTCTATTTTCTGTATATTGCAGGCCTCAGAACCAACTCGAAGCGGCGATGGTTCTATCCGCGCTCTCCTCCTCGTAGGGTCTCTTGTGGTTTTTCTATTTCCTTTTAATCTGTTGTAAGGAATGTAAAATAAGAATATTACATCTCTGTATACTTACCTTGTAAGCATGTCCAGTGTAAAACTGCTAATGTTATAATGTATGAACATGTAGTCTGTGAGTTTTCTTTTTCTTTTTTTTCCTTTTTGTAAGTTCTGTGAGGATTTGATGTTAAAATGTTTTGTATATAACGTAAAGAAAATGTATATAGTTGTGAACCAAATTGTACAAGAAAGTCTATATTTTGGCTAATAAATGAACTGCTGCAACTTTATAACTTCAGAGGTGTTTTTGATGCAGTGGTTTTACAAAATTATTTGGTGTTCTGACAAATGTAGAATTCTCATGCTGGGCCCTGCTAACTGTGGCTGTGCTCCCTGAGCGAAAGGGCATTGCTAGAAGAAGGTTGAGGAGCGGTTATTCTCTGAGCTACAGTGTAGGCTACATATGAAGAGGATTGAAAGTATTTTCATATTTTAGGGACTTAACTGCAATTAGCTTCAAACATTTGGATATTAACGGAGCAGGATTATCTTCATTGAGGCGGAACAGCCGATTTTTAAGTGAATAATTATTTCATTTATATTGGTCTGGAATTGTATGAAGCTCACAAGCAGTCAGTGTGTATTAATATTCCAGCCTTAAAAAATTTGGAGCTGTGGGGTTAAATGTTGTCCTTAGTGGATGATTTGCATAAGCAAGGGAATCGTGTGATATTCCCTGATTTTGTTATTTTAAAAATGTATAATGAATTTTAATCAGACATTGATGCAGCGCTACTTACCATATGCCTCCAATACATTGTGAAATAATTTATCTATGTTTGTTTTCTCTCTCTCTGAGATCATTTGCATGTCAGCAGCTTTGTTAGAGAGTCGAGAAAGTTTGCGTAAAGTTGGAGTTGGAGCTCCCTCTAGAGTCAAAATCTGATCACGGTTCCCACTCACCTCCAGCAGCCGTCTGCAGTACTTGTTTCTCGCCTGCTTTTATGTCAGCAGGGCCTTGCTAAAGAGCAAAACAAAGTCGAAACGAAAATCTTTGATATGTTTACAGACAATAACAGAATCAAACCAAATTCATGTGGAGAATGACGTCGCTTGTGGGAAAAAAATGTAATGTCAAAGTGACCTCACCAATGCCTTTTCTAATGACAAAAACTGTCCCATTAGCATTAATGAAGTAATTTCCTTGTCATCCATAAATAGGCACAGATTGTATTTCTTTGCGTTCAGTGCAAAGGTTTCTGGGAAAGTAATTGTAATATGATACATTAATAGAGAACTAACAGGACATGTGAAGAATTCCATGATGCAGTAGTATACTATGGCTAGCCGTTTCAAAAGGAGCGTGTGTACACAATATTAAGATAAATCGGACCACAATTTTTAAGCCTGCCCTGGCTGACATCATAAATTACCAAATTAGAAGTTAGTTTTCCAACCAGTTTTATTAATTTAGCGTAACTCATTACGTAACCATTACAGAGTTCTTATTCCTCAACTTTTTTTAAACGACACTGCGCTGGATATTTCTTGTACACTCTTCATAGGTGTTTTCTCTAAACCACCCAACGACGGCCATAAAATAACTGAAAGGATATATCCGCATAAAATATGTTCGTGACCAAGAATACACAATTTAAGTGATTAAAGCAGGGGGCTGTTTAAACGCAAACATAAAGCATTAATCCTGAACTATTTTTCATATTAAAAAATATTTATGTGTTTTATTTCCAGGACCTTCAGTTTTTCTGAGTCTCATAATAGGCCACCATTTCACAATTATGAAGGTCAAAACACACCTTGCTGTTTTTTCTGTCATTTCTTATAGGCATATTTTGGGCTAAACAGAAACCGCAGGCAAACACAGGGAAAACAAGTCATTTAATCTTGTACTCCTTAGTCAGTCTTTGTGTTTTGGTTGCCAACATAAAAACAGACAAGAAATTTGTGCTAAGCCGTGATGTCATGTCTCCGCCATGTAGTGCTTACAGACCCCGAGAGGGGAAGAGAGTCTTATTGAAATGCCCCCCACTCCCCACCAACCCAACCAAAAAAAAAAAAAAAAACACTGGCCTTTTTTCTGGATCCTCTCACCATGCCGCCTTCCTGTCCAATCAATTATCTTCCTAAGAACCCCTTGTCTAACTGGGCACTCACTATGCATATTCATAAGCCACAGCATCCGTCACTGACACTGATTGATGTAATCATCTTTCTGGCTAGTCGCTTCCCGCTTTCACTCGGAAACGCACCACTGGCTCGGTTGCAGGAAGTAGCACGAAGCTTGGTGTGACTAACATCTCCAGTCACTACTGACCCGCTCTCATACACTCAGAACAGGTCAAGGGAGAGGACGCGTTGCCCATAGCAGACCCTCAGAGATTCTCAGCATGTTTGCAATGGTCTGTTGAATGCGCAGCCACAAGTAGTTCCAGAACACAATGACCCAATTGAATAGTGCTAAGAAAAGAATAAAGGCAATGTACTTCCTTTCAAAACGTAGGCTACGCTTTAAACTTATTTTGGTTTACATGGCAGCAATATTAAACAGCGGTAGCGACGTTGGGAAAATGTTTAATGCAGTGGCGCAAATCTGGCCGCCAGGACTGGCATAGCAAACTTATCCAATAATTATGCACCGCCCAGTCTCGTTATTGTTATAAATATTGATGATTGTTTCCTGTGTTGGGAGTCTGTTTTTTGCCGAGGGACCGCACACTTTGTTTTGATCATTGGAAAATCATATGAAACAAGGCAGAAAGCCTGGCATTCACCTCAGCCGGGATGACGTCTCTCTGATCATTGCATGAAATTAAGGATTAAAATGCCCCACAAGAAACAAAGTAATCATGGTTTGCCATGTCAACATACGTGTCCAACGTCTCCTTTCCTCCGCCGTGTAAAGTGGAATACATTAACGAACATTTCGCTCAGAGCTACACGGAGGCCATTCCTTGTGGGACATGGTGTGTCACTCATTTATCCGCCCGTTAAGTGGATGTCCTTGTGACTAATGAGCAATAATCAACACTCTTCTTTTTATTTCTTCCCTCCCAGCGATGTTAAATGCTCCTGTTGAAACCTTTTCGCTTGGGCCATGAACAATTCGCTGTAAGGTTGAAAACAGGTTCACACAGCTCCACAAACGCCCCCTCAATCAGATGTATGCTTAAGAATTATTATTATTATTATTATTATTATTATTACACTATTTCTAATCTTACAAATGTGCTTACACTGAAAGTGTAGGTTCCTCTCTGCATTTTGTTTTAATATATTTAAGCTGTAATGTCATTTTGAACACATTTTCTAATGACAAAACACAAAAACATATGTATTTTTAATATAATTGCAAAATATTTTTATTCTACTTATGTTTCTGTGTATTTGTTTGTTGTGTCCAACAGTTCACCAGTATTGATATCACCCTGCTGAGTTTCAAGTGCCTCTCCTCCCTATCATGATACAGAATGTCACATTGCTACCCAGGAGAGGAGGAGAGGAATGCATTGTTAAATACCAATTTGGAGGGTGACAAAAAATCGTGAAGGAGCATGGAATCATTAGAAAGGAAGGGGAACTGTAATCTGTCTTTCTGCCTCTCCATTGATCCAGAAATGGGGGGCTGGATGGCCGCTGCTGGCCGGCCCAGTGAGTGAGCATCCAATGGAGCCATCAGAGGGCCGGCCTGAAAGGAGCGAAGGGGGCCACGGAGTAAATAAACAAGAGAGCGGGCCCATTGGCAGGGCCAGAGGTGCCCCCTGAAAGGAGAAGGTGGCCTCGCCTTGTCACCTCGTCCTCCCCTTCTGTCATTGTCCCCTCAGTGCTCTGGACAGCAGCCACACCCCTCCTCCCCTCCGCCGAGATGGACAAATGTCATTCCCATTGTAACCCCGCTCCAGCTTTGAAGCCCGCCGCAATCTTTGTCTCGGGTGCTAATCCTTTTATGAAGCCCTCACTTGATTGTTCCCCCCTCACATCTCGGCGCTGGGCGAGCTATGGCGAGCTATGGCCGCCCTGTTTTTTTTGTTGTAAACCAGCTTTAACTGGCATGTTAGGTGAATGAAGTGGGGGGGGGGGTCTGGGGGGCGCAGAGGAAGGGGAGCAGGAGCAGGGCAAAGGGAAGCATATGTTCCACGCAGCATCTTCACATTTATCGGCCATTAATGCACTTTTTTGCCCCCCAAGACTGTGAGACCTGATATTTAAGAGACAAAAACGGAAGTTTACACAAGTCACAAGTAGGTATACACAAGTCACAAGAATACACAAGTCACAAGTCTTCTCTTCATTAATCTTAGCTGGGTTAATGATGTTTATACGCACCGTCTTTCACGCTGTCTCTTCATCTATTTTTTTTTATTTTTGCTTGGTTGCTTGTGGCAGTCCTGTCAAGATCATGGTGGAAAAAAAGAAGAGGGTGAGAAAGAAAAAAAAAATCCCTCTTGTTGGGAGCATTTCTGTGAGAGTTCTTGAAGGGCGGACAGATGTAGCAGGGAGCTCAGTGGGTCTTTTTTGTCTGGTTTGTTTTTCCTGGGCAGACCTGTGGACAAAGGCCCAGGGAGAGTGACATTCTCTGGGGCTTGAGGAGGAGAGGAGGAGGAGGGCACTGATTTCATGCCTATTGTTGACAGAGGTTAGGGAGAGGAATGCTTTCACTGAATCCGAATGGCAACAAGTGGGGTGCGGGGGTGGCAAAGGGGGTGGTAGAAAGAAGGAGGTGGAGAAAAAAAAGGGGTTTGACGGTGAAGGGGCCGAGGGATGGGCGGGCGTGGGGGGGTGGTGGTGGGGCTTTAGCCGTTCACTCATCTGAAAGATTGTGCTTTTCTCAGCCTCCTCGCATGCACACTCATCTTGCCCAAGTTACAGGGCAATTATGGAAATGGCGCTTTGAAGCTGGGCAAAGCTCCTTCTGTTTTCTTCCATCTGACAGAGTAATGTCGGGGCTTTATTTTTTACCCTTGGTGTTTCTTTCACGCTCTCTTCATCTCTCTTTTAACACGTCCTCTCTCTCTCTCCTCCAACTTAACAGGAATATGGGGGTCAGCAGGGGAAATGGGGAAAAAATGATTACACCAGAAATCTAGTCAACTATTTGAACTAAATTAGAAGTCTTTGCAGTGTGTGTATATATATGTGCTGTATTTCTCAGGATCTTTAGTGGTTGTCTGGTTTAGAGTCATGTTTGATTCCCCACACAATTTCCAGTGTTTTCTCAGAGAATCAAATATTTCTTTCACTCACTTACTCACTCACTCACTCACTCACTCACTTGCACACACTCGCACACACTCGCTCGCACACACACACACACACACACACACACACACACACACACACACATTAGACAGGCCTCTACATTTGGAAAGAGTCTCTAAATATTCTCTGACTGAACTTCATTGGACAACAGCTGTGTTATTTCACACAGAATAAAGAAAACAGAGAGAGGCAGAGAAGGAAAGACAAGAACTAAACAGAGAGGAAGAAAGAGATAACATAAATGCGTGTCTGTGCATGTGTTTGGTGTGTGTGTGTGTGTGTGTCAGTGCATGTGTTAGGTGTGTGTGTGTCTGCATGGGGCCTGTGTGTGTATGTGTATGTTGGTTTAAGTGTGTGTATGTGGTGCCTGTATGAAAGACAGACAGTGAGAGAGAGAGAGAGAGAGAGAGAAATAAATAGCCCCTTACTTCAGTGTGTGTGTGTGTGTGTGTGTGTGTGTGTGTGTGTGTGTGTGCGTGCATACGTCATTGATGTGAGCAGGAAGCTGGACTCCTTCCTCTGCCTTCTACATAAGTCAGCATTGTAGCTCGGAATTTAGATGCAGTGTGTGAACTAATAAGACATACTTTCTCTCGCTTTGGAGACCATGATCACATGGCAGAGGGGAGCTCGCTCTCAGCACTGAGCTGAACTAAGCTGAGCTGGGCTGGACTGTGCGTTGGACCAAGGATACAAGTGGCTTGTATGGACAACGGCCTCAAGTTGGGGGGTAAAAAAAATCATTTTGCGGGTTCGGGGCTACTAGTGGGGGGTTCTGAAACAAGCAATGCTATTCATCCCCTGAAACTGATATATTGTTCACATTCAATAAGATTCGTACATATATCATCTATTCCCCCCGTAACAGTATCGATTGTGGTATAGTTTTCAGAATTGGCTGGTGAAGGGAACTTAATAAATTCTTCCCCTCTTGGAACTCTGTCAAACAAGTCTCCCCTTACATTCCGCATGAATACATTACTGGGGTCTGCATGATTGATTAGGGACTAAAGCTTGGGGGTGAGCCGATGAACTCCCTCACTCGGGGTGATTAATAGACTTTATTAAACAGACTTCTTTCCTTTTTAATAATGGTAATGTAATGGGGGGGTGGGGGAGGAGGGAAACGAAAAAAGAAAGAGAGAGAGATAGAAAGAGAGAGAGAGAAAGAGAAAAAAACTTTATTGACTATCGCCGGTACTTTCCTTCACTTTGATCTCGTCCCGTTTACATTATAGCCGAGTCGGAACATCTGCTCGACGTCTTCCATTCATCACGACACTATCAGCACCGCGCAGAGTAGTTCGGCAAGTTACCTCCGTAATGTACAAGCACCCGATACAATAAGTGCCATTCTGCTTTTGTGTCCCTGTGTTGCACAATATGAAGGCATTAAAAAGCCATTTGTTTCTCTCTTCTCATTACAAAGAGTCTCCGAGGTACAGGATTAATGTTGTATAGGCCTGTTAGCAACTCACACCCATAATCAAAAACCTATTCAGTGCTGGCAATGTCTATCAGTATTAGCTTTTATATGCGAGAAAGCCATTAATACTTATTCCACCGCTCTGGAACCTCTTGTCCATATATAGTGATATTATATTCACAGTATCTCTTAAACAACCTAATGCCTGTAGTCTAGTTTATAAAAATCTAGGCGTGGCTGCACTGGACCATTACTTTAGAAACACTGTGTGTGTGTGTGTGTGTGAGAAAGAGAGAGAGAGAGAGTGAGAGAGTATGTGTGTTTGTATGAGTGTGTATGAGTGTGTGTGTGTGTGTGTGTGTGTGTGTGTGTGTGTGTGTGTGTGTGTGTGTGTGTGACAGAGGGAGACAGTGTGTGTTTGTTTTTGTATAAGTGTGTGTGTGTGTGTGTGTGTATGCATGCGTGTGTTCCTGAAGACTGAAAAGTAAGACGGAGGTGGGAGACAGACGAACAAATTAAGAATATTGCTTTGGTCTTGCTGAGTGTGCAGTTGTTTTGTTTGCCGCTTGGCTGTTGACCAGGAAGTCGATGAGCTCATGACAGCCGTGTGTTTGATCAGAGTAATTTGGACTCTGACAGACAGATCACCACCTACAACACTGACATCCATCATATAAACTTTAGCAAGGTTGTTTATCACAAACATTAACCAACAGAGCAGACTTTATTGACAGATATTTCAGCATGCTCTTAAGATTAATCAAGACAAGAAATAATTTTCTCATACACATTTTCCACTAGTTGAGAGAAAAAAAATGTGTTTGTTTTTCTTATTTGTAGCGTACAGCACAACTGTCCATGGCCACACACACACACACACAGACATGGATGTCATGTCATGCTGTGTGTGGTAGCTGAGTGTGGTTTTGGGGTCGATACAGCAGGTGTGAGGACCGTCCGGAGGGCCAACGCTGCTGCTGCTGCTGCTGGTGCTGCTGCTTATGCATATTTCCGTGATGTAAACCTCGTTATTGATTTTCCCTTTCCTTCAGTCCGGCCTGACCGTCTTGTCTACCCCCGCTCGTCTGCCCGCCCGTCCATCCACCCCACCTTGTAAAAGTGCACGGCCGCTGCTATCTCCCAGCAGCTATTAAAAGGATACTGAATACCACTCTCGTCTTGTTGTTTTCGTGCCATATGCAATTTCCCCCCACCACCTCGTCTTGTGTCAGTGAATCGGTGCTGGGTGTAGTCCATCATTTGTGGCAGCTCTGGTTTTTATGTGGCTTCCTGCGCCCCTGACTACATCTCAGAGTGTCTGAATGAGGCCGGGGCCAGGCGGACGATGGAGGAGGTGGTGGAGGTGGTGGTGGTGGAGGTGGTGGTGGCGGTGTTGGTGGTGACGGGAGAAAGCCTCTCCATTCTTCTCAACTTCTCTTTGTGCTTAGATAAACTAGTTGTCAGGGACGGTGTCGCTGTGCTCCGCCATGACACTGCTCACTCTGATAATGCCATTGCCATGCAAATGAGAGTTAGTGAGTGAGAATGAGAGAGAGAGAGACAGAGAGAGAGAGAGTCTCAGACTGAGAAGGAGAGCTACACATAAGAATCTGTGTTGAGTGTGTTTGTTTGTGTGTGTGTGTGTGTATGTGTATGTCTGTCTGGGTCTGCAGTAAGTGCTGGCAAGGTAGTGTGTGCCTTGACCAGAGGTGACAGCACACTGTTGTGGGCACAAAAGATGCTGGATGTCTAGAAGATGTCTGGTACACTGTACATAATTAGAAAGTACCTTTTTGTTTGTTATTGTGTGTGTGTCTGTGTATGTGTGACCATATGTGTATGTGTTTGTGTGTGTGTGAAAACATAGTTGTGTGAATGTGTGTGTGTGCGTGTGTGAGTACACACATACATATATATTTATTTGTTGTGTGAGAGGGCCCTGTGCCGGCCCTCATGTCATTCATGGGCACCCAGCAGGAGCAGCAATGCCCTCCGCTCCGGCTCCAGTGCGCCGCCCACCCACTCCTCCCCTTCCTCCCCGGACAGGAAGTAGGAAGTAGCAGTCTACCGGCAGGCGGGGGCCAGCAGGGGCAGCAAGCGCATGGGCGAGCAGGGGCAGCCACTGTGAATGTGCCCCCCCCTGCCCCCCACCCCCCTTCTTGCCCCCCACTCGTCCCCAGCTGAGAGCAACCTCTCCGGGCTTTGTCTGCGCCGAGGCACCGGGGTACAATGAGGTGGCACTCCTCGAAATAGACGGAGGCGGCGCCGCCCCCTCTGTTGTCATGCTAAAGGCAGCGGCGCTCACTGGAACTGTATCCCCTTTCACACGCACAATCCGCAGGCAGGCACCCACGCCGCACTCACCAAGGGGACGGACACACAAAATGGCAGGCACATTCAATTCCAATGACTACCACCACCAACCCCTCCACCTCCACACACACACACACCAGCCCACACTACCCTACCACACCCCAAACTAACACCCGTGCTTCCTCGAACACAAAGGCTTGTGTGTTTTTGTTTTTCAGACCGGTGTGTTCTCAGGATTGGTGGGAAGGCTCTATTAGCCAGTGCCGGGAGCTTGGGAAACACGACAACGGATGATGATTGTCAGAACTTGAAACAGTTCTCTGGTTCCCCAGGGGGCGAGCAACCATGTGACGTGGGGTAAAGGCATATCTAATGTCATTTTACAGGTAGATGAACAGGAGATTGAAGAGTAATTGCCGCTAATAATGGATGGCAGCTGAGAAGTGGAAAAAAAAAAAAAAAAAAACGAGGAGAGGAAAAAAAAATGTGATCCTTCCAATTCCTTTCCCTTTTCAAACTCATCTCCCTAAAGGCCCTGCATAGTTGTTGCCACACTAACGAAATATACAAGGGCTGAACTCTGACCTTTGCACTGTGCTGAAGGTCAGCGTGCTCTTTTATATG
>CM059280.1:20747907-20782907 GCA_030347295.1 Setipinna tenuifilis | reverse complement strand
TTGTTTTTTTTGCATTGCTTAGCCCTGGTTTCTTTGTCCATTTTTTAAGGGGTCTGTAAATCGTGTCTGCTTTTCAGATGTGCATGGCTCTAAAACTGGAGGGAAGAGTACCTTCAGACAAAGAGCAAGATAGAAGTAAAGGAAGGATAGATCGAGGAAAAAAAGATAGATAGATTGAAAGAAAGTAGGGGCTTCACTGTTATTTTTTTTCTCTCTCTCTCTCTGAAATCTTCTAAAAGATTCTGATGTGCAGAGTCTGACACAAAGATATTCCTCAAAGAGGTGGAGACACATCTCTTGTGAACTTCCCCTTTTAAAAAGGCGAACCGTTTACTCGAAAAATGTTTTCCATTCTGTGAGACGTGTGAGGGCCTTGTGAAATGTTGCACCCCTGTACTTTTTGTTTCAACAGTTCTCTCGAGCAGGTGGTGTAAGCCTATATCCTCATGACGTCTCCCGCACAGGAATGTGCAGAAGGAGATTCTCAGGTGTCTATCTCTCCCCATGGCGACCAAGCCACCGCTATGCCCATGTTACCACAACAACCAGGCACATAGCGATGCCGATGTCTCCCCCCCCACCTCCACCTCCACCCTCCACCCTCTCCCCTGCCTGGCGAAAGGTCAAGGCCAGCTGATCCGCTGTGTGTGTGCTGTTGGCTCCCGTGTCACTACATCCGTAGACTAGATTGGATCGCTGGCGCTTTGCAACTGATAACCACTCAACCCCGGGCTATTAGCATTCTTTTTAATTGCTTGTTAACAGACATCCACCTAGCGTATGACAGAGAGAGAGAGAGAGAGAGAGAGACAGAGACAGAGAGACAGAGAGACAGAGTGAGAGAACTAGAGAGAGAGTTTATGTGTGAGAGAGAGGCGGACAGAGAGAGAGAGCTAGAGAGTGTGTGTGGGAGAGAGAGAAAAAGAGAGAGAGAGACAGACAGAAAGAGAGAGAGAGATAGAGTGTGTGTGTGTGTGTGGGAGAGAGAGAGAGAAAAAAAGAGAGAGAGAGTTGCATGGCACTGCACTTTAAATGGCAATTGTCTCAACAGCAGTGGAGGCATGGCGGGGGATATTCAAATCCTGGCGGATCCTTTGCATACAAATGGACCACTTTGCTGCTTTTATCGGCGAGCAAAGTAGACAAACCACACCATCATGAGCTTGTGGGCTGAGAGCAGCCGAGATAAGAGTCTACCCTGCTTAGGGGACAGAAAAGCACAACCAGATGACTGGAACACAACAGTATTTAAGGCCGTCTCCACAGACAGGCTGAGAGGGAGGCAAGAGCGAGAGAGGAAGACCGAGAGAGGGAGAGTGAGAGAGAAAGAGACTGAGAGAGACTGAGAGAGAGAGAGAGACAGCAGAGGGGTTTACACTGTGTATAATTTTAAACAAGATGACTCCATGCCGAGTTACAAATTAAATAAAGCAGCAAGGCTGGAGGCCATTATCATTTCTCTTATTGCCCCCATCTTTGTAGCGTTTCAACGACAAAATAAATATCTGTGCCGCAGTATCAAACACAAACCCAAACCCAGTATTTGTTTTGTGGCAAGGGGCTGTAGAAATGAAAAGCTAAGCATGGGCAAACACAGACTTTCTTCCTCACAACACCCACCCACTCATGGCCACCAACAACCTCCTCCTCCCTCTCACCACCACCACCACCACCCCCGCCTCGTTTTCTCTCTCTGCCCTCTTTAAATTTGTGAGTGCCACGGAGTAATGACTGGCAGATTTAGCCGAGATGAGCGTTTTAATTAAACTCGTCAGGCTCATGATGGAAGTCTGCGTTTTATATATATACACACACACACACACACACACACACACAAGTCCAGCGCTTCCCTGCTGGAACGAGGAGGTTGTGTGAGATGGAAGTCCCCTCAAAGGTCAAGCTGGGGACAGCCTCTAGGGGACAACAGTAAAAAAAAAAATAAAAAAAAATAAGTTGCCTTCACTAATGGTTATGGACCCTTCGGTCCCACCAGGCAGCTTGCAAATATGCCATATATCTGGCGTGGTGATTACCATGATACATTTTCAATTCCCTCCAGCGAGAGAGAGAGGAAAAACCAAGTTCACCTCCCCGTAGCTTTTAGCAGCTAACGCTGTAATCTTTTCGAAGCTGTTAGTCACACACATAGACATATGTGCGCACACACACACACATCCACACACACACACACACCCACACACACACACACACACGTGGCACTGAAGAAGAAACAAGAAACACAAGCCCACACATGACAGCCTTGACCTCCATGGGGAACAAGCTTGGGAGCAGTCTCTGAGCTCGCCTCTGCTTAGGCACTAGCACTAACAGGCAACCTGGATGATGTGGATTTATGAGTCAAGCGAACGTGGTTTGAGCAAGACGGAGAGCAGACTGTTCCCCTCCACCACCACCACCACCAGCTCCATGTTCACCTCCACCCCCCAGTCCCCCAAGAGAGGCATCCAGCCCATGAGCCCCAGCTCCAGCCCCAGCCCCAACTCCTACCGTCTGGCCTCTGTTGTGGCTTCTCCACGGCTGCAGCCACATCTCACGGAGAGTCATGGAGAATGTCACAGCAGGATTTTCCATGTACGTGTCCAGGTCCAGAACCAGATCAAGCCGAGCCCCTTAACACACACACACACACACACACATACACATATACGTACACACATATGCACGCATGCGCACAGACACACACACGCACAGACAAAATGCACACACACACACAAAATACACACCCGCACACACATGCACATACACACGTACACCCTGAAAAAAGCCAAGACACTTTTTTACTACACTGCTTTGTACAGGGATGTCGACAGAGGGAGAGACAGACAGAGAGAGGAGAGAGAGAAAGAGTGGAGCCCACTGTCTGTGTGAAGGATGTCAACCCAGTGAGATTGGAAGGATGCCCTGCTCCTAATACCCTTAAAGACAGTCCAGTGATTTATCCTCATTTTTATTACCGCAGTAAGTGTGAGAAAATACAAACCTCAACGCTCATTAAATTGATATGGTAAATTGATATCGTAATGATGGTTGTCAATGACACCGACACACCTAGGCACAATGTAGCTAAGTCTCTGAAACAAGTTCCCACTCCATAACATGGAGAGTAAACAGTAACTTTTTTTCATGGGTTTCCAATGTGAAACGAAAACACACACACATCAGGCCTTTTCATAAACCCTATTTGAATGTTTATTGTTCCACCATTTAAGCCCTCTGGCAATGAACCACTGGAGATCATTGATTCCAGCTTCACGTTACACCAGGTCACATCAAAAACCCGTGTATGAAATCTCTGTGTGGGAGAAGCTCTGCTGTCCTGAGACAAACCCACTGACTACCACTGGCTCGGCCGTCTGGCTTGATATTGATTTCCACAAATGCGGTTAGCGAATAAGACCAAGGGAGACCAACTTTCCGAACTTCACGGCGGAGAGCACGCTATGCTGTGGTGTCAGTAAATGTACCTTATAAAATACAGGAAATTGCACATAATGGCGCTGATATACCGGTTTAGTCATATCTGTGTTCAAAGAATGGCTTAAAGAAGGAAGACCTTCGAAAACGACAGGGGAGAAAAAGAGAAAAGATGTCTAATTCAAACATGGCCTAGAGGAAACTGATACCATTCACCAATGTAGCCATAGCAGATGTAAACTAACGTGTGTGTGTCTGTTTTTGTGTCAGTGTGTGTGTGTGTGTGTGTCCACGCACACGTGCAAATGAAAGAGAAAATGAAAGGGAACAAAGGAGGGAGAGAGAGAGAGATAGAAAGAGATACAAGGAAAAGAGGAAAGAAATCCTTCCTTTAAACATCTCACCTGGCAGCATTCCATGAGAAGGTTTATTATAGGGAAGACTTTTTCCTAGGAGCTAAAACCTGTCTTTGTGTGTGTGTGCGTGTGTGTGTGTGTGTGTGTGTGTGAGAGAGAGAGAGAGCAAACAACTAGTGCTCACTCTCACCTCTGTGCAGTCAGCAGACATGTAGGGGTTGTGTGATTCAGTGATGGTGACACACATGCACACATGCATGAATGCACACACACACACACACACACACACACAGACACACACACACACACTCAGAGCATGATGCGTTGGTCCCACTGCCACCACTCACAAGCCAGTGGCAACAAAAGTTTTGTGGGTCCTCAGAACTCCAATGGGACCTCACAGGGCTGTCCTCCACACTGCCAGTCCCCTTTGTAACAATGGTGTGGGCTCTTTTTTGGACAGGCTAATGGCACATTGTGGGGGAGTGTGACAGCACGTGGGGCAAAAGGCAAACTGGTCCCACTGGCGTGTAAAGTTACCTCTCCTCCCCACCCGCCCGTGTCCCTCACTGTCTTCTCTCTCTCTCTCTTTCTCTCTCTTTCTTTCCCAATCTCTCCATCCCCCTTCTCAGACCAGCTTGTGACCAAGCTAAATATACACTCTTAGGCACACGCACATGCACACACGCACACACACACACACACACACACACACACACACACACACACACACACACACACACACACACACACACAGACACACACACACACACACACACACGTCTCTCCTCCCCAGGGCGGAGTCCCCCATGAGCCTCCAGTGAGTGTGTGCTAAGAGACGGCTCACACCAGGGAGTGGAAACAATGTTTGGTTTAATCATAGTGCAGCCCCAGCTAAATCACAGAGTCAGTCCATCAACTTGAGCCGTGGAAAAGAGAGAGAGGAGAGAGTGGGGAGAGGAAGGTGGGGACGGAGGGATGGAGATGGAGATGGAGAAAGAAAGAGAGAGAATCCCCCTGTGGAGTTTCGACGCGTATGGAAGGAGACCTGTGGAGAGTTTGACTGAGAGAAAGAGAGCGACGGGGATAGAGAGGAGAGCGAGAGAGAAGAGGAGAGTTAATCGTGGCGAGGCTGGGGCGCTGTCTTTCCTCCCATTACACAGGCAATGGGAAGAGACACGGCTGCAAGTGGTAGCTCGTTGCTGCCTGGGTTAAGTACACAGGCGCGTGCTGTAGACGTCCATTGATGAAATCTCATACATCAAAGCCGCTGTTGCCGTTTGAGTGGATGACAGGACAAAAATGCCAAAAAGCCCTCAGACACACCATCACATGATACATAGGCAGTTCCCAAAACACGTACCCACACACACACACACACACACACACACAGATACATACAAGCACAAGCACCAAATACACACACACCCACACCCACACACACACGCACACAAATACACAGCTGATTCATGGCTGTGTGCCCCCATTTTGCACAAACTCAATCAAATGATTTTTGAATAGCAATAAAGCAGTCTTTATTTTCCTTGGCTTGGGCGAGGTTCCCGCAGCCCACTGCTACTCCCTCACCCGACTCCCCAACCCTCCCCACCACCCCCAAACAATCCTCCACCCCAACCACATCTACCCCCCCCACACACACACCCCTTTGCTTCATCCCAGCCCCTCAACCCACACCCCCCAACCCCACCACCCCCCCACCACAGCGGGGATCAACTTTCCCCAGAAAGCCACTGAAGCCCTGCCACGGCGGCTGGAGACAATCAGCTGAAACGCTCCTTAGATATCCCTGCTCCTTTCAAAAGCACAAATTCAATTTATGGACACTTTTATTACCATGTCTGTCAGTGACTAAAAGGAGGCCTTCGTAATCAGGAGCACACATCGGGCCTCGGTCACAGCGGGCCCTCGGCCCTGGCCAATATGCACTCTATTACACGCTCGGGCCAGGGCCGGCCACGGAGGAAAAGGAAAACATGAGAAAACAAAAGGTTGGTGCTTTAGATGTACCATAGTCCTTCCTTTTTTTTTTGGAAATGCCCAGCTGATTTAAGGTCTGGCACAGCGGGGAGAAAATCTGTTAACTCAGATCCACCGACCGAGTCAGAGATGGAGGGGCCGTCAGCACGTGACCCACCCCCCCCAATCCTCACCCACCCACCACACACACCCCACCCCACCCCACACACCCCAAGCAGCCCCCTACAAAAATGAAAAAGTGCCAGAGACGCTTGCCGCTTTGCCGTAGCTGCCTTTGCCTCACCACAGCGGCCCTGTCAGTCAGTCAGTCCTCGGCTCCCGTAAGTGTTGCTGCATGACAGGCAAAAAAACATGGCCGACGGTTCTGTGGTTGTCTCCCACTCTCCACTACTGCCCAGCACTGACTCACCTACTGAGAGGGCCGATGACTTAAATGGAATCACTGATCTGACATTAGAGGGAAGGAGAAGAAGGGGGGAAAAAAAACGGGAGAGAAAGCAAATTATGTCAGTAACAGCATGAGCTATTATGTGTGTTTATCAGACTCCCCCCATCCACCTCACCCTCAAACCACGTCTAACTCATGTCTGAGTTAAAAAAAAAAAAAAAAAGAGAAGAAGAAGGAAAAAAAACGACACGGAATCCACTTTTAAACTCCAATAAAGCAAACAGAGAGTGGCCTGTTCGGCCCAGCTATAATAACACTCCAGCCTGAAGGTTTTACTATCCCGCGTCTGCTTGTGAAACATATATTCTAATGACAGCTCGGCGGGCCGCTTTTCGGACCAGCACCACTCTGGGCGTCCAGAGGAGGGCCTGTGGGCCGCAGGGTTGGGGTTGAGGTTGGGGTGGGCTGGTTGCTGATGGGGGGGTTGGTTGGTTGGTGTGTGTTTGTGTGTGTGTCTGTGTGTGTGTGTGTGTGTGTGTGGGGGGGGGGGGGGCTGTGGTCACGGAGCTGCTGCGGTTGGACAAGGTGATGCTGATGTCTGAGGAGCCTCTGTTTTCGGCTCAGCCAGGTCTGAGCGCGTGCCAGAAGAACTCACAATCTCGGATTGCTATGGGGGACATTGTCATAGAAACACACACACATGCACACATTGGCACATGAGAATGAACACATGCACAAACACCCACACACACCATACTTACCCGCACACACTCGTAGCCACACAAACACATAAACACACTGCGGTCACTCAGTCATTGTAACACAAGCGCCTAGTCCAATTTCATCCCAAAAAGATGTATTGAATGCTTATGGTGGATGGGTTGTGGGGAATGCGGGGGGCGGTGGGGGGGGGGGCGGGGGGGGGGGGGGGTGAGTCAAAACAACACAGGAGAAAGAAAAACGAGGGGGCAAGGCAAAGCTCCCTCTAGAGGGCAGGCCGGGAGGTGGAATTGAGTTTAGGAAACGAAGCGTGTCCTTCATTAACGCAAAGATCACATTTTACCAGAGGAGCGACACGTTTAGTGGCGCTGGGGGCTGCGTGAAAAAGCCCGGGCTAGAAAGGCCCTCTGTTAGCCTTCCAGAGTAATTAGGGAGGCTATCACCTGACACTCGCACAGGTAATAGACTGGGCAGGGGCCAAATGCGGATTTCATCATGGCTCCGGGAGCAGCGCTGGAAAAATATGCGCAGAAACTGAAAACCGCATTCTCGAAAATTGCCTGCTTGTCCCGTCTGTTAGTTTTGGACGGGGGCTCCGTTCCCCTTCGAGCAGAGTGTTCGCGCAGCCCCCATGCCAGAATCCTTAAAAAGCAAGTAACTGATATCTCTTTCTGCCCGGCTCTGCTTGAGGAGTGCCTGTTATTAAAATGGAGCAAATCCCAGTGGAATGTTTTACACGTTTACTAGGTGTACGTCAAGGTGAGAGACAACAGTGGTGAATTATGAGGCAGATTGGATTCAGGGAGGAGGACCAGGGGTTGGAGGCTGGGGTGAGGCGGCGGGATTTGACTGGAAGAGTTGCAAAAATGCAGAGCTAAGCTGTAGATGAGAGGACAGGGGGGTGAAGACTAAAAGAGAGAGAAGGGGAGAGAAGTGAAAAGCAAAGAGAAAAGATGACAGAAGAGGAGTGAGGAGAATAGACAAGAAGAGAATGGCCCTGAACATTGGAGAAGAGAAACAAAAAAAGAGAGAAAAAGAGAAGAGAAAAGTGAACATGAGAACATAAATCGCATGATGGAACACTGATGGATCACGCATGGCCCAGCTAGGCAATAACATCACACCAAAAAAAGATCAATTCAACTCCAACCACACTGCCCCCTTTAAAAGAAAGGGACAATAATAATTTATCACATAAAGAGCAAACACCATAGAGATCTATACGATGAGGAAAAAAAAAACAACACGGCAAGTTCGTGATGAGTTTAAGAAAAGCTTAACATCCCTGCTATTATCATATTTTCACTCAATTGAACATCGGCCAAGCGCTTAAGCTGTCTGCACCAATCAGTGGCTCCGAAACACGGAACGATAATGTCTCTGGTTGGTAAGTTTGCTTAGCGGGGCTTTTTGGGGTAGCTGGCGACAGCTGCGCATAAACGCAAATCTGATCCCTGAATGGCAACAGCACAACTGTTAACCGTTGACAAGTGCTTTTGTTGGGGCGCGTTCGTGCCTCTGCGCTCGGATCACAAGTCTGGATGTATTAATGGGAGAAAAAGAACTCCAATTAGGGGACGCAGACCGCACCGGCCTCAGCCATTTCAAAACCACTTTAAATGTGTAATAAATGATCAAATGAGACAACTCCTTTTAAGCTCACAGTAGGGTTTTCTTTCCTCAAGAGCTGCGCTGGCTTAATAACAGAGCAGGGCTTTGATTCTCCTCTCTACCACCACTGCTGCCGCTCTTTCCAGACACTGCGATGGAGGGGGGCGTTCTGCTTTTTGGGTGGGTAATCAGCGGTAAGCGGCCTGCCCATGGAATCCCCCTCCATGCTGGGTGGGTGGGGGGCTTAGGCTGGCTGGGTGAGGTGGGCTTGGTGGTGGGCGGGGTTCGGGTTGGAGTGTTGAGGTCGGGGGGGGGGCGATGATGTGGGTGAGAGTGAGATGGCATGTGGGGATCTTGAGACAACGGACACAACAGTCTGTCTATGGCGTAACACCACAGAGCACCGTGACCACAGAATAGTCAACATCGTTATTTCCAAGACACAGGGCACACCGATGGCAGTGAACCACAAAAGACAGTCAACAAAAGTGATGTGCCAAGGTAAAGAGCCTCACCGTGCCTGAAAAAGCAGAACCACACCCTCATTTACCAAAAAGGAGCACCAACCCAAAACACTGAGGGGAAACAACTGGATCTGCATTTCAACCAGACACTGCATGAGTTGCAGAATAAGAAGGCTGGTGAGAATAAACAGGCACCGTTAATGGCTTATGATAAGTGGAGCTAAAAAAAAAACCTAAAAACAAAAAAAGACCTCTAACTATCACCTTACACCACTCAGTCACATCTGCTCCTCAGAAGAGAGGGAGACAGACAGGAAAAGAAAACCAAGAAATCCCAAAAGTACTACCACAGTTTTTATGTGTTCAACGGGGGCTCAATTAAATATGTGATTAATAGGAGCTTTCGTCCATCTGCGGCCGTTTTTCGTTTTTTTTTTTCCCTTGGTGGTGAAGGGGGGCCCAGCGGTTATGTTACGACGGGACACTGATCTGTGGATTACCATCGCAGATGCCTTTTCCACGGCACCAGATCATGTGACCGTCACATGGCCCCGGCTGTGTTAATGGCCTTCCTGTGCCGTCCCACAGGGCGTGAAACGCGCCGCAGGAGATTAGGTGGAGGAAATGACACGCCGTAACCGCGCAAGTGTCCGTGTTCGGATATTTCAACGGAATTTAATAAGGCATTTGTTGCCACCGAGTGCCACCGACTTGTCATGGAATTTAGCAGATGAAATTGCCCACATTCCCATCACGCCCTCGCATTTGAGGAAATGGCCATTATGCAAAATTGAGTCTTCTGACATAGTCGCACAATGTCATAGGATCTGTTGTATTGAGTTTCCAAAATATCAGCTTCAGTTTGACAATGCCTGCATCACAGTGAAACACAATATGCTTCAAACATGTTCCCAAAGCAAACAGGATGTTCTGCCACAGGACACAAATAAATGCTTTAGCGACATGAGGAAGAGACACAAGTACATGGCGCTCTGTTATAGTGAATCTCCACTGCCACCGAAAGGCCAGCTGCTCCTCTTCCATAAGGTCCAACTGCTTCATCCCGATTCCCTCATCCCGACCTACCCTCGACCTAGATGGTTGTTTGTCTCAAAAACAACGTGAGCAGGAGAGAGAGAGAGAGAGAGAGAGAGAGAGAGAGAGAGAGAGAGAGAGAGGGAGGGAAAAAAAGAAGGCCACCATGGAAAAACAAACAGCTGCTTCCATTCTGTGCTGTTTACCGATGGGTTCTCAGACCAGACTAAATAGGCTGGTGTTTGTCCTCATCACATGTTACCCTCTCAGGATCCGGCCGGGGCAGGCCTCTACTTACCCGGCTTCTGGAATAAACAGCTTTGCCTTGTGCAGGCGGCGGCTGAGGCTGAGGAGGTGAGGTGAGAGAGGTCCGGCACGGATTGGCTGGGTGTTATCAGCACCCAACACAGCAGGGATGAGCAGAAACCTCAAGGTTTCAGGAGTTCATCCAAAACTTTAGGGTTTATTATTGTTTATTTTATTTCATATCACTAATAAGATTCACCAGTTTTCATGCTGGGTTTGCACTTGTGTTATGGCATATGTCTGCAGAGTTGTAAGATATGTATGTGTACCAGAAAGCTGGTGCAGAAAAGCCTATTTTAGTTGTTGTTTTAGCATGCCTCGATTAGGGTGTGGTTTAAGTTTGGAGCTCAAGGTTCCAGGCCTTACTATAACAGCCATGAACTCTGCAGAATTTAGTCGCAATGCTAACATTTACCATAACAGCCATGAACTCTGCATAATTTAGCCACAGTGCTAACATTTACCATAACAGCCATGAACTCTGCATTATTTAGCCCCAATGCTAACACTTACCATAACAGCCATGGACCCTGCATAATTTACCCTCCAATGCTAACATTTACTATAGCAGCCATGAACTCTGTATACTTTAGCCTGTAATGCTAACATTTAACCTACCATAACAGCCATGAACTGTGTATACTTTAGCCTCCAATGCTAACATTTACCATAACATCCTAGGATTGTGAACAGGCTATGTTCCAACACTTACAAAAGAAGAAGAAAATCAAACAGTTGGAAAAACACTGCCCATGGGACAACACTGTTCTGTCACACAGAAAAACAGGCGAATATTTGAAGGACAGGGCGGCTGGGCAAAAGCAAATAAGCACAGACAAATACAGTGTGCTTCAAACAACCATTCCAACATCATGTTCGCAAATGCATTATCTCCCTCTGAAAAGCCTCTGCGAGACAGAATCAATTAAAACCTCGCAGACAGAATGCAGGATTAAAAAAGACAAAACAACTGTGAGTGTGCCGCTGATAAGGGTGTTTGGAATCCTCACATATCAGATAAAATGATTATCCTGAACAATATTTGATTTACCCTTTAAATAGACTCTTGCCAGATTATGGGTGTCTTTTAAAGTTTAAATGCCAAACGGCTTCGATCGCTGGCTCATTTTTTTAAGCTGATATTGCTTATGCTGAATGGCAACATGCTTAGCGGTGTTGCTAAGCCTGATAAGAGTCCCTGCATTGTTGTCAGACATTAAATGACTTTCTTGGAGGGTGTGTGGGAACGAACAGCTCAGAGAATGCGCATCCACTCGCAGTTAAAGTAAGCAGGCAAGCGGGCGAGCAGGCGGGCAAGGAACCAAAAACACACCAGATAATTTTTTTTGGAAAAAGACACAAAGCTTGAAAAAATAAAAAAGAAAGAGATGAGCTTGAGTCCAGCTGTCCGCAGATACATTCCTCCAGCCCCTATCAGCAAAATAGACAGCTAAACGGCGATGGATTTCTTCTCCCTCTATTTCGGAAAAGACAACATAATAACTTATGCTCTTAAGAGATTTGGAGCGCAATCCTCAGCGGCCAAGCAGAGCAAACAAACACTGCAGAAGTGCCGCAGTAGTCAAGCACCAAGAAGTGCTTTCTGGGCGAAACCCACAAATGCTCAACCGCATATTTTCCCAATAATTTGACAGCCCTTCCTTTTTGGTATAACGTATTGCCTCGATACTTATTTCAGGGTATAATCATCCACGAAGAAGCCACGGGTGCATTAATCACAGGCCGAACTGGTGCGCTGGTAATGTGACGCCATAGCCTGTGTGCGCCCTCGGAGATATAGCCGAATCCATCAGAGGGGTCTGTTGAAATGACACACGGGGGGGGGGATCAGAACACCCACAAAAACCTGCATGTGGCTCCTCAGACTGCAGGCCCTCTTTATGGATACACCCATAACCTCCCCGGGCAGGGGGTCCCTTCAGGAGCGCCTATCTTGTCTGGCTTAAGGTGGGCCGTATTATTTTACTACATAACTTATTGTGATAAAGCTCCCTGTGCCTGAACTGACACACGCGCGCACACCTACACACATGTGCGCCGCACACGCACACACACACACACACACACACACACACACACACACACACACACACACACACACACGTACACATACACACATACACGAACGCAGACATTTATCATGTCTGTGAAGGTTCGCTAGCTTGATTCAGAGCATTGTTGATGCTGGTGTGTGTGTGTGTTGTGTGTGTGTGTGTGCATGTGTGTGTGTTCTTGAGGAGGAGGTCATGCCAGGGGAGTGCTAAAGCAGAGGCTTCTGCGAGGCGGAGAGGGGAAAGGGCTGCTTTGTAGTGGAGCGAGGCTCCTGGGTCTTTATCTGCAGCTGTCAGACTGAGCTGCGTTTGATCTCGCTTCCCCCAAAAGCCGCCTCTGGTCAGTCCAACCTGCGGGGGCAAGAGTGCTTCTTTACCGCCGAGCCTCTGCACGCTGCTCGGCCTCTTCCAGCCTGTTATCCACCTCTTCTCTCTCTTTCTCTCTTTCTCTCTCTCTCTCTCTCGCTCTCTCTTTTCCTCCCTGTCTCACCACCCCTCTCCTTCCTCCACCCTTCCTACTGCAAACTCAGACATGGATTTAGACACATGCACTCTCACTCTCAGACACAAGCACACAGAGATAAAGGAAAAACAAACAAATGCACATATACACACACACACTCCCACACACTCAAACACACATATACTATACTAAGAACAAGGTGTGATTCTTGAAGCATTCATCTTGATGCTTGAATGCTTGCATCAGCATTTGTTGAAGGTGAACATAGAGAGATAAATACAGACAAATATACACACACCTGTAAGAGCAAGGTCTGAGTCCATAGTGCAGGTGCCTGGACACTTGCATTAGCATCTGTATAGGAGACTCAGAGAATAGATGTCAATCAACCACATGCTTGTGTGAAAGCCCTCAAAACAGGGCAATTAAATTCTCTCTGCTCTCAATTCAGGTCTGCGAAGAGGAGAAATAAAAGGCAAAGACAGAGACAAGGAGAGAGAGAGAAAGAAGAGCGTGACAGAGAGAGAGTGATGAGAGAGACAGAGGGGGAGAGAGAGAAGAAAGAAAGCCCGAGATAGAAGATTAGAAGTCATCTCCTCCTTTTTTTTCTGGATGACGACTGATATCATGTCCATTGATCTTTATTACAATAGCAGCAAGCTGTAAAATGTTTGATGGTTTTGTACAGATCTTAGTCGCCCTCATTCATAATTACCGCTACACATGTAGAACCAAGGGCAACTTCAGAAGGGGTGAGCGGCGGCGAGCGGCAGCCCAGGCGCAAAGCGGAGGAGATGGGGAATCTCAGCGGACCCTTCCTCCCACCAGCCAGGCGCCCTCAGGCTATTCTCTCCGCCGCTGATGCTACTGTTGCTGCTGCTGCTGCCGCATACCTGCAGCAACTTCACTTCACTTCCTTCCCTTCCCTCACACACGCACACACTCACACACACACACACGCTCTCTCTCTCTCTCAGTCTCTCTTTTTTCTTTTTTTTCTTAGAGGTAAGAAAAAAGAATGATATCAAATTAGGAAGCTGGAGTTTAAATAAAAAATGACGACCTTCCTTTTCCACGGCCTCATCCTCTTCGCTTGTCTCCTTGGCGAGGAAAAACTGCAGCTTTTGTTTGTGATTAATGCTCACAATTCAGCCAGCATCGACCAAGCTTAATACTGGTGCTTAAACCTGCGCTTTTTTGTGAAATGGTTAGAAAGAGAAAAACTTCATATTATTCTCGGGGCAATCTCCAACGCCTGAGGTATGGGTGCGTGTTATGATGTGAGAGAGCGCGGGAGGCACAGGGGATGAATGCCGTGACAGAAAAAGAAGAGTGTATGTCTAGTACCTACTTGTACTTTTGTGTGTACTGCCGCTGCATAGCAATTGGAGAATGGGCTGATTCTGTGTAGGTGTACCTATGGTGAAATATACCACCTCACACCGAAAATTGGATCAGAATCCCTCATCATGACCCAATATTTGATTATGTGAGAGGAGAGAGAATTTGTTGAAACACAATCAAACACAACGTATGCACACATACTTGGATGCAGACACATGGATGCACACACGAATGCACATAGACACATACACACACACACACACGCACACACACACACACACACACACACACACACACACACACACAAACACACACACACATAAGGAGGGCAAGCAAGTGAGACTTTTCAGTGCATTAGGTAGCTTCTATTTGTCAAACAAGTGAGAGAGCGTAAGGGAACACGCAGCATTCAGGCGCACACACATAAACACAACATTCCTCTTGCCGAGAGATACAATGAAGCACAGCCACCAAACAACAAATCAGTGTCTGCAGGCTCAGTGTACCAAGCGCCCCCCTTGTATGCTGAAGTGAAAGGTTGGCCGCGAAATCACAGGCCTGTGTCTCCATGCTTGGGAGAAGCTCAAAGCACGACACGACAGTCAGCACACACAATACACAATGCACAATACACAATACACAAACAGACACACACACACACACACACACCCACGCTCCTATTTGCAAGCACCTCTCCTGCCTGGCGCTTTTCTGGGCCACGCATATGCAAAACATCAGCATCTCCCCAGCCTGCTGAAACTTTAATGGACGCTACTCTCTCACTGGTGGAGGGAAAGGGCATCTCTCTCTCTCTCTTTTCCTCTCTCTCTCTCTCTCTCTCTCTCACAACAGATTGTGTTTCTGCACCTGTTTCTCTGTGGTCTGCTGTCTGTTCCCATATACGACAAAGAAAGGCATTGCATAGGTTGTAGACAGCATACTAGGAAGTGGGTGAGAGAGAACGAGTGAGAGAGAGATAGAGAGAGTGAAAAAGAGTACATACACAATGAATGAGAAAAAGACATAAAGGGAGCATACAGGATAGATGCATACAAGGGCAAAGAGAGAGCGAGAGAAAGAGAAATAGAACAACAGAAGAGAGGAGGAGGGGAGAAAGAGAGCGAAAGAGAGAGAGACAGAGACAGAGAAAGAGAGAGAGAGAGGAAGGCAGAGGAAGTAGGAGAGGAAATCTGGCTCTCTTTGGCATGGCGTGTGCATTATGCATGCCGCCCCAGCCCAGATCCATCATGGCACCGGGTGGATGAGAGAGGCACAGTACTACTGCTACCGCCGCCGCCGCCGCCACTGCTGCTGCTGCTGCTTTTGTACCCTCTGGCATTGTTTAAGGGATGAATAATGGATGGCGTGAAAACGGTGAAGTTAAAGGCTGTATTAGGGAAGGTTGCTGTCCTCAGCTGATTTCACCATGGGGGTGCTGTGCCAGCAAATGCCAGCGCTACAAAAGAGAGGCCCTCTCTCTGGCGATGATGCTAAGTGATAGTGAATGAGGCTGGTGCTGACGCCCCCACTGCCGCCTCCACCGTGGTGCGTTGAAGGGGGCCGCCTGTGGTGTGCGAGTGTGGGATCCTGTCTGGAAACAGTCTGACTGTGGCAATCAGCTGTAGTCTCTTCCTGCTGCTGTTGCTGCTGCTGCTGCTGTGGCTGTGGCATTCGAGGGCAAGGAGGGAAACTGAACTCAGATCAGACACGTGGCCCCTCCGAAGGTGCCCTTTTGCTATCTCCATGCACGCAGCTGGCATCCCTTAAAAGCCATTGATTAACATTTTAAACAATAAGGCGAGGGAGGAGGAGAGAGGGAGGGAAGAATGCTTTTTGGAATGAAAGCAAAACAAACTTCGCGATGGGGAGAGTGGCAGTAAAAGAGACAGGGTGGAGAGAGCTAGAGCGAGAGGCAGGAGAGAGAGAAGGGAGATTGAGGGTGGATGAGTGCTGGTGATGTTGGGGGGGGGGCGGTGGTGTGGTAGGTGTGTGTGTGTGTGTGTGTGTGTGTGTGTGTGTGAGGGGGGGGGTGGTTCAGCCACAGAGAGAAAAATGTGATCCAGGGTACACAGGAAGCGTTTTCACACAGCGCGTTATGTATAAGTCATGAAGGCCTGACAGAGCGCTGAGCATTCTCCATTCCCTTTGGCTGTCTCTGGGCTGGCAGCCGGGCGAAGGCAGGATGAACAAGTTGTTCCGGCCCCTCTCTTCTTCTTCTTCTTCTTCTCCTTCTTCTTCTCCGTCTCTTCTTCCTTCCTGTCTCTTCCCGTCTTCCTCCCTCTCCCCTCCCCCCTGTCTCTCTCTCTCTTGCTGTCTCTCTATCTGTCTCTTTTTCCTCTGTCTCATTCTTTCTTCTTTTCTCTTCTTCTCTTCTCTTCTCTTCTCCTCTCTCCATCTCTCCTCCAGTTTCGCCTGCTGTTTCCCGTATGGAGGCTGGAGCCGGATGGGAGGAGGGGAGCCAGGTGGTGCGGGGAGCCGTGTCGGAGCTCACGCTGAGAGGGGAGAGAGGAGCAGCGGAGAGACTAAAGACGAGGACAGGAAGGAGCAGATGATGAAAAGGAAAAGGAAATGAGAGGAGAGGAGAGGAAAGGAGAGAAGAGAAGAGGGGAGGAGACCAGAGCAGAGGAGAGGAGGACAGAGAGGAGAGATGAGAAGAGGAGAGGAGAGGAGGACAGAGGAGAGGAGAAATGAGGAGAGGAGAGAAGACAGAAGAGGAGAGAGGAGAGGAGAGAAGAGAAGAGAGACAATAGGAAAAGAGAAGAATGGAGAGAGTGGAGGAGAGGAGAGAGAGCAGAGCAGCGGAGAGGAGAGGAGAGGAGAGGAGAGAGGAGAGCAGACTAGAGAGGACAGGAGAAGAAAAGAGATGAGAGGAGAATCTGCACTCAGCATGTCTGACAGCAGTCTGTGCACCTCAGGCACATCCAGCGCCCCCTCTCCCCCCAACACACACACACACACACACACACACACACACACACACACACACACACACACACACACACACACACACACACACACTGTTTCCCTAACTCTGTCTTACAACTCACACCATACATCTCTGTCACCCAGTCTCCCTCTCTCTCTGCCTTTTTCTTTCTCTGTCTCTACAGCATTCATTTCTTTTCCGTCCCCTTCACGTTTTTTCACACACACACACACACTCCATTTGAGATTCAATAACAACCCTTCAGGCAAGACAGAGCAAGGGAGTGCGAGGGAGCGAGCGAGATAGGCAAAGAGGAGAGCGCCAGAGAAAGAGAGGGAGAAAAGGAGGAAAAGAAAAGCGAGCGAAAGGAGTGTAAAAACATCCATGGTTTTATTTACAAAGGCCCAGGTATTGCCGGGTGTTAAATCTTCCCGCTGATTTATTTTCTGCCCATGTGTGGCACTGATCCCTGAGGCGTAACTCAGCAGTGGCCGGCTTCACTCACACACACACACACACACACACACACACACACACACACACACACACACACACACACACACACACACACACACGCACACGCCCAACAATTTACCATGGCTGCAGAGGGTCATAAAAGAAGAATGGATTAATCTGGAACATAGCATAAACAATATGACTCTGACAGACCCATTAAAACTTGTGCTACTCAGCATCAATTCTTTCTTAAAGCCTTTTTATTATTTTTTTCGGTCCCTTACACCCCCTCACTCATGCACATTTTTTTCTTCCTTCCTTCTTCCTCTCTCAGTCTCTCTCTCAGTCTCTCTCTCCCTCTGTCTGGCCTGTCTCTCACTCTGTCTCTCTCTCTCTCCCTCTGTCTGTCTCTCTCTTTGTCTCTCTCTCCCTCTCTCTCTCTATCTGTCTGTCTATCTGTGGGCCTCTCTCTCTCTCCCTCTGTGTGTCTCTCTCTCCCTCTCTCTCCCTCTCTCTCTCTCTGTCTGTCTCTCTCTCTCTCCCTCTCTCTCTCTCTGTCTATCTCTAGGCCTGGTGAAGCCGGTGCATTGCACAGGGCTGTTATTGTGCTTCCCAGGGTATCGTGTTCGGTGGCGGAGCGATGTGCGTCCACTTATAGCAGCCGGACCTTTTAACCGCTTAACCTTTAGACTTCATCAAGGGTGTCGGATGAACGGGCCTGGTCCAGGGGTTTGCGGCTCCCCCGCCGCTCGTTAGATTACCCAGGGTGCTTCCTGTCCCACAGCAGCAGCAGGCCCCCCTGTCCACCCTCGGTCTTCCGCCGTCCGCCACCCGCCATCCGCCACCGTCACCGTTCCCGGGTCTCCACTTGGAGCACCGTGGGGGTTGGGGGGGTTTGGCACAAGGCCTGAAACTGACATTCTCTCTCAGCTGGTCTGTATGTGTGTGCAGACACACACACAAACACACACACACACACACACTCTCTCAACAGCATGAACAATGCTCTGAACCACAAGCTAGCGAACCTGCACATAGACATGAGAAAAGTTTGTGTGTGTGTGTGTATACAGTATGTCCCAGTAGGGCCACAGAGAGGAGACAGAAACAGAGTGAGAGAGGGAGACAAAAAGATGGAAAGACAGAGAGATTGAGACAAAGAAAAAAGATAGTGGGAGAGAAAAAGAGTGGGAGAGTAGCAGAGTGTGTGAAAGGAACGGAGAGAGAGAGAGAGAGAGAGAGAGAGAGAGAGAGAGAGAGAGAGAGAGAGGGAGAGAGAACAGAAGGCATACTTAAGATATTTACTGAGATGAAGCTGGAAAGATCTTATTGCTGATACTACTGATACTACTCGCCTATTCTGGTAGTTCATGACAGGTGCAAACACACTCCCTCAACCTCAAACATGCACACACACACACACACTTGCCCACAGCAAAAATAAAATTAAATAAATAAATACAAATACACACATTAACAAGCCTTCCTTTACACACAAATAATTCATACGGTGTGTAGACTTATTCACTTAAGCAAACTTTTCTGTTTATTTGTGAATGCACAAGTACACAAACACACTGCCCTTAAAACGTACTGTAAGAGTGAGTTGAGTTAAAAGTGGTATAGGAAAAGTTTATAAAAACATGATTTCCAAAGCTGCCTCAGCTTTGTGTGCAGAGCGGAAGTTACTTATTTATGACTGACAGCTTGGAACCACCTGAAGGATCTGGAGGCTGGACAAAAGTGCAGCGTGAAAGAAATTAAAATCAATACCTTCATTACATGCCGAAAAACTCCCAAATCGCTTCGCCCTCTGTACACAAACATGAGGTGTGGAGGAAGAAAAAAAACCTAAAAGAACAGAACAGAGGGAAAAAAGCAAAAAAAAAAAAAAACTCTGAGCAAGTAGAAAGAGAGAGGAGGGTAAAAAAACACAACAAACAACAAAAAAGGAGACACCTGTTGACCTGTGTCCAGTGGCAAAAGCACTCCATTTATTTTGTCTTTATCTGCTGCAGGATCTGGTAAAGTTGAAGCAACACTGATAGCACCCCAGGACAACGACCAGAGCAGGCCAGAACAGGAAAGACAGGGAGGGAGGGGGAGAGAGAGAGAGAGAGAGAGAGAGAGAGAGAGGGGAGAGAGAGAGAGTAGAGAAAGGGAGCACAGGGGAAATAAAGAATCAACAACAATAGAACAATAGCGATAGAGAAAAAAACAGGCAAAGGGAGGAGATAAAAAGAGAGACGATGAGAGAGGAGGAGAGGTATTCTCTTTCCAAAAGGCCTTCTTCCGTTTTCCTCTAGGTCAGCGTATCATGAGCCCCTTCTAAACATTTTGGCGTGGGTTTAGATACTTCTGGGCCGTCGACTGGATCTGAAGGTCGTTTGTAGGTGCGTAACGCACCCCATGCATTAGTGATGAGGAACCTTGAGGGAGACGTTCGTCTCCTGTAATCTGACAGCGCTGGGGCCGGGCTGGGTCGAGTCGGGCTGAGCCGGGCCTGATCGGGCCTGATCGGGCTGCAGGAAACAGCACAGCAAACGTGAAGCATGGTGGTGGTGGTTGTAGGTTGTAGCCCCACTAGCGTTGGCCGGCGTCCCTCTGCGCTTGTATGTTGTGGTTATCTGTGGATGTTTCCAGATGTGTATCGCCCCGAGATAGACGCCGCCAATGGCACATCTCTCGCAGACAGTGCTGGGGTTGGGCACTTCCGCAATTATGGAGAGAGAGAAAGAAAAAGAGAGAGAAAGAGAGATAGACAGACAGGGAGAGAAACAGAAAGAGAGAGATGCTCTTTCACTCCACCACAATTATGGACAGAGAGAGAGAAAAAGACAGAGCCAGAGCGAGAGTGAGAAAGAGAGACAGACAGAGAGAGAAAGAGAAAGAGAGAGAGATGCTCTTTCACTCCACCACAATTACGGAGAGAGAGAAAGAAAAAGAGTGAGAGAGAGAGAGACAGACAGAGAGAGTGAGAGAATGAGATGCTCTTTCACTCCATGGCAATTACGGAGAGAGACAGAGAGAGAGAGAGAGAAGAGAGAGTGACAGAGACAGTCAGACAGAGAGAGAGAGATAATCAGATGTTTAGTGTGTGTGTGCGCGCGAGTTCCTTCCTGGGCTGGTTTGCTGGTGCAGCAGTGGGCCATAGCTGTAATCTCCATGGCCTGAGGTGCTACTGGTGCTGCTGGAGCTGGAGCTGGTAGGGCTGGTGGAGCTGGTGGTGGTGGAGGTGGAGGTGGTGGTGGAGGGGTGAGGTGAGATGGCCGGAGCTGATGGCCCCTCCTGCAGCCTCCTGCAGAGGCGGTGTGAGGGCTAATTATAGCAGCCGTTGTGTCAGCACGGCCCACAGCCAGTGTCACCTCACTTCCTCACAGCTGATTTACACCACCGGGAGGAGGGGGGGGGAGTTGTGTGTGTGTGTGTGTGTGTGTGTGTGTGTGTTTGGGGAGGTGGGGTGGAAGGGCAGTGGAGGCTTGAGGTGGCCGTGACCTGTTCTCCTGTTCTGACCGTCTTCTCTGCCCTGAAGTAGAGATGTACAGCCGTCTGCACCCCCCCCCCCCCCGCCCCCCGTAAATGTCTTCATCACACTCCCTTTTCCTCTTCCTCTCCGCATTCACGTCTCCTGGCCTTCCTTTGACTCGTGCAGATTACAGTATTAACAGCCCTAATCCACCCCCCACCCCCCCACCCCACCTCATCCTACCCCAAATCTAACTTATGCATACAGAACCCATTCTTGTAATCGCAAGGGGGAGTACACTTACAGCAAATCATTTCCTCTTTTTCCTTCTTTTTTCTCACAACTTTCTCTCTTCCTCTCTCTCTCCCTCTGTCTCTGAGCACACTTGTTCTTTCTGTTGACTCTCTCCTTTTCTCTTTTTCGGATTCTTTTTTTTTTTTTTTGTTGGAAAGTGGAACTGGCCATACTCAGGGCCGGAAATCCAGAGGTCACCCTCCCAGGGGGTCAGCGGGAAAGAAAACACACTACCGTTGTTGGCAAGCGACTGCTCGGAGCTGTGCCGGCAGCCAAAACATTTGTTACGCCCCCCCCACACCCCCCTTTTTTTGCTTCTTTCGTTTCCCCGGTGAGTGCTGGCAAAAAAAATAAAAAGCCCTGTCCAGCTCTCGCAGATTCATGTGTGTGTGACGCCATTGGCCATACAGTCTGCTGGACATATCCAAGCAGCCCTAAGTCTGTGTGTGTGTGTGTGTGTGTGTGTCTGTCTCGAAGTCTGTCTCAGTGTGCTTCAGGATGTGTTTTTTTTTAAAGGCAAGCTACTGTCAAAGAGCATCTCTCAACAGCTTGTGAATTTTTACAAATATACATATATATACACATATATACTGTACTATTCTAAATGTATATATATAGAATAGTATCTATGCAGTACATAAAGGATTTCTTGTGAGTGCATAACACGAGCTGGTCATTGAAAGCAATATGGTGTTCCAGCAGCATTTTTATTTTATTTCTCCATCTATTTCTTATTCATATATGTACATTTTTATGTTTCTTTCCCAAAGCAGCAGCTCTTATCATCCTAACAGGTAAACAGAACACTGGCCAGCCGTCGTAGAGAGTGACACAACTCAACCGGAAGGTTTTCACACCGGCTGCATATTAATGCCTTCACTGTCCCTTTCTCTCTCTCTCTCTCTCTCTCTCTCTCTCTCTCCATCTCCATCTCTCTCTTCTACAGCCGTGGATAGACAGATGAAAGGCATGACGGCACATGGCTGAGAGGGTGCTGATGGCACTCGAACCGGCCTGACTCGTTCACTTATTTATGGGGGCGGGAGGGGAGGGGGGGTGGGGAGGTGGTGGATGCAGGCCTCGGACGCATTCGGGTGTCCTCCCATCCTCCGCACGCACCACACCACACCACACCACACCACACCGCTCGGAAACAACTCCAGGCGCTTAAGTCCAAACTGAATATTTTACTCACAACTTTGGGTTTTGCAAGTCCTTTCAAGACGAAAAGGAAAGTGGTGGATGCAGGCACATGCCTTTGTGTGTCTGTGTGAAGGCGCCAGTGTGTGTGCATGTGCGTGTGTGTGTGTGTGTGTGTGTGTGTGTGTGAGTGAGTATGTGTGTGTGACAGATACAGGTAGACAAAAAGAGGACACCACAAGTGATGCAAGGGACCTCTGTAACCTAGTCAAAGAAAACAGGTGAGGGTAGAGATGGAATAAGGGGAAACAGGGTGGAGAAGAGAAAGCGAGAGAGTGAGAGAGAGAGAGAGAGGAAAGAGAGAAAGACGAGAGATGGAAGAGCAACCCTCTGGCTCGCTTTTCAAGGTCAGAGATTTGAGGAGGGGAGCAGGTTAGTATTCACACTCTTCTTCTTACTTTTCTCTCTGTTTCTCAATCTCTCTCTCCCTCTCTCTATCTCTTTTCCTCTCTCACTATCGAAAGCATGGCAGCTTCTGAACATCGCCTTTCATCTGACTGTGTGTGTGTGGTGTGTGTGTGTGTGTGTGTGTGTGTGTGTGTGCAGGATAAAAAAACAGCTAAAAACGGAAGGCAAGAAAAAAAAAAACAGATGAAGCTTCTAAAAAGCAAAGTGGTGTTGGGCCACATATTTGACAACATCCAGGGAATCTTTGCCTTTACCCCCCACCATCCCCTCTCTGTTTTACTTTTCTTTCCTTTTTTAGGGGGGGGCGTTCTACTCCAGATGTGTGTGCCTGTAAATATATGTGGGGGGGGGGGGGACTGGCTGCCTCTTTCATTGGGTTTGATCTGTTCATCTGTGGCCTCTGTGTGTGTGTGCATGCGTGTGTATATGTGTGTGTGCATGCGTGTGTGTGCACGTGAAGCCAGGATGAGCTGAGGTTGGCAGGTGGCTGCGTGGTGAGGTATTGAGGGCTATGAAATATTTACCAAAGCAATAATGACTCCCTGGACAGAGAGCACAGCAGAAAAAAAAGAAGGAAAAAAAAAGAGAGAGAAGGGGATGAAAAGTAGAACGAAGCGAGAGGAGAGAGAGAGAGAAAAAAGAGGGGGAAAGGGGGAGTTGAATGAAAACTGCCACACCTGTCAGGGAAGAGTGAACAAAGAGGCCAGCTGCTGAGCTGAGATCGTCTCACTTTGGCCTCTGCGTGTCTGACGCATGGCTCGGCTGAAATCACTTCAAACAGCAAGCTCACGTTCGGCCTATAAATATGGATTTCTTAATCACTTCAGTGTGGAGTGGTAGTAGGTGGGTTCATACATACATTTATACATACACTTATGCATACATTTTAACAAATATATGCTCTAATACACACACACACACAGCTATACACAAACACACACACACACACACACACACAACACACACACACACACAGAAAAAAGTGCAGTGTAACATTCTTGTGGTTTGAAATAGGCCCTCATATCAAGGGCAGGCACCCTGATGTCTGACCTTTCAAGTGCAGCCCGTGCGCTTGGCTTTGAGCGAACGCCACAACTTTCAGGTGCATGCTGGGACACGGATTGATCCGGAAGCGAGATGGAGGAAGGAAGTGCTTCCACTGTGCTGGTATTTCCACTCTGGAGTGCTGTGCCATGCAGAACAGTGACGCTCACAGAGTTCAGAGGGGAGGATAAAAATCCTGAAGATGAATGCTCTGTGTGTGTGGGTGTGTGTGTGTGTGTGTGTGTGTGTATGTGTGTGTGTGTGTATGTGTGTGTGTGTGCGCGTGTGTGCGTGTGTGAGTGTGAGTGTATCTGTGTGAGTGTGAGTGTATCTGTGTGTATGTGTGTGTGTGTGTGTTGTAGTGTTCATGTACAGCTTGTGTATGTGGGCCTTCGTGTGCGTGCATTCCCTTGTAAAGCAAGCACATGTGATCATTACTCATACTGGTCACAGGAAATCATAGAAAGATAAATGAAGAGTATTCTGTGTGTGTGCACATAGACATGAGCCACTGAATGTTCTCCATCTGTGAGTGAGTGAGTGAGTAAGTGTGTGTGTTTGTGTGTGTGTGTTTGTGTGTATGTGTGTGTGTGTGTGTGTGTGTGTGTGTGTGTGTGTGTGTTTGTGAGTGTGTGTGTGTGTGCGTGTGTGTGTGTGTATGTATATATGTGTTTGTGTATGTCCACATGCAAACTTTTACATATGTGTACATAGCTTAAATTGGTTACAGAACAGAACAAAATGATCAACAAAGTGACTGTACATCTATCTGTGTGTGTGTGTGTGTGTGTGTGTGTGTGTGTGTGTGTGTGTGGTTGTGTGTCATGTATGTCATGCTGTCATAAAAACAAGCTATTTCCAGCTGATGTTAAGGGTTGGAGAGGTACACAGAGGTGAAGAGAGTGATCCTCCCGGTCGTAAGTTTTCGGGGGGGGAGGGGGTGGGGGTGTCTGTTCTTCCTGTCCAGGAGGGTCCTGACACATTGGCTACGACGACCTGTGACCTCCGACCTCTACTGTGCCCTAGCTTGCTGCTGGGGATCTCCAAGGTGAACGAGGTGAGTGATGACACAGCTGACCACAAAATGCGTCGGATACGTCCAGACGAATGGCGACCACCTTTTCCCCCCCTGCCACACACACACACACACACACACACACACACACACACACACACACAGGCCCCTACAGGAAAGCAACTGTTGCAAGGAAACATGCACGTGTCTGCCAAAAGAGAGGCCTGCCTGGCTTACTAACCCATCACTCATTTCTGTAAAAACGTCGATGTCACTTACATATGCATGCTTATTAATGGGAACATTCGTTTGCCCCTATGTGGACATTGTTTAAAGAGAGAGAGAGGGGAGAGAGAGGGAATGAAAGAGAGAGGGAAAGGGAGAGAGAGTGGATGTGTGGTGGTGGTGGTGTTGGGGGGGTGTGTGTGGAGGTAAAAGATTGAGCGGTCTCTAAAATAAATGCACGGCTGAGGCCATTCCAGATGAGCCCATCTGTGTGATCCATAATTGATCAAGATGACAAACGGCTGGACGGAGCGCCGGGCTTCGCTTGTGGCTGCCGCCGCTGTCTGACAAATGACCAGACACAACCTTTAAAGCTGACCTACACGGTCGGGGGGGAGAGGAGAGAGGGGTGGGGGGGGCAGGGGAGGCTGCTGTGTGTGTGTGCGTGTGTGTGTATGTGTGTGTGTGTGTTTGTGAGGGGAAAGGAAGAAAAAAAATATTGCAACACAAAAATCCATGCAACCAGAGTCAGCCGCCTCTCACCCACAATCACCCCCGCCCCCCAACACACACACACAACACACACACACACACACACACCCCACCCCCAATGAGGGATGTTAAACACCAACTGGACCGCAAGGCAATTATCATGATTGGAGTGCATGGTGAGCAGTGAGGTGTGTGTCCATACGTGTGTGTATGTGTATGTGTGTGTGTATGTCTATATGAGGTTGTGTGTATGAGTGTGTGTGTACATGTGTACGTGTGTGTGTGTATGTGTATGTGCAAGTGTGTGTATGTCTATATGTGGTTGTGTGTATAAGTGTGTGTATATATGTGTGTATATGAGTATGTATGCAAGTTGTGCATGCATGTGTGTGTGTGTGTGTGTGTGTGTGTGTGTGTGTGTGTGTGTGTGTGTGTGTGTGTGTGTGTGCGTGTGAGTGTGTATGCATAAAGAACACAGTGGAGTGTATGTGTGTGTTGGGGGGGGGGTCTTCACTTTGTGTGTTTACCCACAAGGCTCTAAGGCCCACTCCTGATTAACATGCATGCTTTTACAGGCCGGGCCGCCCTGTCAATGCTCTCCACTTTATTTATTAGTAAATAGAGACAGATGGTGAGGAGGAGGTGGTATTGACTAACCATAGCCTTTTAAACAGGAATCAATGGCAGGGGTGGAGCGCTGTGACAGCAGCATTAACTCAGTAATATGGAGGCTTATGAAATGAATGTTTTCGCTGGCACTGGCTCCACCAACACCACCACCACCACCACCACCACCATCACGTACACTTCATGCCCCCCAGCAGTCCTGTTTTGACTGGGGAGGTAGAGGTGTGTGTGTGAACTGTGTGTGTGTGTGTGTGTGTGTGTGTGTGTGTGTGTGGGGTGTGTGTGTGTGAGTATGTGTGTGGGTATGTATGTATGTATGTAGTATGTATGTATGTGTGTGTGTCTTAATGTATGTGTGTGTGTGAATGTATGTGTGTATGTGTGTGTGTGTGTGTGTGTGTGTGTGTGTGTGTGTGTGTGTGTGTGTGAATGTTTGTGTGTCTGTGTGCGGGACTATGTGTGTGTGTGTGTGTGAGAGAGTGTGTGTGTATGTCTGTGATGTGGTGGTGGTGGCGAGTACATTTGCCCTGACGACAAGCTGGGGCCGGCTGACAACAGATTTATAAACGGAGGCATTCCACCATCGACCCCATTGATTAGGCGCAAAGGCACGTTAGTGGTTTTATTCTAGTGGCGGAAAACCATTAGCAGAGAGCAGGCTTGAGAAGTCTGTAGTCTGACGGCAGACGTTGAGAGGTGTGTGTGTATGTGTGTGCGTGTGTGTATAGGTATGTGTTCATGTGTGTATGTGCATCTTTGTGTGGTGTGTGTGTAGTGCTGATGTGTGTGTGTGTGTGTGTGTGTGTGTGTGTGTTTGGGGAACAGGGGGTTGTCAAATGTTTCTGTTGGTGTGTTTACTGGCATCTATCTGTCCATGACAACAACACAAAACCTCAGAGGTTCCCATCACTACAGGACATCTCTTTCAAACAGCTCTCTTTATTCATCCACCATCCTGCTGTCTCTCTCTCTCTCCCTCTGTGCCTCTCTGCCACTCTCTCTCTCTCTCTCTCTCTGTCTCACTCTCTACCTCTCTGTGTCTCTCTCTACCTCTCTCTCTTTCGCTCTCTACCCCTCTGTCTCTCTCTCTACCTCTCTGTCCCTCTCTGTCTCTCTCTCTCTCTTTTCTTTTCCATATCTTTTTAATCCTGTCCATACCTCTTCCTCAATCTCTGGCCCTCACCTCTGTCACTCTTTCTCTCCATCTCTCTCTCTCTCTATCTCTCTCTCTCTCATTCTCTCTCCCCACCCCTGTGTGTGTTATCTGCTGTCAGGAGTGCTCTGATGACTGATGGCTGGGAGAGACAGGCTGAGTCTGGGAGGCTGTGGCTAAAGCGGGGGGATACGGGGCTCTGATCCCCCCCCCCCCAGCTGCCAGAGTGACCACAGCCATCATGCCAGCACTGAGGAGAGGAGCCATCGCTCTCAGCCACCACTAGACCTCACCCCCCTTTTTCAGAGAGAGACATGGGTTAGGGGCAAAGAGTGAGCGAGGAGCTATGGACAGGATTAAAGGGCTATGGAAAAGAAAGCACACAAACACACACACACACACCAGCACACACACACACAGAATGAGAGAGAGACTGAGAGAGAAATTGGGATGTGTGGGGGGGGGTGGGGGGGGTTAGAAATTGAGGCAGTGTGTGTGTGTGTGTGAGAGAGACACACACGAAAGAGTGTGTAAGAGGGTGAGGAAGGGAGAGAAATAAAGACACACGAAGCATCAGCCGAACACATATATAATACATACCCAGTAAAGCAAACAGCAAGATCACCTGGGTTAAAAAAAAAGGGATAGAGAAGAGGAGAGAAGAGCAGGAAGGAGAGATAGAGACATAGAAGACAAACAGAGAGAGAGAAAAAAAGAGATCGAGCAGCAGTGAGAGAGAGAGGAGAGAGAGAGGGAGGAGAGAGAGAGAGGGAGAGAGATGAGGGAGAGAGAGAGAGAGAGAGATGGAGGCACCACACTCCAGCCAGAGGTCAGCTCCATCATGCTTATTAATGAGGTCTGTGGCTCCACACTGAGGGCCTGTAATGGGACACGGATGCTTCACAACTTCACCACCACCCACCCAGCCACCACACCACCCCACTCCACCCCACCAACGCCAGCCCTAGCCTCCCCCTGCCACACACACACACACACACACACACACACACACACACACACACACACATGCACAGACACACGCCCACACACACACACACACACACACACACACACGCACACACGCACACACACCAACCCCCCTACACACACAGCCCCTGAGCTCATAGCCCAGCGCCTGGCCTCTACCACACTGCCAAGCAATTACCACGTTAACCTGGGAGCAGCCTGCACAATCCTGCCAGGGCTTTACAGCAGCCTCCCCAACCAGAGAGAGAGAGAGAGGGGTGACTGGGAGAGAGAGAGAGAGGGAGGAAGAGAGGAGGGGAGGAGTGGGAGAGAGGGAGAGAGAGAGAGAGAGGGAGAGAGAGAAAAGAGAGAGAGAGCAGGGAGCCAGCCACGGCTCAGCAGTGTACACAGCAGCTTCTCTCGCGGTGGAAAAAGGTCATCTCCTCCCTCCAAGGACTTCCTTAAATAAAGTCCCCTATCCTCGCGCTTTCCCGAGCAAACAACCTCCACTCGGCATCGTTATTAACTAAATATGAGGACTTTGACCGGGGGACAAAAATTCAATATTTTTCCCCACCAAATATTTAAACCAAGCAAATAAACAGACAAATAAATAGATCTCCCATGCCACCGGAGGAGCCGGCGAGCCCTCTGGATGTAATTTGACGGACGAGTTATTTGGAAGGGGGGCCGGAGCTGAGAGCTGAGAGCTATTCAAGGGCTCATTTGAGGGCCTGTCAATCACAGGTTGCCACGGTACTGCTGCTGTTGAGGCGGGCAGACGGTGAGTTTGGGGGGGAGGCAAGGTTGGGTAAGCGTGTGTATGTGTGTGTGTGTGTGTATAGAGTCGCCAGGGTGCTGATCCCCTCCTCAAGGTTGGAGCAGATAAGGTGAACGTCTCTCTTGATGAATACATCACACCGCTCCTCCTGCTCCCTCTCTCCTTCCCAACTCCACCTCTCTTTCCCTCTTGCTCTTCTGCCCGCTCTCTCTCCCTCCTCTCTCAATCTTTCTCTCTCTCTCCATTTTCCCTCTCTCCTTCGCCACAACGCCTATCAAAACATCTTAATGCTTCCCTAATAGCTTGCTTTTATCCTGCTTCTGTCCAAAGAAATGAATTAAACATGATAAAGGAGGGAGAGAGATAGAGACGGAGAGAAAGAGAGAGAGTGTAAAAGAGAGAAAGAGAGAGAGAGAGAGAGAGGGAGAGGAAGAGAGGGAGAGAGAAAAACAGAGGAGAACAAGGTGGTGAGCTGCTTGTCTGGGCTAATTCCTGGCCCCTGATTAAGGTTGAAAGCACATCGTCGGGCTACTGTGTCCTGTCAGACCAAAAAAAGCTCTCAAGTAGCCACATTTTCATCCTCGTCTTCCACATTTTTTTTTGGTTAATGACATGTAACGAGCCACAGCTAGTGATATTAAACAGGCCTCCTTTTATCCATATTACATGAGACGCAGATAACTCAATTATGGCTGGACAGAGGCTCGGAGACTCTGAGGCTCAGTAACAAGGGGAAAAAAAAGTATGCTAGGGCCTAACCTTGTTATCATCGACCAGCTCACAGTGGAGACCATGTTGTCCGGTCCGCTGACAGCTTGCTTAGAGAGAGAGAGAATCCTGGATTTTGTTGAGGAGTTTTGGGGTCGGCTGTTGAGTTTCTGTCTTACCTGTGTTAGCAGCTAACCATAACAGCAGTGAAATAAGTGCAGCTTAAAAACACCAGCAGTGCAGACATGATGTCTGAAGCAAGGATAGTCCACCTCTTCCACCGCTGGCCCCAGGGTGATGTGGTGGGGAGTTTTGGGGCAGTTGGTGTTGTAGTGTCTGGAGTGTTGGAAGCACTCAGCACACAGGAGATGGGGGGGGGGGTCAGGGGGGTTGGGGGATGGGAGTGTACCGAGTGGTGCAGAGTCACTGGAACTGGAGCTGAGGGGGTGAGGGAGCCAAAGCAGGCCGCAGCTGTAGAGCAGAGCAGAGCACAGGGATTCAGCCCAGCCCGGCCCGGCCCAGCCCAGCCCAGCCCAAAGGAGCAGAGCGGATGGGGGGAAACTGGGTCACCGGACTTCAGACGGCCCTTCTGAAGATCAAGGCAAGAGAGCCATTGAGCCTCAGAGATTTCTGGTGTGTGTGTGTGTGTGACGTGTGTATGTGTGTGTGTGTGTGTCTGTGCATGATGTGTGTGTTTGTGTGTGTGTGTGTCTGGAAGTAAGGGTACATGAGTGTAGCGGATGGACAGTCACTGCATTTGGCGACTTTAACTAAGAGAGACCCTCTGCTACACACAGATCTCCCTCTCCGCTGTCACAAACACGCCACAAATTATGGGCCCCGTGCCTGACGTTCATCTTGCTCAGCTGCCATAAACAAGCCCCACAAAGCCTGTCCACACAAGCTTGGCCAGGGTCAGAGAGTGTCCAAACACACACACACACACACACACACACACACACACAACCGCATACACACACACACACACACACACACACATACACACACACACACACAGGGAGCGTAGCACAGTGGCCGAGCAGGCATGAAACACAGCTCCGCAGGCCACTCATGTAATACACACAAGTGTGGCACCGCCAACCCCCTAGTTGCTGTGGCAAAGAGTGACCAGCCATCGCTCGTTTGATCGGGCCGCCCGTCTTCACCAAGCGAGACATGCGGGCGGGGGGAGGGAAGCTCAACAAGCGGACGCTCCACTTAGTCTCTTACTGCAATCCAGCCACCGAAACACAGGCCAAGGCCAGCTGCTGTTACATCTGTCCATCAAATTAACTTTCATTCCCAGCGATGTGACATGAAAAGAATAAAGAAGTCGTCTTCGTTCATCCATTCATCAATCTCTGCTCCTAGGAGGTCTCTGTCACCTTAAATGCACTGCTAGGGGAGTGTAAGATACATCCAGGAAGTTGTGTGTGCAAACTGCGAAAACAGGCTTTAAAAAAAAAAACCCTGTCATCTGCCCCACGGCTCTAAAGCCTTACTGTAAAATGCAAGAGCATTTTCTTTTTGACATTTCCGTTTGGGGCCTTCAACCCTTAAGGTAAAGACGGCTTTGTGGAGCGCAGAAAGGCACGTCAGGCAGGTGGGGAACACAAAGACGCCAAGCTCAGGTGGCATGCGGCGAGGAATTGCTCGACAGGGTCACAGAGCAGAGGCATCGAGAGAGGTGGAGGGAGGACTGGAGGGGAGGGGAGGAAAGGATAGAGAGAGGGAGAGGGGAAAGGATAGAGAGATGGGATAGAGGAGTGTGTGTGTGTGTATGAGAGAAAGAGATAGAGAATGAGAGATAGAGAAAGAGAGCGATGGAGGGAGGGAGGAGGGGAGGAAGGGATAGAGAAAAGGAGAGGGGAAAGGGGATAGAGAAGTGTGTGTGTGTGCGAGAGATAGAGAGAGAGAGAGATGGAGGGAGGAGGGGGGTAGAGAAAAGGAGAGAGAGTGTGTGAGTGAGAGAGAGAGAGAAAGACAGAGATGGAGAGAAGGGGGCAGAGAGAGAGAGCCTGACAGCACCTGTGTTACATGTTCATCAGAGGCAGAGGGGTGGCTGTCTGGCCACTGCACTCCTCCGTCCACAGCTGCAGGCACACACACACAGGGGACACACTGTCACCCCACATCGGCCCATCATCACTCAGAACAGGGGACAGGGAGAGAGAGAGAGAGATGGAGGGGGAGAGAGAGAGGGAGAGAGATAGAGAGAGAGAGAGATTGAGGGTGTGAGAGAGAGGGAGGGGGAGAGAGAGAGAGAAAGAGATAGAGAAAACAAAGAAAGAGACAGAGAGAGAGAGATGGAAGGGGGAGAGAGAGATGGACGGAGAGAGAGAGGTAGAAAGAGGAAAGGGAGGGAGGGAGAGAGTGATGGACAGAGAAAACAAAGAGAGAGAGAGAGAGAGAGAAAGAAGGTGGGTAGGTGAGAAGTGCAATGGAAAAGAGTGTATGAACTAGGTGTGCAAGACTAAGAATGCACACACACACACAGACACACACACACACACACACACACACAATAAATAAACAACTACAGTAAATAAATATACAAAATAAATTCAAATCAAATCCCAATTTAAAATGAAGACAGTAGTTTTGTGAGAGTCTGTACAACAGACGTGAGTCATCATTAAGCTCTAAAGGTGTATGGGCTGACTATAAGAACTGGTAGTCAGTGGTGTTATTGTGGATGCTGAAAATCAAGCACAATAGGAATTAAGTCTAAGACAAACACAGTTTTAGGGGCTGACATTTCAATAAAAAAGAACTATCAGGAAATCCTAAAGCATTAATCCAAGCAACCTTCTAGACCCGGAACAAGGTTTAAATAAAACAAGGATTTAGAAAAGAAAAGCTATTGTATTCATATATTTGTTATGACTCATGCTACCTGCTAGCTCTCGGAGCTGTTTGTAGAGATATACTGTATGTGGTTGTGTACTTGCTAGCATAGTTGATTTAAGGCTCTCTTATTCTTAGACTGCAAAGGACAGAGTCCCTTATTGGAGAAGTGCTGGAGGTGACCTGTGATTATTGATGCTATCTGTAGCTTAGCGATGCTATCAGATCTTAGCAGTGCTGCTTTTGCCTCCAAGGGGCCTGGTGGACTCCAAGCTGAAACACATATAAACACACACACACACACAGACATACACACACAGCGACAGGGATATGACCCCAAACCGATACTTTCTTCCAGCACCTGGTTATTTTATCTTCCTTTCACCCATTGTTGGGCCTAATTGAGGGTGCTTTCTGGCGACTGACCCCTGTCAGAACAATGCATACCTGTGCGTCCCTCTGGCGGCTTGTAATTGTCTCCACAAGTGGGCATTCAGCTCCGGCCCCCGAGGACAGAGGCCCTGACCATCCATCACTCACTAGCACACACACACACACACACACACACACACACACACACACACACACACTAAACTCACTCACTTACTTACTTACTAAAGGAAGCCACCAAAATGACCTGTGCTCACTCCATCATCTGCCTCCAGCCCCACCCATTACTGTTCACCAGAGCCACAGAAGAACAAGGAGGAGAAGGAAGAAGAGGAGGAGGAGGAGGAGGAGGAGGAGGAGAAGAGAGAAGACCTCAGGATGTGTGTGACTTTATTGTGTCATATTTAGCCCCCCTCACACACACACACAGACACACACACACACACACACACACACACACACACAGGGTTTGACCTAAGGAGAGAACTAATACAATTGACCAACAACCAATGTCATTTTAATCAGACACCTTACATGGTATTTACCTTCAAAAGTAAGATGGATTTGGGCAATGAATTGAAGGCCCACCATGATGAGAAGCCCACCTGTCCTCGTGGGCAATATAGCACATGGTATAGACCTGTCAGTGTCTGTGGCACATTACTAAACTGTGTATTACTGCAGGAACTAGACAAGAGAATAGCCTAAAGACCTGATGACGCAACCTTAAACGGAAAAGGTAAGTGTATGAGGGTGTGTGTGTGTGCTTCTGTGTGTGTGTGAGTAAACAGGGTGTGTGTTTTACAGGAAACAAAACACACACCCTGTTTACTTTGATACACTTTATGCCTATTTGGCTATGTCCACTTGTGAAACATGCTATGTGATCTGAAAAGGATGTCCTGTATAAGCACAAGGTCACTGTAGAGATTACACGTAAATGTACTGAAATATCACCCTAAATAAACAACACAGAAGTACCTTATTTCCCTCTCTCTCTATCTCTTTCTCTCTCTCTCTCTATCTCTTTCTCTCTCTCTCTCTCTATCACACACACACAGTATTTTTAGCAATATTTACCTAGCATTACACAACACATAATCAACCGTGATGACACACATGCATACACACACAAAAAAAAAAAACAATCAGCACTTGCTGATAATTGGAGCATATTTTTAATTCACTATCATATCTAGTGCTTTTGCACACACAAAGCTTTCAGACAAGCCGTGAACTCAGGAGCACTGCACTATCGAACAGCACATTACTGCTATGCTCAAGGAAGTAGGGAAATAAAAACATACAAAAAAAAACTTTTTACGGCATACATTTAGCAAGAACACAATATTTGGCCACCATTGACAAAGTCTAAAACATCTTCAGAAAGTATAAAACACATCTGCGTTTCCCCACATCACATGCTCTCCAACGGCATGGCCGACTCTGGGGGGCAGCCCGGCCCGCCTCCGGCCCAAATCCGCTCTAGAACCGGGCCGCACCCGCCCCCCAAAGTCGGACACTAACCGAACACCCGCAACCCACCCACCCCCAATCCCCCACCCTCCAATAGCAACACTTTTAAAATAAAACACACACATAACCGAATAACAGAGGAGAGAGAGACAGAGGAAGGCTGCTTGGCTTCAACAATCATTCTTTTGCCATTCACTTCCATTTGTGGGGAGAAGGCCCCTGAAGCAGCTGGTGGAGGGGCAGGAGAGTGTGTGTGAGAGATAGGGGGCTGGAAGGAATAGTGTGTGTGTGTGTATGTGTATGTGTATGTGTACGTGTATGTGTGTGTTTGTGT
>CM059280.1:20740407-20745407 GCA_030347295.1 Setipinna tenuifilis | reverse complement strand
ACACACACACACACACATACACACACACACCTGCAGACACAAACATTCACCTGCAAGTACAGAGCAAGTACAGCACCTTTGTAAGAACTTGTTTCTTAACAGCCTCTTTCCCCACAACTACCCACACAGCCATTGCTAAGTCCTTGCTCAAACCGCATCTGTAAACACCAGCACACAACACAATGCAGCAGTGCTGCAGGTGGCCTCTGATGAGTCCTTCTGATGTATCCTGATGGATCTATTTGCCTGAAGAAGACCCAGCAGGATCGAAACATTGTTTTTTTTGGTGTTTAATAAAATTTGGGAGTTTAAACAGTGTTGCTGACATTATAATTTCTTTTTTGTACATCATACTTTATTTGTCCTGCACCAGGCTAGCTGGTGGGATGTGCACACAGTTACTCCTTTGATCCTGATGATACAATAGTGTAGCTCCAAACTCAGCATCCATATCCCAGCATGCATCTGTCCCCTCAGTCAGTACGATTGATGTATGCTCGTCATTATGCTGTACATGCTGTACATGATAATGTGCTATAATTATACAATACTTAACATACAAATATGTGTTATGTTGAATGATATTATATCATGTTGGGATGAAATTAAACGTATATGTAAGGTCTTTACCAAATATGTATCATGCACATCTTGTATGTGACAAGTGTGATTCTTTTATGTTTGTTTTTACAGACATTTTTCCATACGAGCTGAAGCTACCACCCCCTTCCCTGCCTCTAACCATCCCTGCCTCCTCCTTATCAGCAGGTAGTTTATATGGGAGGGAGACACTCACACTCCACGTTCCCCTTAGCTGACAGCAGTGGAGGCCCTGACCTGACCACAGACTGCAATTAGGAGCAGGTCAAAGCTGCTTTTGTGTGTGTGTGTGTGTGTGTGTGTGTGTGTGTGTGTGTGTGTCTGTGTGTGTTCAGAGGATAAATGAAAAATGCCCAAGACAAGGCTTGTCAGCTCCCAAATGCCACAGCGAGGGCATAATTAAGGTATATTTATGGCGGAGGGTGAGGGAGGCTGGACAGGAAGAATACTTGTATCAGACCTGGGGGTGCTAAGGGCAAGGAGGACTGTGGGACACGGAATTGAGTATGACAAGCAGTAACATTTCCACTCTAGGTGCCGTACCACAGCACAGAGAAGGAGAGGGAGAGAAGGAGAGGGGGAGAGGGAGTGTGTGAGAGAGAGAGAGACAGACAGATAGAATAAGAGAGAGAAAGATAGGTTGGATAAGTTACTGAGTGAGTTAGTAAGTGAGGGAGTGAGTTAGTAAGTATTTGTGTGTGTGTGTGTAAGTGAGTATGTGTGTCTGTCTAAGTGAGTGGGTGTAATTGAGTGTGTGTATGTATGTTTGTGTGTGTGTGTGGGTGCATATGTGTGTGAATGAGCGATTGTGTGTGTGGATATGTGAGTGAGTAAGTGATTGTGTGTGTGTGTGTGTGTGTGTGTGTGTGTGTGTGATTGTGATTGTGTGTGTGCCTGTGTCTGTGTGAGTGTTCCCAATGTCTACTCTCTCATCACACCCCCTCAGCACTACTCACCTCCACAGGAGTGACTCCACCCGGCTGATGATGTCGGCCAGGTCAAAGGGCAAGGGCATGTCGGGGTCATCGGGGCCCCAGTAGGGCCGGTCCACAGGGGCCTCCTCCGGGGGCAGGGTCTGGGCAAGACTGGACTGGCACCTGGAAGAGCGACAACAACAGCAGGCCCCAGGGGCATGAGAGGGACGACCCACACAACACCCCCATCAAGATCTGGAGTGTAGCTCCAGGCTGCTCTACGCCCCTTTACAATGCCTCTGCTATTTATAGAGTTCATGTGCTGTTTAACCTGAAAAGACATTGTTAAGGGAGAGTGTTGTGTGGTTGTTTGTACATGTGTAATAGCTTGTGAGAACGGAGCATGGTTGTGTGTGTGTGATTGTGTATGTGATTGTGTTTGCGTGTGTTTCTAAAAAAGAGGGTATTAAGCGATGTTGTGAGGATTTTGCTTGTGGTTGACCATGTTTGTATGTGTGTGTGTGTGTTTGTGTGTGTGTGTGTGTGTGTGTGTGTGTGTGTGTGTGTGTGTGTGTGTTAGTGTTTGCTTTCCCTAAACACATACACCTGAGGGAAGGGTTGGGGTGTGACTGAAGGGCAGTGTATTTCCTGTGCTGTTTACACTTCCAAAGAAGTGTGTCTGCCAACGGCCCTCTTAAACAGTGACAGTCCATCTCTTCAGGGCGTGTGTGTGTGTGTGTGTGTGTGTTTTTGTGTGTGTGTGTGTGTGTGTGTGTGCGCGCGCTAAGGGCTGTTTCAGAATAGGCCCTTTTCATTGTGCTACCACTGACAGAGGACTCAGGAATGTGCCTTGTGCAATCGGACGTTGATGATGCAGCATTGTGAGTGGGAAGTTATGAAAGCCCATTTATTTAAAAAAAGAAAATAAAAATGAAAGAAAAAACAAACCATGCCAGATGGAAAGGGCTTGTTTGATGTGGCCTTATTACATGTCGTTAGGTTTCATCACCACTTTGATTTATGTGCTCTGAGTGTTACCTCACTTCCTGTGAAGCTTGGCTTAAAGCGAATTTGGTACTTGCTGTGAATCAGCAAGCATTGGAACATGCATTGGGCAAGCTGGTGTTGCTACTAGCCCCTGTAGTGTTGTATATGATGGTGGTGGTGGTGGTGATGGTTATGGCGCTGAGCTGTCGCCATAAATCTGCATCCCCTGGTTACAGATGGGAATGACCTTTGACTCTGGAAGCACAAGCGAAAGCAGTGCAGCACAGCAAAGAGTGCTCCCCCCACCTTGGAAGAGGCCAACCCTACTCCCTTGTCGGACATTATTATAAAGGGGCTGCTTGGTCATGACATCTAGGCACCCCCTCCTCCCTCCCCACCACAGCCAACATCACCACCACCAACACCATCACTACCACCACCATCACCCATCTGCCTAAACCTGAATACACCAACTCCAAAACCACACTTGCTTTCCCTCTCTGTCTCCCCACCCTTTCACACCACCCACAGCTCAGCTCTCACAGACCTCCCCCCCTCCTGCAAGGGGACCCTGGTGGTCTAAGTGGCCTGGGGACACCTCATCGCTGCCACAATTTGCGGTTATATATTTTGTTCAAGGGGATCACTTAATGCCTGAGTGGCTCGTGGACTAAGTGCTACAATTCAGCTCGCTGGTCGGTCTGCCTGCCCTGGGTTAGCTAGTGCATTACACTGGCCAGGGTGGTATTAACATACACCATTCCAATTTATCTTCCTCACTTCAGATGAGGGCTTGATAATAGCATCTGTTAACATGCACTAAGTACCATTATGTAGCACATCACTTCATAAATAATACGATTAGGCGACCTTGGGGCCGGGCGACGAGCGATGTGTTTAAATGTTCTCATTATTTATTTAGGGTGAGAATTAGAGGAAGCCACTCTTTGGGAGGGAGGCACGAGGCCAGCATAAATATCCAAAGCTTGGAAGACCAATGCGCGCACACACACACACACACACATACACACTCACACACATGTGTGTATACCCATACACACACACACACACACACACAAACAGGTCAGTTCATGTTGGTGACTGTATGCCAATGTGTACCAATTGGATTTCTGTTCAGATCATTCGTTAATGGAAGCTAGCATAAACCATTAACAACTGTAGGACCACAGCATCGCCTACCACAAGAGCTGCATAAACAAGCAAACATAAATAGCTGTCTGCTTGCTTGTGGAATGGTACAAAACAAGCGTCTTACATTCTTCCCCTTTTGTCGGCCTGTTTGTCAGGTAACAAAGCCGCAATCGTTTGGTCATTTTGTTTGCTTTTGCACCCGCCCCTTCTCATAAAGCGTGGAATTGAATCACTGAAGAGAGATTTGCATGAGCAAATGTTCTGAGAAGCATCTGCGGTACCCCCAGGCATCTCCACCCTTCTGATCCCAGCATTAGATTTCACACCTCTGCATTCCACAGAGAGAGAGAGAGAGAGAGAGAGAGAGACAGAGAGGGAGAGAGAGAGAGAGAGAGAGAGAGAGAGAGGGAGAGGAGAGAGAGAGAGAAGAGATAGAGAGAGAGGGAGAAAGAGAGAGAGAGAGGGAGATAGAGAGAAAGGGAGAGGGAGATAGAGAGAAATAAAAGAAAGACAAAGCGAGAACAATAACAGGGGACTCGGGGCCCTACTCTACCTCATCAGGCCCCCACCTCTGCCAATAGAAATGCAAATGGAGAACAAAAAAACACATATAAACAGGTGCACCACACACACACACACACACACACACACACACACACACACACACACACACACACACATTTGTGTTGCTGAAAACAGCCCACAGCGGATTGTGGGGGGGGGCGGGTAGTGGTGAAGCTAAGGTCAAAAACAAAGAGGCAGCAGAGGAGGTGGTGTTTGCGTGTCCCAGGCGCTGGTATGGATTAACCTCCGACAGATACGGTGCTAACTATCCCATCTGCCGCTCGGTCGGGTGAGATTGGCAATACAATCAGTCATTTCAATTTGCCCTGAAACCCTATAGCCCGGCAGGCCTGCTCAAATGGTATGCTAATGTAAAAGGTATCTATGATTCTATCGCTTCTATTCCACTGGGGGACCCCCACCCTACCCCACTCCCTCCTGTCTCTCTCTCTCTCCCTCTCTCTTTTTCCCCCTCTCTCTCTCTCTTTCTCTGCACTTGAACCGAAGGCAGACGTTGAGAGCACCATGGCCACACAGGCCGGACTTACCTCGGCCCCCTTGTGCGCTCAAACTAACCACTTTAGCTAAAGTGAGTGTTAATTATGGACAGGCAAAGCAGTCAATAAAAGGTTAATGTAAAAGTCAAAGGATAAATTCCTTTAAGCATTGCATCATTCCACCATCTCCACGACCAACACGGTGCTCCGCCGGCTGCCTAATCAATACGTTTTACAGTAATGCGCTCGCCATCGATCCCTCCTCCATGCAGGCCCTGCCCGCCGC